>SJYX01020931.1:134786-173471 GCA_006410675.1 Oreotragus oreotragus
GCTGGAGAATTGATGCTTTTGAACTGTGGTGTTGGAAAAGACTCTTGAGAGTCCCTTGGACTGCAAGGAGATCCAACCAGTCCATTCTGAAGGAGATCAACCCTGGGATTTCTTTGGAAGGAATGATGCTAAAGCTGAAGCTCCAGTACTTTGGCCACCTCATGGGAAGAGTTGACTCATTGGAAAAGACTCTGATTCTGGGAGGGATTGAAGACAGGAGTAAAAGGTGACGACAGAGGATGAGATGGCTGGATGGCATCACTGACTCGATGGACATGAGTCTGAGTGAACTCCGGGAGTTGGTGATGGACAGGGAGGCCTGGCGTGCTGCGATTCATGGGGTCGCAAAGAGTTGGACACGACTGAGTAACTGAACTGAACTGAACTAGTGACTACACACAAAAGTAAATATAAATAAGATGATATTGGAAGGCAGTCAGAAAAATACCTGGAACACTGTAAATCTGTACTGTGTTTGAGAAATAAATATAAATGAAAGAGAAAAAGATGGGGAAGGTCCATTCTAGATCTCAGAGTTGTGGTTGACTTTCTGTTGAAGGGGCTGCTATTGGGGCTGCTGATTAAAGGGGACTCAAGCCTTATCTCTCAGAGAAGGCAATGGCACCCCACTCCAGTACTCTTGCCTGGAAAATCCCATGGACAGAGGAGCCTGGTGGGCTGCAGTCCATGGGGTCGAGAAGAGTCGGTCACGACTAAGCGACTTCACTTTCACTTTTCACTTTCATGCATTGGAGAAGGAAATGGCAACCTACTCCAGTGTTTTTGCCTGGAGAATCCCAAGAACGGTGGAGCCTGGTGGGCTGCCATCTATGGGGTTGCACAGAGTCGGACACAGCTGAAGCGACTTAGCAGCAGCAAGTGTTATCTCTAATGTTTTATTTTTGTGATTCATGTTTTATTTGTGATATTAAAATTCAGGGACTTCCCTGGTGGTCCAGGGGTTAAGATTCCATGCTGCCAATGAGGGGGATGCAGGTTCAATCCCTGGTCAGAGAACTAAGATCCCACATACTGTGTGGCATGGCCAAATGATAAAAGAAAAAAAAAATATTTTTAACTCAACATACACCCCAGCCCAGTATCTCCAAAATATGAAACTCCTTTCCTCCTCTGTACAGGCAGCTTAAAGGAAACAGCCCCAAGGTGAAATAGACACATTGAGATAAGACCCAGCCAGCACCCGCTCCACCTTCCTCAACTAACGCCTTATCACAGGCAAACAGTATCCTTGGAAATGAGTCCCCCTTCTAATGACTCACTCTCCTGGCTTCCTAGACAGCAGTTGGGGGTATGGGGAGGATGCGAGGGTCCCCAGTGAACAAATTACAAGTTTAAGTTCTTAAGACTGGATTCAAGTCCCCAAATGCACCCTTTGTATGTGTAAACTACTTCTGATCTTGTAAGTGGGGACCTCTATCTTTATGCATCTCTTAATTCTATTTTTTAAGCATGCATTTTACTGGATATAAAACTTCGTGTGTATGCTCAGTCATGTCGGACTCTGTAGAGCCCCATAGACTGTAGCCAGTCAGGTTCCTCTGCCCATGGGATTTTACAGGCAAGGACACTGGAGTGGGGTGCCATTTTCTACTCTAAGGGATCTTCCTGACTTAGGGATTGAACCCGAGTCTCTTGCATCTCCTGCATTGGCAGGTAGAATCTTCACCACTAACACCACCTGGGAAACCCATATAAAATACTAAGTTTTACTATTTGTGCCACACACGTGCATGTATATGATTATCTTAGACCATAACCTTGTCAGTGAAGTTATTTGGTCAAAGGTGATACATGTTCAAAAGGTGACTTTAAAAAAAATGTGTACCTCTTAATTCTTGAGAAATGTCTGAATTATTGGGAGTCACAAAGGTACCGTCTATGGGATCGCACAGAGTCGGACACGACTGAAGTGACTTAGCAGCAGCAGCAGCAGCAGCAATGCTTGTGAGCAATTATTTAAGTAGGTCATGACATAAAATATCACATAATATATCTTATGTTAATCATACATTTATGTAGGGATTTGTATTGTAAAATGTGTCAAAAACTCACTGCATTAAAAACTTTAATTAAGCCCTCCTCAGCATCAGGTCTTCTTTTTTATTTTATATTGGAGTAGAGTTGATTAACAATATTGTGTTCGTTTCATGTGAATGGGATGGAGGGGTATACTGGGAGTTCGGGATCGACATGTACACTCTGCTGTGTTTAAAGTGGATAACCAACAAGTACCTACTGTGTAGCACAGGGAACTCTGCTGAATATTCTGTAAATTGATAGGGTAGACCTTCTCTCGTTCAGCACTGGGCCTCATATGCTTGGTTCAGAGGAAATGCAAAGAATCGGTAAGTAAACCAATTACCCAAGTACTGTTTGATTCATGTTCAGAACTATATTCTAATGGAAAGTAATGAAAAGAGTTCTAGGAGATCTAATGTTTTGATTTTTGTTCTTTTGCCAATAGTTTAATATTTCCTGGAGTGAGACTAGGCGCAGATAGTCAATTCAGTGATTTTCTTGATGGATTGGGACCAGCCCAGCTTGTTGGCCGCCAAACCCTTGCTACCCCTGCAATGGGTAAGAATAATTTTTCCTGAAAGAAAATGAGTGTTTCGTGGTTAACAAGATTATTTAAAGTAGCATAATAGCATTGATAATACAAGTGAGAAGAACACTTTATCTCAAGTGTTGCTGGTTTCAAGTGACTATTCTAAGTTCTAATGCATTTTTCTAACTTGATATATATTTCTAATGCATTTTCCTAACTGCTGACAAAGGTCTGTATAGTCAAAGCTATGGTTTTTCCAGTAGTCATGTATGAATGTGAGAGCTGGAATGTAAAATGTTCCAGAAAACTGAGCACCAAAAGTTAATGCCTTCAAACTGTGGTGCTGGAGAAGACACGTGAGAGTCCCTTGGATATCTAGGAGATCAAACCAGTCCATCCTAAAGGAAATCAACCCTGAATATTCCTTGGAAGGACTGGTGCTGAAGCTGAAGGTCCAATAGTTTGGCCATCTGATGTGAAAAGATCCTGAAAAGATCACTGGAAAAATCCTGATTCTGGGAAAGATTGAGGGCAAGAGAAGGGATGACAGAGGATGAGATGGTTGGATGACATTACTGACTCAACGGATATGAGTTTGAACAAACTCAGGGAGCTGGTGAAGGACAGGGGAGTCTGGTGTGCTGCAGTTAGTTCATGAGCTCTCAGAGTCAAACACAACAGCAANCAGTCCTGAATATTCATTGGAAGAACTGATGCCGAAGCTGACACTCCAATACTTTGGCCACCTGATGTGAAGAACTGACTCATTTGAAAAGACCCTGATGCTGGGAAAGTTTGAAGCCAGGAAGAAAAGGAGATGACAGAGGATGAGATGGTTGGATGGCATCACTGACTCGATGGACAGGAGTTTGATTAAACTCTGGTCATTTACAAGGAGGCCTGGCGTGCTGCAGTCCATGGGATCACAAAGAGTCAGACACGACTGATCAACTGAACTGAACTGAACATAAGCTCATAACTCAAATGTATATACCACATTTGATCTTTTTTAAGTCTCTATTAAATGTGTTACAATATTGTTTCTATTTTATATTTTGGTTTTTTGGCCAAGAGGCGTGTGATATCTTAGATCCCCTCAGCGATGGAACCCGCACCCTCTGCAATGGAAAGTGAAGTCTTAACCTCTGAACAACTAGGGAAGTCCCATGCAATTTATTTATATATATATATACATATTTGTATATCCTGATAGAGCTATTTCTAATAAGCCTACTTTTCTTCAATCCAGGAAAGATATCAGTCGATAGATGAATTGGGGAATGTAGTTTTGATGCCATGAACTCCTGGACCAGTTATTGTACTCAGAACTGAGTTCAAACTCTAGTTTCACCAACTTCTGGCTGGGTAATAGGAATTACGGGTCAAGTTCTCAGGGTGTCTGAGCCTCAGTTCAGATTGCATGTTAAGACTGCTTTAGGGGTGTTGTTACATGAAAGAGAAGGAACGTAGGTTCCAGTCCCCAATACATACTGACTCAGTCAGTGGAAGCATTCTGGCCTGGAGAGCAGGGGCAGCCAGCAAGACACCTGCCCCCGCACAGAGGCAGGTCACTTACTGTAACCGAGGGAAGCACCTTGAGTGTTTGGATTGGGCCTTACTTAGGCCCTAAGTGGGCTTCCCTGTGGGCTTAGACGGAGCCAATCTTCCTGTAATGCAGGAGACCTAGGTTCGATCCCTGGGTTGGAAAGATCCCCTAGAGAAGGAATACCAACTCAAGTATTCTTGCCTAGAGAATTCCATGGATTGAGGAGCCTGGCAGGCTATAGTTCATGGGTTGCAAAGAGTTGGACGTGACTGAGTGACTAAGACACACACACACAAACACACACAAGGCCCTAAACATTTCTAAGACCCCAGTCATTCTATGGAGACTCAATTTGACTCAGAAAATCCACTTAGGTTCTCTTCAGTGGAGGAAGGAGAAAGATAAAGAGGCTCTTGATAGTGTTTCCTTATCTTTAATATCTTTTAAAGCCCTTTTATCTTGCGTTTTCATCTCCATTTGCACATGAGGACCTGAGACCCTGGGAGATTAAGTGATCACACAGATTGTAAGATTGCAACAGATAAGCAAACCCAAATCTGCCCAAAGCCTGTATTTTTTCAGGCAACACACAGGGAGGTAAGGAGGAGATGCAATAGGAAGGAAATTTCCAGCAAGGGCTTTCTTCTGGTAGCTTGCTTGAGCAGGTTTTTAACCTCCCTGATCCTCAGTTTGCACATCTGTGTTTATAGTTGTAGTTTAACTAGGAAGTCATGTCTGACTCTTCTTCGACCCCCTGGACTGTAGTCCGCCAGGCTCCTCTGTCCATGTAACTTTCCAGGCAAGATACTGGAGTGGGTTGCCATTCCCTTCTCCAGGGGATCTTCCCAACCCAGGGCTCAAACCTGTGCCCCCTCATTGCAGGTGGCTTCTTTACCACTGAGCCACCAGGGAAGCCCCTTTGCATCTGTAAGACGGGACTAATGGTAGCCTACCCACACACATTGTTGAGGACACTAAAGAGGCTATTTGTGAGTGGCTTTAGCAACATGGTGGTCAGGAGGAGGATACTATCTATTCACAGAAGTCAGACTCTGTGGTTAGAGAAAAAACATTTTTGTTCTTTATGTTTTTCTTTTTTTTAATTTTTAATTTAATTTTTACTTTATATTGGAGTATGTTTGATGTATAATGTTGTGTTAGTTTCAGGTATACAATTGATTCAGTTATATGTAAACATATATCCATTCTTTTTCAGATTCTTTCCCCATATAGGTTATACTGAATGTTGACTAGAGTCCCCTACATGATATAGTAGATCCTTGTTGATTATCTATTTTATATATAGTAGTGTGCTGGATCATGGAAAAAGCAAGAGAGTTCCAGGAAAACATCTATTTCTGCTTTATTGACTATGCCAAAGCCTTTGACGGTGTGGATCACAATAAACTGTGGAAAATTCTGGAAGAGATGGGACTACCAGACCACCTGACCTGCCACTTGAGAAACCTATATGCAGGTCAGGAAGCAACAGTTAGAACTGGACATTGAACAACGGACTGGTTCCAAATAGGAAAAGGAGTACATCAAGGCTATATATTGTCACCCTGCTTATTTAACTTCTATGCAGAGTACATCATGAGAAACGCTGGACTGGAAGAAACACAAGCTGGAATCGAGACTGCCTGGAGAAATATCAATAACCTCAGATATGCAGATGACACCACCCTTATGGCAGAAAGTGAAGAGGAGCTAAAAAGCCTCTTGATGAAAGTGAAAGAGGAGAGTGAAAAAGTGGGCATAAAGCTCAACATTCAGAAAATGAAGATCATGGCATCCAGTCCCATCACTTCATGGGAAATAGATGGGAAAACAGTGGAAACAGTCTCAGACTTTATTTTTTGGGGCTCCAAAATCACTGCAGATGGTGATTGCAGCCATGAAATTAAAAGACGCTTACTCCTTGGAAGAAAAGTTATGGGCAACCTAGAAAGTATATTCAAAAGCAGAGACATTACTTTGCCGACTAAGGTCCATCTAGTCAAGGGTATGGTTTTTCCCGTGGTCATGTATGAATGTGAGAGTTGGACTGTGAAGAAAGCTGAGCACTGGAGAATTGATGCTTTTGAACTGTGGTGTTGGAGAAGATTCTTGAAAGTCCCTTGGACTGCAAGGAGATCCAACCAGTCCATTCTGAAGGAGATCAACCCTGGAATTTCCTTGGAAAGAATGATGCTAAAGCTGAAACTCCAGTACTTTGGCCACCTCATGGGAAGAGTTGACTCATTGGAAAAGACTCTGATTCTGGGAGGGATTGAAGACAGGAGTAAAAGGTGACGACAGAGGATAAGATGGCTGAATGGCATCACTGACTCAATGGACGCGAATCTGAGTGAACTCCGGGAGATGGTGATGGACAGGGAGGCCTGGTGTGCTGCGATTCACGGGGTCACAAAGAGTTGGACACAACTGAGCTACTGAACTGACCTGAACTGAACACAGTCAAAGGCTTTAGTATAGTCAGTGAAACAGAGGTAATTATTTTTTCTGGAGTTCTCTTGCTTTTTCTATGATTCAATGGATGTCGGCAATTTGATCTCTGATTCCTCTGCCTTTTCTAAATCCATTTGTACATCTGGAAGTTCATGGTTCATGTATTTTTGAAGCCCAGCTTGGAGGATTTTGAGCATTATAGCATGTGAGATGAGAGCAATTGCATGGTAGTTAGAACATTCTGGCACTTTAAGCATCAGGATTATGGATAAAGCCCTTTAAGTTTGATTCACACTCACTGTGATCCTCTTTAAACTGGGCATAAAGACACACCTAGCAGAGCTGGGGTAGAGTGATACTGACAGTGGTGTCGCTGTCCCCATGAAGGACAGGTCTAACTTAGGGTTAGGTCTACAAGTTCCACTCAGGGGTTAGACTTAGGTCTACAGTGTGATCAGAGTTAGGGACCACCCCTGGGGAATTAATGGGTCTTGGAAGTACTTGGATTGACTTGGATGACTGTCCTTCTCACAGAATTGCTGAGTGGTTAAGAGTCAACTCAGATTAAGTGCTTAGCACTTCCTGTAGCTCATCATTCCAAGATGTGCTTTTTCTATCAACCATATTCTAATGCATCTGACCTTGGTGTTGAATTTCACTAATGGTGAGCCATCATTAAATCGGCAGCACGTTTATCTTTGTTTGTAAGCTTAAAATAACGGTGCCAGGACTTCCCCAGCAATCCAGTGCTTAAGACTCTACCTTCTGATGCAGTGGTTGCCGGTTGGATCCCTGGTTGGGCAACTAAGATCCTTCATACTGCAAGTGGGGCCAAAAATTTAAAATAATGAATAAATAAAACAAACGTCTTAAAAAAACAATAGTACATCTGACATTGGCTGGCCCCTTTGGTTTGGAAAAACATAGGGCAGAGTTGCTGTTCTTGAGTCACCTGCCCTGTGCTTATACATCAGTTTCGCTCAGATGAATCACCGAGCCCCCCGCCCCTTCATTGTGTCTGGGAGCTTCCATCTCCACTATAGCATGCGTCACAGGACACTTTTTGCTCACTACACATTCGTATTTTTTCTATCCTGCTTCTATAAGATCCTCCAGGAAAGGAACTGATTTACTTACATTCATATGTGGTCTTGGCCCACCAGGAGCAGGGTCTCATATGAACCATAATGTTAGTAAGAGCTGCCATTAATTGGGCATTTGAACAAACAAGGCATTTGCCAGAGGCTCTGCTTTTGGGGGCTGCACTGGGTCTTTGATGCTCAGAGAGCTTTTCTCTGTTTGCAGAGAGCAGGGGCTACTCTCTTCTGAGGTGTGCAGACTTCTCTTTGCAGTGGTTTCTCTTTTTGCTGAGCATGCGCTCTAGGGTGTGTGGGCTTCAGTCACTGCAGTACATGGGCTCAGCAGTTACGGTGCATGGGCTTAGTTGCTCCATGGCCTGTGAGATCTTAGTTCCTGGCCCAGAGATCGAACCTGTGTCCCCTGCATTGGAATGCAGATTCTTAACCACTAGAGCACCAGGGAAATCCAAGTTTACTTTTTCAATAATGGCCTTGGGGCTTCTTTAAAGACAGTTTTTAAAAATTGCTTTATCAAGGTATGATTTGCCTCCTATAAAGTTTACCCTTTTAAAAGTATACACTTCACTGATTTTGAGCATTCACAAGATTGTAGAAGATCATGGCATCCAGTCCCATCACTTCATGGGAAATAGATGGGAAAGCAGTGGAAACAGTCTCAGACTTTATTTTTTGGGGCTCCAAAATCACTGCAGATGGTGATTGCAGCCATGAAATTAAAAGACGCTTACTCCTTGGAAGAAAAGTTATGGGCAACCTAGAAAGTATATTCAAAAGCAGAGACATTACTTTGCCGACTAAGGTCCATCTAGTCAAGGGTATGGTTTTTCCCGTGGTCATGTATGAATGTGAGAGTTGGACTGTGAAGAAAGCTGAGCACTGGAGAATTGATGCTTTTGAACTGTGGTGTTGGAGAAGATTCTTGAAAGTCCCTTGGACTGCAAGGAGATCCAACCAGTCCATTCTGAAGGAGATCAACCCTGGAATTTCCTTGGAAAGAATGATGCTAAAGCTGAAACTCCAGTACTTTGGCCACCTCATGGGAAGAGTTGACTCATTGGAAAAGACTCTGATTCTGGGAGGGATTGAAGACAGGAGTAAAAGGTGACGACAGAGGATAAGATGGCTGAATGGCATCACTGACTCAATGGACGCGAATCTGAGTGAACTCCGGGAGATGGTGATGGACAGGGAGGCCTGGTGTGCTGCGATTCACGGGGTCACAAAGAGTTGGACACAACTGAGCTACTGAACTGACCTGAACTGAACACAGTCAAAGGCTTTAGTATAGTCAGTGAAACAGAGGTAATTATTTTTTCTGGAGTTCTCTTGCTTTTTCTATGATTCAATGGATGTCGGCAATTTGATCTCTGATTCCTCTGCCTTTTCTAAATCCATTTGTACATCTGGAAGTTCATGGTTCATGTATTTTTGAAGCCCAGCTTGGAGGATTTTGAGCATTATAGCATGTGAGATGAGAGCAATTGCATGGTAGTTAGAACATTCTGGCACTTTAAGCATCAGGATTATGGATAAAGCCCTTTAAGTTTGATTCACACTCACTGTGATCCTCTTTAAACTGGGCATAAAGACACACCTAGCAGAGCTGGGGTAGAGTGATACTGACAGTGGTGTCGCTGTCCCCATGAAGGACAGGTCTAACTTAGGGTTAGGTCTACAAGTTCCACTCAGGGGTTAGACTTAGGTCTACAGTGTGATCAGAGTTAGGGACCACCCCTGGGGAATTAATGGGTCTTGGAAGTACTTGGATTGACTTGGATGACTGTCCTTCTCACAGAATTGCTGAGTGGTTAAGAGTCAACTCAGATTAAGTGCTTAGCACTTCCTGTAGCTCATCATTCCAAGATGTGCTTTTTCTATCAACCATATTCTAATGCATCTGACCTTGGTGTTGAATTTCACTAATGGTGAGCCATCATTAAATCGGCAGCACGTTTATCTTTGTTTGTAAGCTTAAAATAACGGTGCCAGGACTTCCCCAGCAATCCAGTGCTTAAGACTCTACCTTCTGATGCAGTGGTTGCCGGTTGGATCCCTGGTTGGGCAACTAAGATCCTTCATACTGCAAGTGGGGCCAAAAATTTAAAATAATGAATAAATAAAACAAACGTCTTAAAAAAACAATAGTACATCTGACATTGGCTGGCCCCTTTGGTTTGGAAAAACATAGGGCAGAGTTGCTGTTCTTGAGTCACCTGCCCTGTGCTTATACATCAGTTTCGCTCAGATGAATCACCGAGCCCCCTGCCCCTTCATTGTGTCTGGGAGCTTCCATCTCCACTATAGCATGCGTCACAGGACACTTTTTGCTCACTACACATTCGTATTTTTTCTATCCTGCTTCTATAAGATCCTCCAGGAAAGGAACTGATTTACTTACATTCATATGTGGTCTTGGCCCACCAGGAGCAGGGTCTCATATGAACCATAATGTTAGTAAGAGCTGCCATTAATTGGGCATTTGAACAAACAAGGCATTTGCCAGAGGCTCTGCTTTTGGGGGCTGCACTGGGTCTTTGATGCTCAGAGAGCTTTTCTCTGTTTGCAGAGAGCAGGGGCTACTCTCTTCTGAGGTGTGCAGACTTCTCTTTGCAGTGGTTTCTCTTTTTGCTGAGCATGCGCTCTAGGGTGTGTGGGCTTCAGTCACTGCAGTACATGGGCTCAGCAGTTACGGTGCATGGGCTTAGTTGCTCCGTGGCCTGTGAGATCTTAGTTCCTGGCCCAGAGATTGAACCTGTGTCCCCTGCATTGGAATGCAGATTCTTAAGCACTAGAGCACCAGGGAAGTCCAAGTTTACTTTTTCAATAATGGCCTTGGGGCTTCTTTAAAGACAGTTTTTAAAAATTGCTTTATCAGGGTATGATTTGCCTCCTATAAAGTTTACCCTTTTAAAAGTATACACTTCACTGATTTTGAGCATTCACAAGATTGTATAGCCATCGCCACTGTCTAATTTCAAAACATTTTTATTATGCCATGAAGAAAATGCATAGTCATTAGCAATCACTGCCATTCTCCCCCCAAATCCCCTGGCAAACACTAAACTACTCTTTTTATGGATTTGCTGATTCTGGACATTCCAAATATACAGAATCATATGATATGTGACTGGCTTCTTTCACTTAGCATGTTTCAAGATTCCTCTCTGTTGTAACATGTGTTGGTGCCTCATTCCTTTTTAAGGCTGACTAATATTCCACTGTATAGATAGACCACATTTTGTTTATCCATCAGTTGGTTGATGGACATTGGTGTCATTTTCATCTTTTGGCTATTTTGACTATTGCTGCCACAGATGTTTACATACAGGTATTTGTGTGGATGTAGATTTTCATTTCTCTTGGGTGTATATCTAGTAATAGAATTCCTGAACCATGTAGCAACTCTATATTTAATCAGTTAACGAACTGCTAGACTGTTTTCCAAAGTGGATATAACATTTTCTGCTCCTACCAGCAATGTAAGCGGGTCCTATCTCCTGCACATCTTTACCAGCACTTGGCACTGTCTGTCTTTGTTAATTGTAACTATCCTAACAGTGCAAAGTGAAAGTGAAAGTGAAGTCGCTCAGTCGTGTCAGACTCTTTGCGACCCCATAGACTGTAGCCTATCAGGCTCCTCCATCCATGGGATTTTCCAGGCAAGACTGCTGGAGTGGATTGCCATTTCCTTCTCCAGGGGTTCTTCCCAACCCAGGAATCGAACCCGGGTCTCCCGCATTACAGGCAGATGCTTACTGCCTGAGCCACCAGGGAAGTGATATCTTATTCTACTTTTGATTGGCATTATCCTAATGACTCATGGTGGTGAACAATTTTTTTGTAGCTTATTGGCCTTTTGTATATTTTCCCTGGAGACATAGCTACTTGAGTCCTTTGCTTATTTTTAAATTGGGTTGCTTTTGTTGTTGAATTGTAAGAATTTTTTCTATATTCTGAATACAGTTCCCTTTAGTAGCTATGTGGTTTACAGAGGTCTTGTCTCATTCTGTGTTGTTGTTTGTTTGTTTGTTTGTTTTACTTTATTTCCCCTTTCTTTTCTTTTTTTTGGCCATGTCTTTCAGCTTGTGGGATCTTTGCTCCCTGACTGTGGGTCAAACCCGTGCCCCTGTGGTGGAAATGCAGACTCCTACCCACAGGGTCGCCAAGGAATTCCCTCTGTTTACTTTCTTAAGAGTGCCAAAAATGATTTCCAAAGTGGTTGTATCATTTTGCATTCCCTTCAGTGATGAACATTTATGCATTTTTAAACCTTTTATTCATCAGTTTTCAGACTAACAAAGTGGGTCCCTAGTTATATTCCAAGAGAGATCAAATGAGTTCTTTTTTCTTTTTTTTTTTTCCCCTTTTCTCTAAGGGTCACAAATTCATGGATTTAAATTTATGTTTTCTTATTATTTCAGATGGTTAAGAATCTGCCTGCAATTCAGGAGACCTGAATTTGATCCCTGGGTTGAGAGGATCCCCTGGAGAAGGGATAGGCTCCCCA
Source organism: Oreotragus oreotragus (assembly GCA_006410675.1). Classification (NCBI taxonomy): domain Eukaryota; kingdom Metazoa; phylum Chordata; class Mammalia; order Artiodactyla; family Bovidae; genus Oreotragus; species Oreotragus oreotragus. The sequence continues at coordinate 146,960 of SJYX01020931.1, forward strand.
CTCCAGTCTTCTTAGGGCTTCCCTGGTGGCTCAAATGGTAAAGAATCTGCCTGCAATGTGGGAGGCCTGGGTTCGATCTCTGGGTAAGGAAGATCTTCTGGAGAAGGGAATGGCTGGCTACCCACTTCAGTATTCTTGTCTGGAGAATTTCATGAACTGAGGAGCCTGTCAGGCTACAATCCATGGGGTCAGGAAGAGTCAGATACAACTGAGCGACATTTTCACTTCACAGTAAAATTAGTTTTATTTATGCTCACATTTTCCATCTTTCATGAATGGGAATCTTTTCAGATTTGCTCCTGAGTCCCAAGTTGATGGGGTCACAGCTATTTTTCTTCTTTCTTTCTCTTTCTCTTTCTTTATCTTTAGTTAAGGGAGCAGGTAGTTTTTGGTTTTGTTTTTTTAAGTTCTTCCCAATGCAAACTGGAACTTGGCATGCAAGTATCCCTCCTAAAAGCATTACCCCCATTCCCAGCCACTCCCACTTGAGGCCACACGGCTCCCCATGGGGCAGCGCTCCACCCCGCAGGGACCCCAGCGCAGAAGCCCGAGCAGTGTGGCCACTAGGCAGCATTTGCAGCCTCTGGGTCAGAGTGCTCACTAACCTTCTTCTTCACCAGCCCCTCAGCCGCGCGCGTGTGTCTGCCAGGCTGGGGAGGAACCGCCCGTGTGCGTGTGGCTGCGAGGGACAGGAGGGGCCGGAGAAGCAATAAAGTAAACCAGATGTGGATCTGGGGCTGGGTGGACATGGGGACAGGACCAGTCATGGCCCCTGCAAGACCCACAGGGCCCTGTCTCCACTGTTCCTTCTTCTTCGTGGTGCTTTCGGCTCAGGACAGCTACGAGCGTGTCCCCAAGGCTCATCACCTGCAAGTCGTCCTGGTCGAGAAGCTCATCCCGCTTGTGGGTCTCCCCGCACTCTGCGATGCTCTGTTGTCCCGCCAAAGGCTGGGGGACCTTCCTCCTGATGTACCTTCCAGGAGGTAGCCTGCGGTCCCGACCACAAAGTCCACGAGGATGTGACCTACAGAGTATAAGTGCGCACCACGGCCCAGGGCCCAAGCCACAGGACGTCTTCACGGTGGAACGCGCTTCTCCATCTGCCCCGCCCCCTGCCCACCGTGCATGCGCCCTGGAGAACCCCTCAGCCATCAGCCTTGGGACCCCTTCCACCTGGCCCCAGGAGTCTCTCATAGCTGCCTTGCTTTGTTATATGACAAGATGTTCCAGAATCACCTTGTTCATTTCCTGCCTGACACCTGGAATCGATCATTCTAGATTTCTTTAAGACAGAAACAGGCTTCCCAGGTGGCTCAATGGTAAAAGAATACCCTTGCCAATGAAGGAGACTCAAGAGATATCGGTTCGATCCCTGGGTGGGGAAGATCCCCTGGAGAAGGAAATAGCAACCCACTCCAGTATTCTTGATTGGAGAATTCCATGGACAGAAGAGCCTGGAGGGATACAGTCCATGAGGTCTCAGAGGGTCTGGATGCGACTGAGCGGCAGGGCATGCAAGAGAGAAACAACATTTAGAGATCGCAATCTGGTTTGCTCATTTATACTGATGGAATCCAACCAGTCCATTCTGAAGGAGATCAACCCTGGGATTTCTTTGGAAGGAATGATGCTAAAGCTGAAACTCCAGTACTTTGGCCACCTCATGCAAAGAGTTGACTCATTGGAAAAGACTCTGATGCTGGGAGGGATTGCGGGCAGGAGGAGAAGGGGACAACCAAGGATGAGATGGCTGGATGGCATCACTGACTCGATGGACGTGAGTCTGAGTGAACTCTGGGAAATGGTGATGAACAGGGAGGCCTGGCGTGCTGCGATTCATGGGGTCGCAGAGTCGGACACGACTGAGCAACTGAACTGAACTGAATGTTGTTTCCAGTACTTTTCAGTGGATCTAGAATTAACAATATATATATATATTTTAACTTTTTACTTTATATTGGAGGGGATTCCTTGTTGGCTCAGACAGTAAAAAATCTGCCTGCAATGTAGGAGACTCAGGTTAGATCCTTGGGTCGGGAAGATCCCCTAGAGAAGGAAATGGCAAATACCCACTCCAGTATTCTTGCGTTAAGAATTCCATGGACAGATGAGCCTGGTAGGCTACAGTTCATGGGGTCGCAAAGAGTCAGACAAGACTGAGCAACTTTCACTCCCAAGATAGCCAGTAAACAATGTTGTGATAGTTTCCTGTGGAAGCAAAGGGATTCAGCCTACATATACGTGTATCCATTCTCCCCCAGTTCTCCTCCCATTCAGGCTGCCACATAACATTGAGCAGAGTTCTCTGTGCTACACAGGAAGTCCTTATCGTTGACTCAGTTCTGGAGGCCAGAAGTCCAAAGTCAAGGCGCTGGCAGGGTTGGCTCCTTCTGAGACGGTGAGGGAGAGGCTATTGCGACCTCTCTCCCAGGAGCCAACAGCCCCGGGCGCCCTTGGGGTATTGATGCTGGTCTCCGTGTGTCTTCACTCATCTTCCTTCTGTATGTGTGTCCCTATCCAGACTCCCGCATTTAAACAAGCGCACCAGTCCTGCTGGATAATGGCCCACCCTAATTGCCTCATTCATCAGGTTAAAGATTGTATTTTCTCACTAAAGACCCTATATTAAAATAAGGCTGCATTCTGGAATTTCAACATATGAATTTGGAAGGGACACAGCAACTTACATCATTTGGAATGGGGGATGGTCCCCTACATAGTGCCAGCGAGCCGGGCAGAACTCAGGCCTCAGTGGACACCTCCAGGCAGCTTAGTTCTCTCTGAAGCCCTCACTCAGCATTTCCTGCCTCTCCTCCCCTGTGTGTGTGTGTGTGTGTGTGTGTGTGTGTCTGTGTGTGTGTGTGTGTGTGTGTGTGTGTGTTTCCTCTGTGCTGTGTCTGCTGATCATGAGCTGCTCTGGTGGCAGGGACCACATGTTGGGTATCTTTGGACCCTCCTGCCAAGCCAAATTGCCAATTAAAAGTTCTCAGGACAGTGGGGCAACATTTTCCAGGGCTTTTTCTTAAGTAAACTCAAGCCTTCACCTGTGCTTCCCCTCGGCCAGCTTTATATATTTTAAAATAATTTGCAACCATTCTCATAAAAGTTAATTCAGGGCAAAAGTCACTGATGGATGTTAAAACCTCTGGGTGAACATTATTGGGAAAAATGATATGAACACAGACTCAAAACCTCACAGCACATGAGGGTACAGATCACTTATCAGTCACAAGGGCTTCCCCAATGGCTCCGATGGTAGAGAATCCACCTGATCAATTAGAAAAAGAGACTAGAGATTTCTTAATCATTAAACAGGAGAAAATCTGAGATACCACCTCAGTGAGTGACTGTAGTTACCCTCACTGGGATAGGAGTGACTGATCCTCCCAGCCCTGCCATGGGATGCAGTGGGAGGGCTCCAACATTGTTCATGTTGCATATTTGCAGAACATTTTTAACTTGAATATAATAATGAGGACAACCTTCAGACAAATCTAGCTGGTGGAATACTTATATAACAGCTTCTTTGTGACCTTAAAAAATGTTATTACCATGAGAGATGAGGGTGGGCTAAGGAATTGTTGCAGATTAGAGGTGACTAAGGACACATGACAACTGAATGTAGTATGAAATCCTTGTTGCCAGCCAGAATCAGGAGAAAGTTGCTAATTGGCTGCCATACAGAGGTTTCCCTTGTGGCTCAGCTGGTAAAGAATCTGCCTGCAATGCAGGAGACCTGGGTTCAATCCCTGGGTTGGGAAGATCCCCTGGAGAAGGGAAAGGCTACCCACTTTCTGCCCTAGAGAATTCCATGGACTATATAGTCCATGGGGTCGCAAAGAGTCAGACGCGACTGAGCGAATTTCACTTCACCCCACATAGAGGAGCACAGGATTAGACTGTGAAGCAAGACAGTGATGGGTTCAAATCCCAACCTCGCCACTTTGTGAACATTGGGCAGATCATTTAATGACTTTCAGCCTTCAGTTCAGTTCAGTTCAGTTGCTCAGTCATGTCCGACTCTTTGCGACCCCATGAATTGCAGCATGCCAGGCCTCCCTGTTCATCACCAACTCCCAGAGTTCACTCAGACCCACATCCATCAAGTCAGTGATGCCATCCAGCCATCTCATCCTCGGTCGTCCCCTTCTCCTCCTGCCCCCAATCCCTCCCAGCGTCAGAGTCTTTTCCAATGAGTCAACTCTTCCCATGAGGTGGCCAAAGTACTGGAGTTTCAGCTTTAGCATCATTCCTTCCAAAGAAATCCCAGGGTTGATCTCCTTCAGAATGGACTGGTTGGATCTCCTTGCAGTCCAAGGGACTCTCAAGAGTCTTCTCCAACACTACAGTTCAAAAGTATCAATTCTTCGGCACTCAGCCTTCTTCACAGTCCAACTCTCACATCCATACATGACTACTGGAAAAACCATAGCCTTAATGTTTCCTAAACCATAAAGTGGGATTTGACTAGAGAACCCATCTCTTCAGGTTGTTCTCAAAATTAAAGCTACTGATCTGTGTAAAGTACTTTATGGACTATTTGTCCATCTTTCCATTCAACCCATTCAACATGGAGGGGTTACCAGTTCCAGACAGAGCACCCGGCAGGTAGTAAAAAGCATTCCCTGAGCAAGTGTGGATTCAAACCAATGCTGGCAGTGCTGTGCTCATGATAAATGCATACTAAAGATACTAGGGAGAAGCAGCATGCTCTGAGATGGCCTGACTCCTAGCTCAAATCTGGACCCTTCTGAGTGCCTGAATCTGTCTAAGTGAAGTTGCTCAGTCATGTCTGACTCTTTGCGACCCCGTGGACTGTAGCCCACCAGGCTCCTCAGTCCATGGAATTTTCCAGGCAAGATTATTGGAGTGGGTTGCCATTTCCTTCTCCAGCAGATCTTCCCAACCCAGAGATCGAACCCGGGTCTCCCACACAGCAGGCAGACGCTTTACCATCTGAGCCACCAGGGAGATCTGAATCTATCTAGGGACCTAGTTGTTCAACAGTTGTTCACTCTACAAGCATTTCCTGCACCAAATAGTCGAGCCTGAAACTGTGGGAGGAAATAACAGAAGAGGTGATAAGACAAGGATAGAGGAGCTTGAAGGGGAGCCAGGCAAGGAACTTGGAGACGCGGGGCCCATGGGAGCCTGATGCGACTTGGAGGAGAGACAGGGAGATGGGACAAGGTCCATGGTGAGACAGGTGGAGATAATGCTCAGCATCAGGACCACCGTATGGACCCGATATCCAGGAAGGATGGAAGAAGTAGCTTCCTTCTCAAGTGAGTGGACATTTGAGTGATATTTTGCACATGTAAGACTTGTATAAGGAGAGGTAGAGATGACATTTCTAATTTAAAAAATAAAATATTCATATGGAAGTCAAATAGCAGACAATGGCCCTGGGAGTTTGGGGACTAGGCTAGGCAGAAAGGGTGTGTGTGTTTGTGGGGGTTGCGGGGGCGGGTTGGGGCAGGACAGGCAGGGCTTGGTTGGGGCTGGAGGGTGGGTGAACTGTGAAGGGCTTAAAAACATATTAAAGGAGGTTGGACTTTTATCAGATGGCATGAGAAAAGAGTCAACTGGTTCTTCTCTGTAGGAGCAGGAAGGAGACCCTTTGGCAGAGGTAGGCCCTCTCGGGGAGATAGCTAATGGATGATAAAGAGGAGGAGACCCTGAGCATGGCCTGGGTCTCAGCTGGGGGAGGGAGGGTGAGGAGAGCCAGAACTGCAACTTTGTCTTCTCCCTGGAAACCAGCTTCCTGGAAACCAGGCCCATGGGATGGACCTGGGGGAAGGGCCTTGCCCAGGGCCCAAGTATAAGAGATAACACAGGACCAGCTCCCTTGATAGTGGAGGTGGGGAGGAGGGCCACATTGGGTGGGTCCTCAGGATGAGGATTAACAAGTCTAACAAATCTTGATCATTCCATTCTAGTCTCTAGGCCTTTGCACTTGCTGTTCCTAACAGCTGAGTTGGATCTTACTGTTTGCACAGCTGGCCCTTTATCAGCAAGCAGGTTTTATTCAAATGCCACCTCTGAAAGGCCTTTCCTGACCAACACCATCATCTCATCCTCCTCTCTCCCCACAACTCCTGCTCATCATTGTCCTGTCTTCCCCTGTTTTTAGATAGCACTTCTCACCATCTGAAATCACATTATTGGCTTGTAATTGTCTGTTTCCTCCTTCAGAATGTAATACACACCCGAAGGGTCTAACTGCATTCCCTATTTTCTCTTCATTATTTGGGACAGCACATGACATTTGGTAGATGTCCAAAAGATAGTTGTCTATAGGAATACGTGGATACATGGGTAGATGGATAGACAAACAGACAGATTTGCTGATTGCGTCAGTGTGATTGTGGGAGGGCATGGCCCTGCATTGGGCTTCCCTGGTGGCTCAGTGGTAAAGAATCTGCCTGCCAGTGCGGAAGATGCAGGAGACCTGGGTTCTATCCTTGGGTTGGGAAGATCCCCTGGAGGAGGAAATGGCAACCCACTCCAGTATCTTTGACTGAGAAATCCCATGGACAGAGGAGCCGGTAGGCTACAGTCCATGGGTTGCAAAGTCAGATACAACCGAGTGACTAGCACTTTCACTTTCAGTGTGGAGGAAGCTAGGGTGATTGGAGAGTCAGCCCATAATCTGAACTGAAGATAGACTTATTTGTTGGTGTGGTCCTTCTATTTCAGAAATGTTTCAGAGCTGAACTTGATCTTAGTGACCGTGGAGTTTGCATGTGGTGAGAGAGATAAAGAGTTGCTGCTCAGTCGCTAAGTCATGTCTGACTCTTTGAGAACCCATGAACTGCAGCATGCCAAGCTTCCCTAAGAGACTGGACCCCAAAACAAGGGATATAGAGGGGCTAGCCAAGAACCATATCCAGTCTACTTATATGGTTGGTGTGAACTGCACAGTATTGAAATGTTGTTTGGAACTAGTTGCCAACATTTAAGGATCTCTTAAGACTTCAAATAAATTTACATATCTATTCTCACTGAACCAAACGATTTGACAATATCAAACCTGCCTCACTGTAAGACAAAAATTGGCTGGGCTGACTTGCGTTTGCTCCCATTAGATCTAGCCTTTCCTATGGGGTTGCTCTAAACACACCTACCTGGCCCACTTCCTCATTCCCATCATAGGCCTGGCCCCATCAACCTTTAAATTTATTTTTCTTCCTCTAATGCTCTAACTCATCATTCAAAGCAGTGGTCCCCAATTCTCTAAATATGATGACCACTTCTTAAAATAACTTTCCCCTGTCATCGTGAGATTAATACATGCTCACAGCAGGAACTCGAGAAGCATAGAAAATCAATAGAAAATAATAGATATCACCCACCAGCCCAACATGTAGAGATAAACACTGTTTACAGTGAATAAATATGGTTCTCACACTCTAGTAGTTTTAATATATAGTAACTATTGTTTGACCAAAATAAGATGTAACAAGAAACACTTTTTTTTTTTTTTTTCCAGAAATAGGGATGAAGAACTATGTCCTTCCCTCAACACTTTGTTTCCTCAGAACGTTAACTCAATTACAGCAAACATACATTTTAGGGCATTGATGAGCTTATTGGAAATAAAGGAAATATTAAGGGCCATGATAAATAAATAAGCAAGCAAGTAAGTAAATGTATACCTGTCAGAGGGCTAAAATCAAAACAAGGAATGGTAAATAGTAAGCACGTTAATTCAGCAATAATTCTAAGGCATTGTTGTCCTGAGGTCAAAGACCTGTATCGGCACCACCAATGAGAATTTAAACGTTGGGCTCTTAGAAAGGTAGGGAACCTGAACCTGACAATCCACATGAGCCCTGAATCTCTAAAGATAGGCAAGAAAATTAGGTTCAGTTGCTTAGTTGTGTCCGACTCTTTGTAGACCCCATGTAATCCCAGAGACTGCAGCATACCAGCCTTCCCTGTCCATCACCAACTCCTGGAGCTTGCTCAAACTGATGTCCATCAAATTGGTGATGCCATCCAATCATCTCATCCTCTGTTATCCCCTTCTCCTGCCTTCAGTCTTCCCCAGCATCAGGGTCTTTTCCAATGAGTTACTTCTTCACATCAGGTGGCCAAAGTATTGGAGCTTTAGCTTCAGCATCACTCCTTCCAATGAACATTCAGTACTAATTTTGGATTGACTGGTTTGATCTCCTTGCAGTCCAAGGGACTCTCAAGAGTCTTCTCCAGCACCACAGTTCAAAAGCATCGATTCTTTGGCCCTCAGCCTTCTTTATGGTCCAACTCTCACATCCATACATGACTACTGCAAAAACCGTAGCTTTGACTAGACGGACCTTTGTTGGCAAAGTAATGTCCCTGCTTTTTAATATGCTGTCTAGGTTTGTCCTAACTTCCCTTCCAAGGAGCAAGCACCTTTTAATTTTGTGGCTGCAGTCACCATCTGCAGTGATTTTGGAGCCCAAGGAAATAAAGACTGTCACTGTTTCCATTGTTTCCCCATCTATTTGCCATGAAGTGATGGGACCAGATGTCATGATCTTCGTTTTTTGAATGTTGAGTTTTAAGCCAGCTTTTTCACTCTCCTCTTTCACTTTCATCAAGAGACTCTTTAGTTCCTCTTCACTTTCTGCCATGAAGGGTGGTGTCATCCATATATCTATCTGAGGTTGTTGATATTTCTCCCAGAAATCTTGATTCCAGCTTGTGGTTCATCCAGTCTGGCATTTTGCATGATATACTCTGCTTATAAATTAAATAAGCAGGGTGACAATATACAGCCCTGACATACTCCTTTCCTAATTTGGAACCAGTCCATTGTTCTATGTCTGGTTCTAACTGTTGCTTCTTGACCAGCATACAAATTTCTCAGGAGGCAGATAAAGTGGTCTAGTATTCCCATCTCTTTAAGAAAATTTTCCACAGTTTGTTGTGATCCACATAGTCAAATGCTTTAGCGTAGTCCATGAAGAGTAAGTAGATGTGTTTCTGGAATTCTCTTGCTTTTTCTATGATCCAGCAGATGTTAGCAATTTGATCTCTTGTTTGTCTTTTCTTAATCCAGCTTGTACATCTGGAAGTTCTCTGTTCACGTACTATTGAAGACCAGCTTGGAGGATTTTGAGCATTACTTTGCTAGTTTGTGAGATGAGTACAATTGTGTGGTAGTTTGAACATTCTTTGGCATTGCCTTTCTTTGGGATTGGAATGAAAAGATAGGCAAGAAAAGAAAAAAAAAAGTCATAAAGTCAAATGATGTAAACAAACCCAATTATTTCAGTAATGACAATAGATACAACAGGGGACTTCCCTGGTGGTCCAGTGGCTAAGACTGTATGCTCCCAGTGCAGGGGGCCCAGGTTCAATCCCTGTTCAGGGAACTAGATCCCACAGGCCACAACTGAGCTCGAATGCTGCAACTGAAGATCCTGCATACGGTAACTAAGACCAGCACAGCATGAAATAAATATAAAGGGACTAAATCACCACCAGCTAAAAGACAAAGATAGTCACATTAGGTTTTCTTTTAAAATCAGCCATATATTAGTATATGTGACTTGTGACGACCCTGGTGGCTCAGATGGTAAAGCGTCTGCCTAAAATGTGGGAGACCCAGGTTCGATCCCTGGATTGGAAGGATCCTCTGGAGAAGGAAATGGCAACCCACTCCAGTACTCTTGCCTGGAAAAATCCCATGGATGGAGGAGCATGGTAGGCTATAGTCCATGGGGTTGCAAAGAGTTGGACATAACTGAGCAACTTCACTTTCACTTTTCATATTAATATAAGAAACAGGTGAAACTATATAGAAAGTTTATAAGTAAAAAGAAGATTAGAAACATACCAGATAATTTTTAAGAAAAAAATATGCAATATGAAACAGGATCAACAGTGAGAAGACATTCAGTTCACCAGTAAGATATGACTGTTGTAAACTTGCCTACATTTTATATAGTCTCAAAAATGTGAAGCAAGAATTGAAAATAGCTAAAGGAAGAAATGGATAAATATACCATGATGATAGGAAGTTTCAACACACATTTGTTAATTATTGAAATGTCAAATAGATGAAAAAATTAGTAAGACATAGAAGGTTTGAATTACAGTTGGCAGCCATGATTTAATGGACAAATATAGACTCTCCTAAAATTAAACAGCTCTTTGTTTCTTTCATTCTTCTCAAGAAATATGGAAACTTGTGTTTTAAGGGTCCTTAACATTTTTTAAACTTAATTTCTATTGGGTTGGCCAGAAAGTTTATTTGGGTTTTTCTGTAAACATCATCTCATGGAAAAAACCCAAATGAACTTTTTGGCCAACCCAGCAATTTAATTCCACCATGGTCAAAAAACATGGTTGAAATATACAGAGTTTATTAAACTACAAAACATTTGTGATTATGTTTCAAATAATCATTATCATATACATATCATATGTCCTCTAAGCATAATGGAGTTAAGAATGTTGATATAGATAATCTAAAGACAAATTTTAGTCATCCTCTATGTTTGGAAATTTAAAAGTAGACTTCAGATTGGCCAATGAATGAAAAAAAAAAAAGTAAATTTTGAAATAATTTGAGTTGACTGATTCTGAATATACCACATGCTACTACTTCAGTTAAATAGCAAGTATGATACTTTAAGGAGAAGTCCATAGCTTTCAATATTATATTAAAATGAAGGAAAAGCTGAAAATGTATAAACTAAAAAAGAAAAGAAAGAAAGAAAAGAATAGCCCCAGAAAAAGTAGAAAGGAGAAGACAATAAACATAGGTCAGAAATTAATGAAATGGGGCAAAAAATGCTATAACAGAGCAGATCAACTAGGCTAAATATTGGTTCTTTGGAAAGATTAATAAGGTAGTCAAACTTCTGCTAAGACTGATTTTTTGAAAAAGCACGTACACATGACAATGTTAGGAATTAAAATAGATTAAAACTATAGTACAGTGAAGATCTAATAAAATTGTATACAAATCTTTTTGCCAAAAATTTGAATGCTTAAACATAATTCCAAAATTGATTCAGAAGGATCAAAAAGCCCCAATTTTCTTAGAACTATTTAAAAAATAAATAAGAGGTTAGCAACCTTCCTACGGGAAAAAAGTAATTACAGATTTAAAAAAACAAAAAAACAGGGAAGTTTAACCATCTTTCAAGCTCATTCCAGTCTTACACAAAATCTTCCAGAGATTAAAAAAAATGCCTAACTCATTCTATGATGGTAATATAACCTTGATATCAAAATCATTCAGGGACAGTATGAGGAAGGAATATAAGATAGATCAAGCTAATTCATTAACGTGAATGCAAAAGTCTTATCTAATGGGGGTGTGGGTTGCCATTCCCTTCTCTAGGGGATCTTCCTGACCTAGGAACCAAACCCAGGTCTCCTGCATTCCAGGAAGATTCTTTACCATCTTTGCCCTAAAATACTACCAAAGTGAAATCTGGTGACATCTGAAAAAGAATGCATGAGGGCTAAGGTGAAGTCGCTCAGTCGTGTCCGACTCTTTGCGAGCCGGTGGACTATAACCTATTAGGCTTCTCCGTCCATGGGATTCTCCAGGCAAGAATACTGGAGTGGATTGCCATTTCCTTCTCCAGGGGATCTTCCCAACCAAGGGATCGAACCCGGGTCTCCCACATTGGAGGCAGACACTTTAACCTCTGAGCCACCAGGGAAGCCCTAAGTTGGGTTTAATCCCTGAAATGCAAAAGTGATTTAATATTGGGAAAACATTATAAATATTAACTACTGTACCAGATTGGAATAAATCATCCCAGTATGTATAGAAATAAGACTTTGGAAAACTGAACACCCACTTGTAACCAATCAGTTGCTGCTGCTGCTAAGTCACTTCAGTCATGTCCGACTCTGTGTGACCCCATAGAGGGCAGCCCACCAGGCTACACCGTCCCTGGGATTCTCCAGGCAAGAATACTGGAGTGGGTACTCCAATGTAAAAGAAAAAGGTTTTGTTTGTTTGTTTTTATTTTTTAATTTAATTTAATTTAATTTTTTTTTTTTGCCAGTGTTTTCCTCTTTTATTGCATAATGCTTGTTTGTTTGTTTTTAAAAGCAAGTGGTTACGAGTGGGGAAGGAGAAAGAGGAAGTATAGGGCTGGGGATATGGAAGGTACAAACTATTGGGCGTAGGTAGGCTCAAGGATGTATTATATTCTAGAACATGGGAAATATAGCCAATACTTTGTAATAACTATAAATGGAAAGTAACCTTTAAAAGTTGTCTGTAAAATTTAAAAATCTAAAAAAGTCATTTAATGAAAAAGAAAATATATTAACTTGAAAGAGAAAATGTAAGTTTCAAAAATGATGTTATTTGTAATAGCAACAAAAGAAAAGCTATGAGACCCCTACAGATAATTATTTTTTAAGTGTGGAAGACTTTTATAGAGAAAAGTATATACTCTTAGAGAAAAATCATTAAAGAGGTCATAAATAAATGGAGGAAGGTTTTCAGTTCATGGCCAGAAGATTTGATATGTCCCAGGTCTCAAATATCCCTAGATTGAGCCATAGACTTAATACAATGCCAATCAAAATCCCCACTGGATTTTTAAAGGAACTGAACAAGCCGATTCGAAGATTTATATGGAAGAACAAAGACCCAAGAATAGCCAAGACATTCCTGAAGAAGCATGAAGTGGGGCGATTCGCCCAGAAGATGTGGAGATTTATTATTAAACTATGTGGATTATGGCACTGTGTTATTGGCACAGAGAAACTGACCAGTGAAGCAGAAAAAAAAAAAAAAACTCAGAAAGAAACCCAAGCACACTCGGTAACCTGATAACTGACTGAAGCAGCATTTCAGGCCACCAGCAAGAGGAAGAACTAGTCTGTAAGATGCTGGGGTGACTGGTCCATAGGAGGGAAAAAACAAAAATAGATCCTCACCCCATGCTGTCCCTTAGGAAAACTAGACCCAGATAAAGGCGTACATAAGAAAGATACAGTATATTTATTTATTTTAAGAAATATATGCTTTAAAAACTTCTAAGAGATAATAGAGAATACTCTCATGACTTCCAGGTAAGGAAGTATTTTCTTATTTCTTAAAGAGATTTAAGAACAGTCCTAGGAGAGTTGGTAAATACACAACTTAAGTAAAACCAAGAACTGTTGTTCAAATTCACCTTCAACAAACAAACCACAAACTGGAAGGAAACAATGGACACACTTTAATAAACAAAGGATTAGCATCCAAGATACAGAATTCCTGTAATCCAAGGAGGAAAAAGACAAACAGCCTTACAGAAACCGTTCTGATAAAGGAATCCTCCCGTCCTGTGAGGTATTAGTAGAGTGGTATTTCTGCTTTTTGGTGATCTCTGAGTTTTGTCCTAGGAGGAAGTTAGTCCTCTGACTTGAAGAAATGGAGCCCTTTTGCTTTGAGGAAGGTTTCCAAGGGGTAACAACTCTGCTTCCCGAGAGGTTGTGGGTAGCCGGCTGAAGAGGAGAATCAGGTTAGGACCGGGAGTGTTGCTGAATGATTTATGGGAGATAAGGAAAACTGTTTTGTAAATAGGAAAATCAAAAGTCTGTTTTTATTGCCTTCTAGAATTATATTGGACTTCCCTGATGCCTCAGATGATAAAGCGTCTGCCTACAATGCAGGAGACCCAGGTCCAACCTCTGGGTTGGGAAGATCCTCTGGAGAAGGAAATGGCAACCCACTCCAGTATTCTTGCCTGGAAAATCCCATGGACAGAGGAGCCTGGTGGGCTACAGTCTGTGGGGTTGCAAAGAGTCGGACATGACTGAATTATATTAATGGGATTAAGATATAGGCAAAGTATTTTAGAAAGGAAGGGCGATTTTTATCAATGGTGGGGGTGGGGTCCCTGCCCAGTGATGAGTTAACAGTTTCTGGAACTGGGTCGAGCTGGGTCTTACAGTGAGCTGGGAGCCCTGAAGGACAAAGGAGGGGAGGAGGTGGCAGATGAGCATCAGGAGTGCCATTGTTTTCAGTCGTTCAGTCGGGTCCGACTCTGCGACCCTATGGCCTGCAGCGCTATGAGCACCCCGGCAGAAGCTTTTCTAGAGTCCCAGCAAAAGTGAAAAGTGAAAGTGAAGTCGCTCAGTCATGTCTGACTCTTTGTGACCCTGCAGACTGTAGCCTACCAGGCTCCTCGGTCCATGGGATTTTCCAAGCAAGAGTACTGGAGTTGGTTGCCATTTCCTTCTCCAGGGGATCTTCCCAACCCATGGATCTAACCCAGGTCTCCCACATTGTAGGCAGATGCTTTACCGTCTGAGCCACTGAGTCCCAGCGATCTAGCCTGCAAACTGAAATGTCAGATAGAGGAGCATTCCTGCCTGGGGCCAGCAGGGTGACCTCAGGCAGGTTGAGAACGCTGAGCATCAGATTCCTCTCCTGCAAAAGTGGGGTGACAACACCTTCCCCTCCCCGCCAGGATATGATGAGATATGACCTGTGTCACTTGGGCAACCTGAAGCCTTGCACACCGTCGGTGGTCATCAATTTCCATGGGCTCCTCCTCCCTTGGGAGACCCAGTGACAGCTGCTGTGCTTTCAGTTCCTTTCTCCTGCCTCCCTCTTCGCTCCTCCCCTTCTCCACAGTCTTCCCTTTTCAGTTGTCATCAACATTTAACCAGCTGTTTTTCCCTGGGTAAACTGACTTCCAAACCCCAAATGGAGAAGCAAGTGAATACATCACAACACACACAGCTGTTATTGTTCAGTTGCTCAGCTGTACTCAGTTCTTCTCAGTAACCCATGGACTGCAGCACGCCAGGCTTCCCTGTCCTTCGCTATCTCCTGGAGTTTGCTCAAATGCATATCCATTGAGTTGGTGATGCCATCCCACCATCTCATCCTCTGTTGCCCCCTTCTCCTCCTGCCCTCAGTCTTTCCCAGCATCGGGGTCTTTCCCAAGGAGTCGACTCTTCGTATTAGGTGGCCAAAGCATCGAAGCTTCCATCAGGGCTATGATAGACAGAAGGGACCACTGAGGAATTACACACTATGGTCGCAATAAAAATTGACATCAATAAAATAGATGATCACAGTAATGAAATTTGCTGCCATTTGACCAGCGCTGAGCCCAGAATCTGAGCTAAATATACTGCACATTTTTTCCAATTTAGTCTTCATTCCATTCCTAGGACCCAGGTAGGCACTGTTCTTATACCCATCTTGCAGTTGTGAAAACTGAAGCTTCAGAGAGGGTGTATATTTCACCCAAGGTCACCGGCTTGTTGGAGTAGGAATCTTACTTTTTCCGCAGACCCGTCAGTCAGCTGAGCACAGTGGTTATGCTGAGTAGTTGTGTGTAACTTGGTGCAGAGGTTGGGAAGGTGACCCCGGGCTCACATCCCAGCTCAAGCCTTACCCTCTTCCACCTTTGGAACCTGAGGCACGTGCCTGCTTTGAGACTCAGCTGTTCTTACGTGTAAAACGGAAGCCAACAGAAGCTTCAGAGCAGTTTTGCAAGGATTCTGTCAGATAAAAATACCTAGCGATGTGTCTGGTGGTCTAGTGGCTAAGACTCCATGCTCCCAATGCAGGGACTTGTGTTCAAGCCCTGGTCAGCGAACTAGATCCTACATGCTGAGACTAAGACTCAGCAGAGCCAAATAAATAAATACTAAAAAACAAAAATTTAAAGAGCTTAGCACAGTGCCTAGCACACAATTTGTGAGGATTAAATGAGTTAATACATGTGAAGCAACTGGAGCCGTACCTGTCTCCAAGGAGTAACTGTTGCCTACGTGCTTGCTTTTATTATTGTCCTCGTGGATGCCAAGATCCTCCAGATTACAGACAAGCCCCTTCACCAAAGACCCGAGATGTGCTTAGGGACCATCTGAACATATCAATTGGGTCGCAGCCTCAGCAGCACACAGACCCCTCCCAGCCCATGATATCTTGGGGGGAAAAAAATCAGATTCTACACACAAAAAATCTGAATACTATCCAAATTCCCTTGAAAAGCTAGATCTGGCAGTTCTGGGCTCACATTCCTGTCAACAACAGTTCATCCTCTCTTTGTAGCTGGCATGTTTGATGCATGTAGCTTCAGTGGGGGAATGTCACCCACCTGGTCCTTTTAGAGGCTGGAATTCGTAACCCCTGGAGGAAGTGCGCCAGGAGCCCAGGTGTGCCTTGCACAGCCTGAGAAGGGTAAGGAGGGCTTCTAGGAAAAGATTTTTGTGTTTTTGTTTTTAATTCTGGGGCATAGGAACTTCCCTGTTGGTCCAGTGGCTACAGCTCCACACTCGCAATGCAGGGGGCCCGGTTCCATCCCTGGACAGAGAACTAGATCTCACATGATGCAACTGATATGTGGTGCAGCCAAATATATATTTAAAAATAAATAGATTCTGAGACATAGCAAATGTACTCAAGAACATAAAACATGTACACCTAGTTTAAAGAAAAGGCACGCCCATTTACTTCTGCTCTGGCTGAGAAATTGAATCTTACCAGTAACTCAGAGCCTTGGTTCTCAGCCTGATCCCCGAACAAGTAAGGAGGGCTTCTAGGAAAAGATTTTTGTGTTTTTGTTTTTAATTCTGGGGCATAGGAACTTCCCTGGTGGTCCAGTGGCTACAGCTCCACACTCGCAATGCAGGGGGCCCGGGTTCCATCCCTGGACAGAGAACTAGATCTCACATGATGCAACTGATATGTGGTGCAGCCAAATAAATATTTAAAAATAAATAGATTCTGAGACATAGCAAATGTACTCAAGAGCATAAAACATGTACACCTAGTTTAAAGAAAAGGCACACCCATTTACTTCTGCTCCGGCTGAGAAATTGAATCTTACCAGTAACTCAGAGCCTTGGTTCTCAGCCTGATCCCCGAACAGCATCAGCCTCACCTGAGGTTTAGCTGGAACGACAGCATCGCCCGCCCCTCCAGGCCCATACAACCAGGTGACTCGCGTGCACCTCGGAGCTGGAGGAGGGCTGCTTTTGAGGCCCTGTGTCAGTGAAAGTTCCCCATTTCCTCCCCTACACCTGAAGGTCCTGCATCCACCTCGAGTTTAGCTTTACCACCTGGGTAGGTATCTCCCAAAGCATTGTTTAGTTTTGAATCTGATGCCAAGGAAGGGCCCTGTGCTTGCTGCAAGCTGAGTGCTGGGCACTGTCTCTGGGACGCACTCACTTCAGCTTCTCTGCAAGCTCCCTGGAGGGGATGTTGGGGTGCAGGCATCTCTGTGGGGTATCTGTGGGGATCGCCATGTGACCCAGGGATAGGGCAGGCAAGGGTCCTACCTGTACTTCCAGTGCACATGCTCAGGAGTAGGTCACAGCAGAATGGTCAGGGGTGATAGGGTGACAGAAGTGTTTTGGCTGAACCTGGGCCCTGCCCTCAACGGCAGGAGCTCCACCCGCTCCTAGTCAAGAGCGTGTGGGTAGCAGCCGGATGCACCACACAGGACCTTGTTGGTGGGATCCTAGGCTGCTCTGGAGGCCCCCTGGAGGCTGGGCATCAGCCCCGGGACAGCCAGCCAGCCGAGTGCAGGGCCACTCAGACTTTCCTGGTTTGCTCCGCTGCTTTTCTCCCATCCTAGTGAGCTGTCTTCTTTACAAATCTCTTTAACCTGGTGGGAATTTTTTATTTTTTTAAAGGAAGAGAAATCAGTAGTGTGCGTTCCTCTTACCCTGTTAATCCAGAACTCTTTGGCCAGGTGTTTGAACAATGAGAGAGTTTGGAATGGCCCTGAGGAGCAGCAGGCTTCCTACAGGGCTGGAGCAGGGGAGGAGGAGGATGGCGTTGGCTCCCCTAGAGTCATGTGACAAAGGACCACAGACTGGGTGGCTTAAAGCAACAGGAGTGTGCTTGGACACTGGCCTGGAAGCTGGAAGTCTGAAACCTGGACGGTGTCAGCAGGGCCCTGCGTCCTCCCCATGTTCTGAGACAGGGCCCTTCTCGGATCCTCCCTAGCTTCCAGGGGGCTGCCAGCGACCCTTGGTGGTCCTTGGAGGTGTGTTACTCTACCCTCTGCCTCTGTCCTCATGAGGCCTTCTTGCTGTGTCCCTGCGTGCCCTCTTTCCTTTTCATAAGGATGCCAGTCATTGGATTTGAGGCCCACCCTATCCCAGTAAGACCTCACCTTCCTGAGTGACATCTGCAAAGACCTGTTTCCAGATAAGGTCACATTCTGAGGTTCTGGCTCTGAATCCATGGGTACACTGTGCACCCCACTACAGATGGTGTGGCTGGAACTCGGGGTGATGGGAGAGGGTGCACAGGACGCTGGTTGCAGATTGCTCTGCACCCATGGAGGGATTTAAGCATAACGGTGATGCTGCGCTCATCCCGATGCTCTTCCCCATCTCCACCTTCCTCTCTGCCTGTGAGAACCCATCCTTCCAGGCTCTCGTCATTGCCTCTGCAGAACCATCTCTGACCAGCCCTGAGGAGTTTGCCGCCTGGCCTCCACTTCCCTCCCTAGCACCCACCCAGCCCTGAGTTCCTCTGGGCTTCCCTGCTCATGAGCCGTCATGACTTGTGGACGCGTCCATCTCTCCTCCTTGGACAGGAGCTCTCCAGGCCAGGGCCATCTCTCACTCATTCCTGTGTCCTCTGCTCCGGACAAGGCCAGGGACAGCATGGATGGGAGGCATGAGATGAGCCTCAGCCCGATCAGGTGCTGACCTGTCAGGGTTCGTTTCCAAAGAGGTGATTGCTTTTCTGCATTCATAAGAGTGTGGTTTTTCCTGATCAGAGATTCTTTTCATTTTTTGAAAATAAACTTCCTTTAATATATATATTTTTTGGCTGTACCACCCAGCATGTGGGATCTTAGTTCCCTGAGCAGGGATCAAACCCACAACTCCCTGCATTAGGAGTGCGGAGTCTTAACCACTGGACCACCAGGGAAGTCCGTAAGCTTCCTTCTAAACATGCGGCTATCCCTCAGTTGCTGAAGAAAGGATGTTCTTCTTTGGAGCCCAGGTGACCCTCCTGCCTCACCTTCTGCCAGCAGCCCCGCCGCTGCCCGCCGCAGAGACCCCTCAGTTCTCAGCCCTTCTTTGACGACAAGTCCCGTGTTTCCAAGACAAGGCTCGATCATAAAACCAACTGTCCACAGCCATTTAGGCCCAGGCATGGTTAATGCCAAAATGGACCTCCAAATTGACAGTTAATGAGGGAAAATGACGAGGGGGCGTGTTAACAGATGCAGGCTCAAGGTAATAAACAGGCCATTAAAACCAGGTAGTAAACAGCTTGCCAAGGGCCATTTATGAATTTATTTTTTTGAAGGGGAAAAAAAAATTAACCAACAAGGCTCGTCTCTTTGGGTGACTGGGTCTGACTGGGAGTAGGAAGAAGGGAGAGATTCCTGAGAAAGACAGAGCTAGAGGGGTTGGTGGGAGGCCCTCCCAGGAAGCCCCTTAGGTTGGGATGCACCTGGGCAGTAGTCTAGCTGCAGACTCAGGGTCAGAACTCTGGTCCCATCAGTTCCACACACCCCTGGAGGCTGTGTGTGGTGTCAGGCATCCGTCACAGATCTGAGCTGTGACCTCTGTCTGACACTTCACCCTGGAGAAGTAACCTGATTTTTCTGGCCTTGGTGTTCCCACTCCAAAGATGGGGAGGGACTCCATGTTCTTCTCAAGGCCTTGTCCTGAATTTAATACTGCTCTCCCAACCATATCTTTTCTAGAAACTCAGAATGCCACTATTGTTTGTTGTTGTTGTTGAAGTGCGGTTCATGGGGTCGCAAAGAGCCGGACACGACTGAGCGACTGAACTGAACTGATGGTTGATTTACCATGTTGTGGTAGTTACAGGTGTACAGCAAAGTGATTCGGTTGTACATAGATATTTATGAATATATAAAGAATATATATGTGTATATTCTTTTTCCAGATTCTTTTCCATTATAGGTTATTACAAGATATTGAATATAGTTCCCTGCGCTCTACAGTAGGATCTTGCTGTTCATCTGTTTTATAGATAGTAGTGTGTATCTGGGGGAAAGGCAATGGCACCCCACCCCAGTACTCTTGCCTGGAAAATCCAATGGATGGAGTAGCCTGGTGGGCTGCAGTCCATGGGGTCACTAACAATCGGACAGACTGAGTGACTTCACTTTCACTTTTCTCTTTCATGCATTGGAGAAGGAAATGGCAACCCACTCCAGTATTCTTGCCTGGAGAATCCCAGGGATGGGGGAGCCTGGTGGGCTGCCGTCTGTGGGGTCACACAGAGTTGGACACGACTGAAGTGACTTAGCAGCAGCAGCAGCAGCAGCATAGCTCAGTTGGTAAAGAATCTGCCTGCAATGCAGGAGACCGCGGTTTGACTCCTGGGTAGGGAAGATCTGCTAGAGAAAGGATAGGCTCCCCACTCCAGTATTCTTGGGCTTCTCTTGTGGCTCAGCTGGTAAAGAATCCACCTGCAATGTGGGAGATCTGGGTTCGATCCCTGGGTTGGGAAGATCCCCTGGAGAAGGGAAAGGAGACCCGTTCCAGTATTCTGGCCTGGATAATTCCATACAGTCCATGGGGTCGCAAAGAGTTGGACACGACTGAGCGACTTTCACTTCACTTTTTTGGAAACAGGCTTGTTGCAGATATAACTAGTTAAGATGAGCTCGTACTGGCATAGGATGGGCCTTAAGCCAATATGACTGGGGTCCTTACAAGAGGAGAAGAGACACACGGGGGGCAGACCGCGGGATGACAGAGGCAGAGGAGTGATGTGTCTGCAAGCAAGGGACGCCCAGGATTGCCGGCCACCACCAGAAGCCAGGAGAGGCGAGGAAGGGAGAGGGAGCCTGGCCTCAAAACACCTTGATTTCAGACTTGCAGCCTCCACCACTGTGAGACTGTACATTCGTGCTGTTTTCAGCCTCCGTTTGTGGTGCTTTGTTAAGGCAGCCCCGGAAACAATCACAGGCCCCTGGCTGTACAGACCTCTGTGTGGGATGCTTGCTCCTAAAGTCCTCAGCAGACGAAGGTGAATTTCTGGAGGACGGGTGTAGCGTATTTGCCTTTTCCTAGGGATGGTTTTGCCTTCAGGGGACATTTGCAGCATCTGGGGATATTTTTGATTATCACCGCTGCGGTATGGGGTGCGGTGGGCTCCTAGAATCTGGTGGGTAGAGGCCAGGGAGGCTGCTACCCATCCTACAAAGAATTACCCAGGCCAAAAGGCTGCTAGTGCTATGATAATCCCTGAAGAGCCGGCCACCAGGTGAGGGATTTGCAGAGACCAAGAGCCCGTGTCTGCCCTCCGAGCTGCAGTTAGTGATTGATGCCACTCACTCCCCACCAAAGACGTGTCCATTGGTGAAAAGGGTCTTTTTTTAAAACGTAAACTATTTTCTTTATTTGGCTTCGCCAGTCTTTCTTGCAGCAGGTAGGATCTTTGATCTTTGTTGCAGCTTGTGGGATCTTCAGCTGTGGCCTGGGAACACTTAGGTGTGGCATGTGGGATCTAGTTGCCTGACCAGGAATCAAACCTGGGCCCCTCTGCATCCAGAGTCTCAGCCACTGGACCACCACCGACGTCCTGAAAGAGTCTCTGTAAATATAACTACATTAAACATCTCGAGATGAGATTCTCCTGCATCGTCCAGGAGGGCCTTCAGTCCAGTGACAAGTGTCCTTTCCAGAGACAGAAGAGAGAAAATAGCATTGAAACATGTATATTATGATATGTGAAATGGATCACCAGTCCAGGTGTGATGCATGAGACAGGGCACTCAGGGCCGGAGCACTGGCATGACCCTGAAGGATGGGATGGGGTGGGAGAAGGGAGGGGGCTCAGGATGGGGAACACGTGTACACCCATGGCTGATTCATGTCAATGTATGGCAAAACCACTACAATATTGTAAAGTACTTAGCTTCCAATTAAAATTTAAAAATAAAAAAAGAGAAGAGGAGGAGAGAGAAGGCCATGTGAAGAGGGAGGGAGAGACTGGACACAGGAACTCTCATTCTCCTATTTTACAGGCAAGAAAACTGAGACCCAGGGAGGGTGGGAGGAGGTGGAAGTGGAAAGCAAACTCTTTGCTCCTGGCCTGGGTGCCTGATCGCAACACCGGGCTGTCAGACATGGGGAGCCATTCAGTGCCCTCTTTTTGGCCCTCTCGTCAAGCCAGCTCTTCTTCATAGAGACCTTGCCCAGCCCCACAGCTCCGTGGGAGCCAGGTCAGGCGCAGAATAATTACAATGCCAGCAAGGAACAGTTGCCAGCATCTGCTCTGCATCAGGCACTGTGAACTGTGCGTGTCCACAAGTTAGCTCATTGCCTCTATAGAACCTGCAGCTCTATAAAGCAGTGGCTATTATTGTTATCATCCTATTTTACAGATGGGAAGATGGAGGCTTCCAGTGCAGACCTGTTTGGCCAGCTTTCATGATCTCAGGTGTCCCGTTTTGTAGCAAGCACCTTTGAAAGGAAGACAGGACATTGGCCAGAACACTTGCACGTGGCTTCAATGTGACCATCCAGTTCCCAGCTGTGATGCTCTTGTAGGTCATCGTTCGTAGCTCTTAGTACATTACTTCACCATGGAATTTCACTGTCTGTTTTCACACACTAGAATGGAACCTCCCTGAGGGCAGGGACCAGACTTAGCAAGGACGAGCTCAGTTCATATTAGAGGAATAATGAAGTTTCTCTGTCTCTCTACCACACTCTGGACTCTACAGGGTCATGACTTGTCCCCAGACCCCGACATCCAGCACAGCTTAAAACCCCACCCCTAGGTGTCTAAAGACCACCAAGCCCTGGCTGAAACATAAATGTGGAGGAGACAGAAACCCAAGGAGGAAGTCCTTCTAAAACAAACGCCCCCATTTCAGGGCCTGATATATGTGAATGAAAACAGTATTTAATTGGCTAAAACCAGAGCTGTCATCACCTAATCAGAGAGCTTGAAAATAGATTTTCAGCACCTTCTGCTTGTGCTGGGGACAGTGGTGTGGTGGCTCCGGGAGTCCAGGGCTGCTGGAGACAGCAGCAGGCGTCCGTCTGTCTGGGGAGCAGCTGGACGTTTGGTTATTCGATCAGGGGAGTCCAAAGCATAGGAGCGAGCCCAGGGAGTAGGGAGGCAAGGAAGCCTTCATTTCTGGGAAAGCCAACAGCCCCATTGTTTCTTTTGCCTCAATAATGGTCATCATTGTTCCTTTGGGCCCAGCACTTTATAGTTTGCAAAGCACTTTCACATTCACAGGTCTTCCCTATGTGTGCGCAAGGGAGGTCAGGCAGGATTGTCACCCCAGCGTTACGGTTAAGGGAACCGAGTCATATGCAAGGCAGCCTGCCATGAACTTCAGTTGCTTCCAAAGGCGAGCTGCAAAGCATCGTTTTCCCTCTCACAGGTGTATCCTTCCCAGTGGCAGGGTGGGGCTGTCAGAACTTACCCTCCACCAGCTTGGGAAGTCTCATGAACTCCTCCTGGGACCTTCTCGCTACCCCTGCCCTTGCTGAGTCACCCCCATTCCCACCTCCCCGGGCCCGGCTCTCTTGGACTCCTGCGAGTCTGCGTGGCTTGCGGGGCCCTCTGCCTGGTGCCAGGCCAGATTCTCACCTGTTCTCCTTCCCTTCCTCATGGGCACTTGGCCCTGCAAGGCTCAGCGGGGATCACCCTGTGTAGGACACCCCTACAGGCTTCCTCTGTGCTCCTTTCACAGTCAGATTCCAGAACCTTCTCCCCAAGGCTGGATGTCCAGGTGGACTCCACCTTGATAGAGATCAATGCCTGCATGAACCTGGATGGCACAGCAGGGCATTTCACCAAAGACAGTGGGATGAAGGGATGAAAGACAGAGGGGTGGGCGGGGCTGGGGAGAATCTCCAAGGGGTGGTAAGGTGCCCCAGGGCTAGCATTGGAAGGGAGACCTGTTACTACTGAAAGAACAAGGTGGGAGGAAGTCTAAGAGAGAGCTGGAGAGGGAGCCGTGGACTTGACCAGCAGCTGCCCAGCAAGGAGTAAACAAGAGCAGTGAACACCCTCCCTCCCCTCCTTCTGCCTCTGGTCTCTCTCCCATCTCCAATCCCCCAAACCTTACAAAAAGCCAGAGAGCCAGGGGTCTGGGTTAACACCATACAGGTTAGGCTCAAGGGGTACCAGGAGGGTGGAAAGAGGGGAAGATCTGGGAGGTGGGCAGAGAAAACCTGGCACATGGGTTTAAATAGCAGAGAAGACCACACTGGCCCATCAAACCAATCACCGCCACCGGGAGTGGTTTTGAATTTCAAAATTCAGATTTCTTGGCCCCTGCCCTGTCTTAGAGGTTCTAATTTAGGAGGTCTGTGGTGTGTCTCCAGAGTCTGTGTTTGTTTGTTTGTTTTAAATCAGGGCCCTGGGTGATTTTTAAGGTCAATATCAGTTCAGTTTCAACATGCTTTCAGGAGGCCGTTTTGGCAGGGAGTTCTGAGCTCTGGTCCCATCCCTGGTTCACTGATGGCCTTGGGCCAGTCCTTTCCACATTCTGGGCATCAGTTTCCCATCAGTAAGCAGAGGGGTCTGCAGGCTTCCGACCTGAACAGACTGAGCTAAGTTGCCAGCCTTGCAGGCGACCTCAACTCCCTGGATCCTTCACCTCTCTCTCTCTCTCTTTTTTTAAATTTATTTATTTGATTGCATTGGGTCTTAGTTACAGCAAGTGGGATCTTTCATTACAGCTCTTCATTGCAGGACAGGCTTCTCTAGTTGTGGCTCACGGCCTCTGGAGTACACAGGCTGAGCAGTTGCAGCACTCAGGTTTAGTTGCCCTCAAGTATGTGGGATCTTAGCTCCCCAACCAGAGATTGAACCCACATCCCCTGCACTGGAAGGCAGAGTCTCAACCACTGGACCACCAGGGAAGTACGCATCCCCCTCCAGCTCTTTGAAGTTGACAAAAGCAAAGGAGATCAGGTAGAACTTGACCAGAGGAGTGTGCTACAAATTGCTCTCCTGAAATGAGGTGTATGTTCTGATGTGGATGGCGGTCACTGATATCAGGAACCCAAGGCGGATAGAGGGAGGCTGGAAGGACAATGGCTTTTTATGGATTCTTTTTTTCCTTTTTATAATTATATGTGTATTTTGGCTGTGCTGGGTCTTCATTGCTGCAGGAGCGCGTCTCTAGTTGTGGCGAGCGGGGGCTTCTGGTTGCCGTGGTTTCTCTTGTTCTGGAGCGCGGCTCTAGGGCTCGCGGGCTTCAGCAGTTGCAGCTCATGGGCTCAGTGGCTGCAGTTCCTGGACTCAGAGCACAGACTTAGTAGTTGTGGAGTATGGGCTCCGTTGCTCCAGGCCATGTGGGATCTTAGCAGGGACCGAACCTGTGTCTCTCGCATTGGCAGGCAGATTCTTTACCACTGAGCCACCGGGGAAGCCCAGTATGGATTCTTGATGTATCCACACTCCACAATCAGTTCTCCACAGCCAAAGGGGGCAGAAAGGGTGGTGAACCACAGACCCCAGTCCTTGGGGAAGCTTACCTGGCTCCTCTATCTCTTGCTTTGGTTAGCATGCACCCAGGTGTGATCTCCAGGAGAAAAGATGAGGAGCAATCTGTCCCCAAAGGTGACTGTGTTCTCAAGACCTCTGTGCCCCATGTCCCTAAGCACATCCCGTGAGACCAGCTGGGGAGGAGCACTCACTGCTCCTGGCATCCTGGGCCTGGCATGTGAGTGCAGAGCTGCCCTGTTCTCTCCACCCTACGTGCCACTGGGTCTCGTTCATCCTTTATCCCGAGAGCCCCGCCCCAGCCCGGAACCCGGTAAGGGATCATGGCATGCTTGAAAGTGGACACGCAGTCTCCTCGGCCTTCCCTTGTGCATTGCCAGACCCCCAGGAAGGAGCTGCATATAGTTGGTCTGACTTTGAATCCAATTCCCAATAAAGTCCGCCCACTAGCCCCAAAACCCAGCCACCATTTTGTAGCTGGTTTCAGACATCCTCTAGTGGTTGAGAAGGGCGGCAGCTGAGTGAAAAGGCACCCCTACCCCCACCCATCAAACTGGTCTAGGAGAAGGATGCCACCGTCCCCAGAGAGTCTCCTGCTCTATTCTCAGGTTCTGTCACTGCTGCTAATAGTATAGTAACAGCAGGAGAATCTCTGAGGACAGAGGCTTCCTTCTCCAACTGGGGCTTCCCTGGTGGCTCAGATGGTAAAGAATCTGCCTGCAATGTGGGAGACCCAGGTTCGATCCCTAGGCTGGGAGGATGCCCTGGAGAAGGAAATGGCAACCCACTCCAGTGTTCCTGCCTGGACAATTCCAGGGACAGAGGAGCCTGGCAGGTTACAGTCCGTGGCGTCACAAGGAATCAGACACGACTGAGTGACTTTCACTTTCACTGGTAACAGGGATCACTTATGAAGGCCCAGAGAGGTTAGGAGACTGGCCCCTACTCATCCAGGTAAGGAGGGTCTTATCCTCATTTCCTCGTTATCAGCATCAGACTCTGCTGCCCACCGCCACCACCACTGCGGCTCTCAACCCTGGACGTCCACCGGCCAGCCCTCTTGCCCCTTGGCTCCTCTGTCATCTCCTTCTGTGAAGACATCATCTC
>SJYX01020931.1:177050-196560 GCA_006410675.1 Oreotragus oreotragus
CAGGTGAGGGCAGGGGGCTGGCAGGAGTCAGGCGGTTCTGCGCCTACAGGGCCGTGTTCAGGAGTGTGACTCCTGCCTAGGTCATTGGGAATTTATCTTACCGGGCATGGCCAAGAGTACAAGGCTCTGACCACGCTTTACTTGAGCCGTTTCTCAGGGTCATGTTTGCAAATGATGGAGCTTGAGACACCAAGCAATGTCCCCTCCATGACAAAGAGCGGACTTGTTTCTTGCTTGCTGGAACAGGGCGAGTCCCCCAAGCTCAGAGTTCCTCTCTTGTAATGCAAAATGAGGACATGTGCGACTGTTCGTCTCGGGCATCCCTGTCACATCTGTGGAAAGTGGGGCTGAGGAGCCTTTGGGGACCGTGCCAACACCGCCCACTGCTTTTCTGGGAAGGACACAGTCTTTTGTCTCTGATGTGGGCGTCTCGCGTCTTCTATCAACATCCATGAAACCAGCGTGCTCATTCATGTGTGAGCTTTCAAGGACG
Source organism: Oreotragus oreotragus (assembly GCA_006410675.1). Classification (NCBI taxonomy): domain Eukaryota; kingdom Metazoa; phylum Chordata; class Mammalia; order Artiodactyla; family Bovidae; genus Oreotragus; species Oreotragus oreotragus. The sequence goes on from SJYX01020931.1 coordinate 177,544, forward strand.
GTGAAATCTCACTTCTTGACCAGATGCCTTTGGCAAGTGGAAGGACAGGGCATCAGGGAGAAGAGACAGCAAAACCAGTCAGGAGGCTCTTGCACTGAGCGGATGGATGCCTTGGACTTGCTATATTCAGCCTTTCACATAAAATCCAGTCACTTTGGTCCTCCCTGTTGACATCAACCAAACTTGCCCTGTGCACTTTAGCACACGGTACTGTGTGTTCACAGGCACATTCTGCTATCAGCTGGCCTCTTCCTTGTTGGCTACTTGGCGGGTGTTGGGGGAGTGATATGATGACATGCAGTATGCTCTAGCTCTGGAATTAGACCTAGATCCAAGCTTGACTCAGCCATTCTGCCTTAGAAGAACTGCTGCTGTGCAACTTAAATTAAAAAAAAAAAAAATCTGTTAAGTACTTACATAATGCAAGATGCAAAGTTCATACACATTGAAGGTCCTTTTCCTCTTCTCCTTCCCTCTGTCCTGATTTTTTTCTCCCAGTCCATGCCCAGTGCCCCATCCATCCTGTGCTTTCATTCTAAGACCGGCAGCCACTAAAAAGAACAACTATTTTAAAACTAACATTTCTTTGCATCATGCCTCTTTCTGAGATATGATGGGTAAGCTTATGTTAACATTGAGGTTTGCTAAGGATAATCAAAGATGAAATCAGGAATTTGGAAAACAAAGGATTCAGAGGCACAGGCATAAGTTGTTGCTGGCACTGAGCTCCCTGGCAGACAAGGTGAAAAGGGGAATGCGGCCAGTTACTTAGCTCCTATTAGCAGAAAAAGGAGAATCCACCAGCCATCCCCAGAGATCATAAATGGAGCATTTGACCTGCAGAAGAAGAAATTGTATCCCATACCCTTCTAAATTTCTTAAACTGAAAGAATTTTGGAATGCAGTGCCTGCCTTTCCTAGGTAGAATTTCTACATAAAGCCTAGACTGAAGCAGGGGGATGGGAGAGTTTGGAAAGAAGGGAACTAGATGCTGTGAAAAAGTTATTATTACTACACATAGCAGTGGACTTAAACTAACATCTCCAATCTGATGTGTCTCTTGTGGAGAAATGAAACTCATATGTACACTGGTCGGAAAAATGCTTCCACCGAACTGCTTGTGGACAAAGTACTTTATTTATAGATACCCAGAAGGAAATTTGGCTCCCCTGCTCTATAATAAGGTAGGGAACACAGCCAGGTAGCTGCCGACTCCAGGACACTCTGTGTTCCATACGGCAGGAATGTGGAACCACTTTCCCTGTAAACACAGTGGTTCATCTCTTTCTTTCTTATACTTTTTTAAACGTCAGTGCTCTTTGAAGAGGAGCCGGCTTAGCCGTGGATGTAAAGAGCTAGTTTCCCCCACCATGGTTAGACGGTGGGATCTGAGGGTGAAGGACTCTGCCAGACCTCACCGCCCTTTCTCTGGCTTTCATTAACTCCCAAGGAGATAAAGGAAGTGGAGTCCCCCCCGCTTCAGATTCTGGAAACAGTGCAGAAGGCGATTTGGACATTCTCACGAGTTCTCTGGGTTAAAGGGAAATGAGAACTGGGGACACCAGAGAATCTAATAACTGTCCAATCCCGCACTTCACAGCAGGAAGATCCCCCAAGAGGGAAGCCTTCATTCACTCCACTGCACTCAAGGGCGGGTCAGGGAAGGCCAGAGAGAATCACTGACTATGGGCCAGCGCAAGCTCTGTTCCAAGAATGAAAGGGATTTGAGATTTGGACAGCATTGAGGGAATTCCTCAAAGAGTGCTTCAGACCAAGGAGAGTGGCCTGAGGGTCATAACGGAGACCGAGCGCACAGGGCTTTACCGTTTGCAGAATGCTCTCGGCTACTTGGGTTTTTAGACATTCCTTGCCAGCAAACGTTGATTGAGTACCTGCTGAGTGACACACGGTGGGTTTGTTTCTGGGAGGACAGAAATGACCAGCATTGGCTGGTCCCACCTGCAGGCAGGAGCTTAAACAGTAGAAATGTATTTTCCCACCGTTCTGGAGGCCGGAAGTCCAGGTGAAGATTCTGACAGGGTTCTGTTTCTGGCGAGGACCCTCTGCTGGCTGGCCTTCCTGCCTTCCCATATAATTTTGTTGTTCAGTCGCTCAGTCATGTCCAGCTCTTTGGGATCCCATGGACTGCAGAACACCAGGCTTCCCTGATACTCACCACCTCCTGGAGTTTGCTCATGTCCCTTGAGTCAGTGATGCCATCCAGCCATCTCATCCTCTGTTGCCCGCTTCTCCTCCTGCCCTCAATCTTTCCCAGCATCAGTGTCTTTTCCAGTAAGTCGGCTCTTCACATCAGGTAGCCAAAGTATTGGAACTTCAGCATCAGTCCTTCTCAAGAATATTAAGGGCTGATTCCTCTAGGATTGACCAGTTTCAAAGGCCCCAAATACAGTCATGCTTGGGGGTTAAGTTTTCAATATGTGAATTTTGTTATTTTTTTTTTTAATTTTTATTTGAACTCCCAAACATGAACCTCCCCCCACCTCCCACCCCACATCATCCCTCCGGATCATCCCCATGCACCAGCCCCAAGCATCCTGCATCCTGCATCGACTCTCAATATGTGAATTTTAAAGAAAATAATTAGTCCATAATAGCGCTGTACAAATACTTGCTAGACACACACAAGGGCAAAGTATAGAGAGTCACGTGATCACAATGAGAGGCCCCTCACCAGACTGGAGGGAGCAGGGAGCTTCTGGCAGAGAGGATCCACAGCTACAAACCTAAGAAGCCCCTCTGTGCTGATGGTGGTCTGTTAACGTTCTTCCCACTTCGCCAGTCAGGAAAGCAAGGTTCAGTGATGTTCAACAATTTGAAGCTGGGGCTGAGGACCGGGAAGGCTGGTTGTGGGGGTGTCAGTGGGGAACAGACAGGAGACAGAAACCACACGAGGTAGCTGAACAGAGAATCAGACATGCAGGATGGTTAACTAGGTATACAGTGGGTAACTGGGTAGCTGAATGGGTAAAAAGACAACTCTAAGGCATTTGGGAGGAAGCGGCTTCCTCTGGGGGTCGGGGAACAAAAGAGTTTAGAATCATCACAGGGGAGACTCTTAGAGCGGGGTGAGGGGGCCCTCAGGAGGTTTCAAGCTGGCCAGTGGTGGAGGCTGCGGGGAGGGCGAGGCACAGTGAAGGGGTTCTGTGAGTTGCTGGAAAAACTGCAAACCAGGTTCAGGTGATCCTGGAGAAAAGAAGCAATGGCAGAGGATGATGTACGGAAGCACCTCTAGCCCAAGGGGGCTGTGAAAGTGGGGGTACCTTTGTCTGGTCTCTTTAGGGAGAGGAGCTCGGGTTGGGGAGACAAGAGTGTCTGCCACACTTCAAAAAATTTGAAATCATAAGAAAACAATTTCCATTTTGAGAAAAGTATCGAAATAGTTATCTGATTGAAAGTTCTGTTTTCTGTTAAAAATTGTATGAAAGTAGAAAAAAATTTTGATGAAATTCTAGGAAGCACTTTCCATGCTCTTCCAAATGATATATTTTGGTGGCAAATACCACATTTCATGCTGAATTGGGAAAGTAACAACGATCAAACCTCTTCAGATCCTGTTATTAGCAAGACTGGCAAAGATGCACTATGCATCTTCAAACTTCTTGCCAAGTGTAGTTTGATGGTACCTCTGACAATATAGAAAAACTTCTAAAATGTTATTACTTTATGGGAAAAATACATTTTTAACCCAATCTCCTTCCAGCTCCTCCCTGTAAATGAGAAAGAGGTAGAGATGAAGATCAAGATATAAGGCAGGGTCATAGCAACACCTACTCGGAGAAAACCCCACCTGGGTGCCAGGTCACACGTAACCATGGAAACACCTGAAGAATAGGTGGTCAAGGACTTTGCTTCTGGAGATTTTGCTTCTNATATAAGGCAGGGTCATAGCAACACCTACTCGGAGAAAACCCCACCTGGGTGCCAGGTCACACGTAACCATGGAAACACCTGAAGAATAGGTGGTCAAGGACTTTGCTTCTGGAGATTTTGCTTCTGGAGGTTTTGGAGGTTTTGCCACAGTAAATATCCTCAGGTGTATTGAGCACATACTTTGTGCCAGGGATTATACATTTACTGACTCTTTTATTCCTTTAACAAAATTAGAAAGTAGGCACATTACTTCGTATGTTAACCTCTAGGTCCATCCATTTTACTGCAAATGGTATTATTTCACTCTTTTTTATGGCTGAGTAATAGTCATTGTATGCATACATATAACATTGTGTTAATATATACAATATTGTATAATATTGTATTATTACATACCACATTGCATGTATCACATTGTGTGTATATATATATATACACACTCACATTGTCTTTACCCATTTTTCTGTCAATGGACATTTAGCAGAGAGAGAGAAACTAAGAGTTCGGGCTTAACATATGTACCCTACTATATAAAAGTAGATAAACAACAAGGACCTACTGTATAANCACATTGCATGTATCACATTGTGTGTATATATATATATACACACTCACATTGTCTTTACCCATTTTTCTGTCAATGGACATTTAGCAGAGAGAGAGAAACTAAGAGTTCGGGCTTAACATATGTACCCTACTATATAAAAGTAGATAAACAACAAGGACCTACTGTATAATGCAATGAACCATTCTCAGTATCTTGGAATAGCGTACAATGGAAAAGAATTTGAAAAAGAATATATAGGTATGTATAACTGAATTGCTTTGCTGTACGCTTGATACTAACACAACATTGTAAATATGCTTCAATTTAAAAAGAAAATTAAGCAGGCACATCATTATCCACTCATGATGGAGGTTACAGTCTACACGTGCTAGTATTTATCAAGTCATACCCTTGAGGGTTATGCATTTTACTATATATAGGTTATACCTACATTGAAAACTCCATTTTAAAAAATAAGTCAAGAGCAGGGACATCAACTGAAGACAAGGACAAAGACGATCACCCCTCTCTCCTGAGCACCAAGCACAGTTGCCCGGTATGTGGAAGGCTTCAGTAAATCATCGTTAGAGGAATGAATGAATGAATGGCCTCAATAATCTCACATGAAAAAACATACCAGCTCCTTCTAGAAGGGGAGGAAATGGAAAATGCAGCTAGACAAAACACTCAGGTTAATAAACCACAAATATCCATTTATCTATCCAATTTGGGGAAAGTGAAAGAGTGCTAGGTGGCCATGATTACAATGCCAGCCCTTGTTTTGGCTGACAAATTAATCTGCCCAGGGTTTGGGAAGTGAGGGAGCATCTCCCCACATCATCCCACAGGCCAGGCGGCCTCATCTGATTTCAGGGGAATAGATGGAGGCGGCCTGATTTTCATGTAGATTACTCCAGAGCTGAATGTAAATTGATGTAAATCAGGGAAACGGATCAACAGCCACGGCACCTCATTCTCTGTGGTGGGGCCTCTCCTGTGCGGACTCTGGCCATTGGCTCTCTGGGTACCTTCCCAATCTGAGCCAGGCAGCCTTCTGGGGGTGCTGATGAGGGAAAACCGAGGAAACCTAAGGGGAGGTCATGTGGGCCCGATGGACCCCTTGAGGAAATAGCATCTCCCAGGACAGATATCAATGACAACCGCCGGCCGTGCGGCTCTCCGCGAGGGCCTCAGACCCATCCTGACTCTAATCGACACATCAAGCCTGCAAGGAGAAGATGGTTATGGTTTTTATAAAGGCAATATATGCTCGTGGTAGACAGGCCAGCAAATTTAGATAAGCAAAGAGAAAAATCAATGACAGCCACACACAACTCCATCCGTCACAATCTGTCAAGATGTGGAGGTTATTTTCCCTGCAGACCTGCTCTATTATACATGAAGAAATGTTCACCTGTTTTAAAATTTATGTTTTAATCATTTGTCATTTTAAACCATTCCTTTGGCCCCAAGTAATGAGTACAGGAACCGAAACAGTCTACATGAATTTTTTTCGGAGGTAGATTTTTCATGACGCTAAAGATGCTTAAGTCACAGGATCCCCCACTTGCTTGCCCCTGTCCAGGGCCCACTACCTAAATTTGCATTCATAATTTTGTGTTCTTCCCCTTAAAGAAGGCTCGCCAAACTGTCTCCATCCTCTGTAAAGCCTGAGTCCATGTTCTCATTTAACCATTAACCAGAGCCATAGGTTGAATCATGTCCCTTAAGAGATATGTCAATGCCTGGTCCGGGAGAATCCCGCATGTTATGTTTCCAGTGCCTGAAAATGTGACCTAGTTTGGAAATAGGGACCTCGCAGATATAATCAAGTTAAAAGGAGATCATACTGGTTTAGGAGGGTGAGCTCTAATCCAGCGATTGTTGTCCTTATAAGAAGTAGAAAATTTGGGAGGGGGCACATAGAAGGCCAAAGCCCATTTGAAGATAGAGGCAGAGACTAGAGTGTCGTGGCTACACAGCAACGAAGACCCAGTGCAGAAAAACAAACACAAACCCAGGAAGTGATTCTCTCAAAGTCCAGGAGGCTAAAAATCTGAAATCAAGGCATGCGCAGGGCCACGCTCTTTCTGAAGACTGCTGCGCCGGGATTGCCAGCCACCCCCAGAGGGTCGCCTGGGCTCTCTCTGGTTGCAGGCAGCACGTGCCAGGGCTCCTTACTGTGGTGGCTTCTCTTGTTGCTGAGCATGGGCTCCAGGCGAACTGGCTTTAGGGGTTGCAGCGTGCAGGCTTAGGTGCTCCACAACATGCGGGGTTCTCCCGGACCAGGCATTGAACCTGTGTCTCCTACTTTAGCAGATGAACCCTTAACCGCTGAACTACCAGGCAAATCCCAAATTTCTATTGTTTTAAGTCACACAGTTTGTGTTATTTTGTTGCAGTAGCTCTCGGAAACCAATGCAACTGGAGTACCCCAAAGCTTGCTGAGCACTGGAATTCCTGGGAAGACAGAGGGGACCCCACAAGGCTGTTACGTGAGTGAGGGCCTAGGTCAATGGCAGGGAGCATGTTTGTGGTATGTCCTTGGCCCACAACTGAGGCCACCTCTGCAAACACTCCTGTCTGCCTTAGCTAGTTCTGGAGTAAAGGAAACACACATTCTTGTTAATTTTGCTTCTTTTTAAAATTTTTCTCCATTGACCCAGGGAAAAGAAAACATGTTTATTGAGCATCTACTAAGTGGGTCCGTGGCTCGACCCAGAAGTGAAACGCCATTTATCTGCATAAATATCATAGTAACTCCCCCAGGGAAAGAGTATTGTTCCCATTTTACTGCCAGGAAAGCCAAGGCTCTGGATGACTGAAAGACTTGCTTGAGGTCTCGGTGAGCAAATGAACCTAAAGAGCTTTCACACCAAAGTCTGTGCTCTTTTCCCTTGCTTCTCTGAAAAGGGCTTGGAAACCTGTGTCTAAATTTCTACTTTGGTTGTCCACAGCTGGAGAGAGAAAGAACTGACTGGGAGCTAAGAGTTTGGAAGTTTCTTTTGGTTCTTGCCTTTCCCATGGTCATATACATTTATCTGCATAAATATCATAGTAACTCCCCCGGGGAAAGAGTATTGTTCCCATTTTACTGCCAGGAAAGCCAAGGCTCTGGATGACTGAAAGACTTGCTTGAGGTCTCGGTGAGCAGATGAACCTAAAGAGCTTTCACACCAAAGTCTGTGCTCTTTTCCCTTGCTTCCCTGAAAAGGGCTTGGAAACCTGTGTCTAAATTTCTACTTTGATTGTCCACAGCTGGAGATAGAAAGAACTGACTGGGAGCTAAGAGTTTGGAAGTTTCTTTTGGTTCTTGCCTTTCCCATGGTCATGTGAGGCTATGAAACCCCTGGATGGCAGGGCCGGCCATCTGCTCACCACTGTTCCTGAGCCAGTGAGCCCATGGTGAGTGCTCATTACAAGGAATCTTCACTCTAAAAAAAAATTGGTAAAAGAATAATAGTTGTCAAAGATACAGAGAACTTGGAAGCCTCAGACATCGCTAGTTTCATGGTTTCTCAACAAGTTAAACCTAGGATTATCAAGTGACCCGGTAATTATGTTCCCAGGTGTCTACCCCAAAGAATTGACAACAGCTGTTCAAGGGAAAAAATAAAAACAAACTTGTACATGAATGTTTACTGCAGCACTACCCAAAAATAGCCAAAAGGTAGAAGCAATCCATGGAGAAGGAAATGGCAACCCACTCCAGTATTCTTGCCTGGAAAATCCTTTGGACAGAGGAGCCTGGCGGGCTACCATAAGTTCTCAAAGAGTCGGACACGCTTTAGCGGCTGAGCATGGAACACCAGAAGCAATTCAAGTGTCCGCCAACAAATAAACTGAGAAACAAAATGTATTATCGCACGCAATGGAGTATTATTCAGCCATAAACGGAATAAAATGTTGATGCGTGCTATAATGACGAGCGTTGAAAACCTTGTGCTCAGTGAGAGAGGCCAGTTCCAGGAGGCTGCATCTTGTATGAGCCCATGAAGGTGAAAAGTCCAGAGCAGGTCGTCCAGAGTGAGAGAATGCAGACTGGTGGTTGCCAGGGACTGGGGGCAGCGAGGAAAGCCTAGTGAGGGTGGACTCTCCTTCAAGGGCGATGAAGAAGTTCTGGAGCTCGAGAGTGGTGATGATACTGATGGTTGCAGAGCATTCTGAATGCGTTAATGAAGTGTACACATTAAAATGGCAAGTTCTACGGGACACGTATTTATCACGGTGAAAAATATTTCCCAAAACATCTCCAGTGGACTTCTCACAGTGCTGCTTTTTTTCATGTTTATTTTTATATGTTTATCTATCTGGCTGCGCCAGGACTTAGTTGCAGAAGACAGGACCTTCTAGTTGCAGCTTGGGAACTGTCAGTTGTGGCACGTGGCCTTTATTAAGAGTTCCCTGACCAGGGATCGATCCTGGGCCCCTTGCATTAGGAGCGTGGCGTCTTAGCCACTGGACCACCAAGGAAATCTGACGATGCTTCTTTTTCTATCTCTCTTCTCTATCAGGCAAACTTCTCAGAACAGTGCATACAGGCTATTTCCAGGTCACCATCACCCACTCACTGACAGCCCCCTCCAGTCTGGCTTTGGGCACCATCCCTTTTCTGAAGTGTCACTAGATCACCTTCTCACCTCTCCTATTACTTGGCCTCATTAAGCATCATCAGACCGTGTGCACACACACACGTAACTCTCTTGTTCCAGAGGCAGCTCCCTTGCCACTGGAAGCTTTCAGACTGACACCTTGATGCTGACCTTGAACAAGATTTCATTCCCTGGCAGGAGAGATGGGGCTGAGCCCAGCAATTATGTGCTGATGGCCATCAACCTAGCTCGTCTGGGGGACGAAGATTCTCGCCAAGGCAGGCATCAGATGTGGAATATACATTCATGAGAGTCAAAAGGTAATTTGCACATGTCTCAAATTGCACCCTACCTCTCCCCCATCAATATTCCTTTCCCACAGAAGGTAAAATTAAAGGTTTCAGAATATTACACCTTTTAGTAGTTACCAGGTGACAGGAAATCAAGGTGTCAAAGCTACTGACAGACTGACGGGTTGAACTTGGACTTGGAATATCCCCTTATCACAGCTACAATCAGGGCACTTTGTAACCTCGTCCCAGAGACAATAGCAATTAATTTAGGAAAAGCACAGCCTCCGTGACAACTCCTGTGAATAGTTGTACCTACATGCCTTCTCAACACTTGAGCTCCTGGGGGTCAACTTCACTGAAAATTGGAGGTGGCAGAGCACAAGGGTTCAGAACGCAGGCTTTTCTATCAAGACCACAAGCCCTGGCTTTGCCACTTAACCAGCTATGGATCAGGCAGTCACCTTCCTTTCAGAAGCTTGGTTTCCGCTTCTGCGAAACGGACACTATGCTGTTCTTCCAGCATGGGGGCTTCTGTAATATTACAAGGAGCGCGTTTCTCCACCCGTTGGTCTTGTTTAGTCACTAAGTCATGTTTGACTCTTGGACCCCATGGGCTGCAGCACACCAGGCTCCCCTGTCCTTCACTATCTCCCAGAGTTTGCTCAAGTTCACGTCCCTTGAGTTGCTGATGCTATCTAACTATCTCATCCTCTGCCGCCCTCTTCTCCTCCTGCTCTCAATCTTTCCCAGCATCAGGGTCTTCTCCAGCGAGTCAGCTCTTCACATCAGAAAGTATTGGAGCTTCAGCTTCAGCATCAGACCTCCACCTGATAAACCTTTATGATATGCTGGCCGCTGAGAGCAGAATGGAGATCAAGTCAGGTAAATCTCTGTGCTCCCACCACCTGCATTCTAGAAAATACTACAGGTACAGAACTCAGGCAAGATCTGGCTTCCTGTAATCCTGTAGAGAATGATTATGAATGCTATTTATAAGGAGAATATTTTGTCCTTTATGATGTAGGTATCACCTGCTGTACAATGCACAAAATAGCTTGCTCAAGAATTTTTTAGAAATGGATTTTCTTTTTTAGCAAAGTTTTAGTTTCACAGCAAAATTGGGTGGGTGATATAGAGAGTTCCCCTTGTGGCTCAGCTGGTGAAGAAGTCACCTGCAACACAGGGGACCTGGGTTCGATCCCTGGGTTGGGAAGATCCTCTGGAGAAGGGAAAGGCTATCCACTCCCGTATCCTGGCCTGGAGAAGTCCATGGACTGTATAGTCCATGGGGTCGCAAAGAGCTGGACACGACTGAGCAACTTTCACTTTCATATATCCCCTGCCCCATGACCCTAACCAACTCACAGCCTCCCCGCTATCAACAGCCCCCTCCACATGGTACATATGTTACATTCCTTTGACCTACACTAACAGATCATCACAGAAAGTCCGTACTTTCCACTAGGCTTCACTCTGGGTGTTGTTCATTCTGTGGGTTTGGATAAATGTGTAACATGTATCCACCATTCTAATATCATACAGAATAGTTTCACTGCTCTAAAAATCCTCTGCCTATTCATCCCTCTCCCCTCCCTCCACCCCTGGCAACCACTGATCTTTTTACTGTGTCCTTCCTTTTGCTTTTTCCAGAATGTCATACACTTGGAGTTCTACGGTATATGGCCTTTTCAGATCGACTTCATCCACTTAGCAATGTGCATTTCAATTTCATCTGTGGCTTAGTAGCTCATGTCTTTTTAACAAAACAGAATAGGATTCTGTTGACTAGATGTACCACAGCTTAAAGCTCTATTAAATTTTCATGGACACACATGTCACCATCATCCAGGTCAAGAGCTAGGACATTTGCAGCCCACCCCAGGATCTCTTGTGACCCCTCCCAGTCAACTCCCCTCCCCTCACAGTGACCACTTTCTTTCTTCTATCACCAAGAATTAGTTTCGCCATGTTTGAACTTTATATAAATAGAATCTTACGCCATTACTCTTTCATGTCTTGCTTCTATCATTTAAACTTGTGTCTAAGAGATGCATCCACAGCACATGCTGCTGCTGCTGCTGCTAAGTCACTTCAGTCGTGTCCGACTCTGTGTGACCCCATAGACGGCAGCCCACCAGGCTCCCCCATCCCTGGGATTCTCCAGGCGCGAATACTGGAGTGGGTTGCCATTTCCTTCTCCAGTGCATGAAAGAGAAAAGTAAAAGTGAAGTCGCTCAGTCTGTCCGACTGTTAGTGACCCCATGGACTGCAGCCCACCAGGCTCCTCCGTCCATTGGATTTTCCAGGCAAGAGTACTGGGGTGGGGTGCCATTGCCTTCCCCGTCACAGCACATGCAGCAGAGTTCATTTTTCTCTTTGCTGTGTTGCATGGAAACCTATTTATTATGTGTTATATCCTAAACTATGCACATGTCCTGTGGATCAGGGATTGTAGTAGGCACCAGGGAATACGGAGATGTGCCCAGAGCAGGCCTCATGCTGAGGGAGTACACAGCTTAAGGGTAGACGTGAAACCTCCTACATTTCCTCCAAATGAAGTGTCTCATCAAGTGTATCTGAAACAAGGAGTATATTATGCTTTATGGGAACACCACTGGGAGGAAATGTATTCACTTAAATTACCCTGAGCTCTAACAAGGTGTCAGGCCTTGTGCTAGGAGCTGGGATGAGAGTAAGGTGGATGAGCTCCGCTTCCTGCTTGTGGGGCGCTAATATCAGGGGGCTGAGGAAACAGAGACAGGTTGCCAAGTGGTGTAGAGGGAATGCAACAGGCTGTGTGAATCCGGAGGGACGGTGGCCCCTCCCAGGCTGGGGGGCGGTCAGGGACAGTGCAGGAGACATTGTTGGTGGCCTGGCCTACAGACACTCCTCCCCCCAGCCCACAGCCGAACCTTCCTAGTGCAATATTTTTTTCAAAATTGTGGTCACAGAATTCGGAGTGTACCCCCCAGAGGCTGATTCCTGATTGGTCCAAGCCAACCAAGAGGCTCCTGTTCCCCAGCAGCCATTGGTTTAGCCGTGGACACGTGACGCATTCTGACCAATTAGATCCGAGGGAAAGTTACCGGCGGTGGGTGGAGGGCAAAGCTTCTGAAAAACGTTCTTCACTGATTTTAAAAAAGAAGCAATCTCACGTGGGGTGAATTATCCCATCTTTCTGCCACAGGTCCTCAGTATGAGTAGATGTCTGTGTGTGTATGTTAGTCGCTCAGTCATGTTCAACTCTTTGTGACCCCATGGACGCCCACCAGGTTCTTCAGTCCGTGGCCTTCTCCTGACAACAACAATTAAGTGGGTTGCCATTTCTTGCTCCAGGGGATCTTCCCGACCCTGGGACTGAACCCGGGTCTCCTACATTGCAGGCAGATTCTTTACCATCTGAGCCACCAGGGAAGCCCATGAGTAGGTGGCACTGTGTCCTTTTGCTCATTAAATTCCTAGGAGAATTAACCCAGAACTGCTCAATCTCAGGACTCCTTCTGTGCCACAAAAAACCTTTAGTTGCCTGCAGGCAAGAAACAGTGCAGTTAATATTCTTAGGGGACAAGATTTCTTAGCTAAGTTTTCAAGGATGCTAAAGAATTAACCGGGGAGGAAATGTCATGAATGGGATATCAACTAATCTGCATACAAACCAGGACACTGGGAAAAGTGTGTTAGTCGCTCCATTGTGTTGAACTCATTGTGACCCCATGAAGTGTAGCCCACCGGGTTCTTCTGTCCATGGAATTCTCCAGGCAAGAATACTGGAATTGGGACTTTGTCCTGAAAACCTCAAAGGATCTGAGCAGCAGAGGCAGGTTTTGTGGGATCTGAAGCTTGTACAACTTGAGGGACCCTCTTTAAGAAAAAAGAATATGGTTTCATGGGTCATGGAAGCGGTCCATTCTAGTGGGAATGAGTGTAAGTTGCACTAGCTTTGCAGGAAATGGCCTCTGCTGTGCAGAGAGGTGATTCAGTCACAGCTGGGCTTAGAGGAGCCTTTGTGGCCCCAGCACAATGTCAGGATGGAAGGGAGCGAGGTGGGAAATCTGACGACGATGAAGAATGGAGAAAGAAATTGGGAAACTGCATCTTGTACTCCATCGGAAACATCTACAGTCCATGTGGGGATAAGAGGGTCTTTGGCCACTGGGGGAGGTCACATGGAAGGAGAGCTTGTGGTAGCCCATGGGACACATTCCACGTGCCCTTGGGGCCCTAATCTCTCTCTCTGCAGAGAGAGGAGACCAAACGGGATCTCTGGATCCTTCCACTGCAGCCATCTGAAGGCTCAGATAGCCAACTAAGGCCAGCTTGGATTACAAGACTTTGCACTGAACATGACCTTGTATAACTGGACTTTCAGAGCTTCCCTGGTGGCTCAGGAGTAAAGAAACCACCTGCCAAAACAGGAGACATAGGAGACACAGGAGACACAGGTTTGATCCCGGGGTAATTAAAAGGAAAGTTATGACCTTACTCCTTGGAAGGAAAGTTATGACCAACCTAGATAGCATATTCAAAAGCAGAGACATTACTTTGCCAACAAAGGTCCATCTAGTCAAGGCTATGGTTTTCCCAGTGGTCATGTATGGATGTGAGAGTTGGACTGTGAAGAAGGCTGAGCACCAAAGAATTGATGCTTTTGAACTGTGGTGTTGGAGAAGACTCTTGAGAGTCCCTTGGACTCTAAGGAGATCCAATTAGTCCATTCTAAAGGGATCAGTCCTGGGTGTTCTTTGGAAGGACTGATGCTAAAGCTGAAACTCCAGTACTTTGGCCACCTGATGTGAAGAGTTGACTCATTGGAAAAGACCCTGATGCTGGGAGGGATTGGGGGCAGGAGGAGAAGGGGACGACCGAGGATGAGATGGCTGGATGGCATCATGGATTTGATGGACATGAGTTTCAGTGAACTCCAGGAGTTGGTGATGGACAGGGAGGCCTGACATGCTGTGATTCATGGGGTCACCAAGAGTTGGACACAACTGAGCGACTGAACTGAACTGAACTGAAGGAAGATAGCCTGGAGAAAGGAATGGCAGCCCCCTCCAGTATAATTTGTCTGGGAAATCCCATGGACAGAGGAGCCTAGCAGGTTACAGTCCATGGGGTTGCAAAAGAGTCAGACACGACTTGGCAACCAAACAAGAACAGGACCTTCCTGGCAGTTGAGATGCCAGAAGATTGATTTTGAGATTAATTTTCCAAAGTCCAGCTGGTCCTCAGAATTTCCCCAGAAAGTAGGCAGGAGGAGAAGGGGACGACCGAGGATGAGATGGCTGGATGGCATCATGGATTTGATGGACATGAGTTTCAGTGAACTCCAGGAGTTGGTGATGGACAGGGAGGCCTGACATGCTGTGATTCATGGGGTCACCAAGAGTTGGACACAACTGAGCGACTGAACTGAACTGAACTGAAGGAAGATAGCCTGGAGAAAGGAATGGCAGCCCCCTCCAGTATAATTTGTCTGGGAAATCCCATGGACAGAGGAGCCTAGCAGGTTACAGTCCATGGGGTTGCAAAAGAGTCAGACACGACTTGGCAACCAAACAAGAACAGGACCTTCCTGGCAGTTGAGATGCCAGAAGATTGATTTTGAGATTAATTTTCCAAAGTCCAGCTGGTCCTCAGAATTTCCCCAGAAAGTTTGAAAACAAAAACAAAAGGGTTACTTCTGAGTGATCCATGTGCAGCTATGGAACCACGTCAGTAAACTCAGGCCAGGAATGGGGTTGGGTGGGATTGGGAGTCCACAGTGAGCCTGAGATTACCCTCAAAGTCCTCGGGGTTGGATGGAGGGAGGGCAGGACACACAGGAATGGGGCGCTTCCCTATTCAGCCCCTGAGACTCACTCTTAGCCCATTTTACACATGAGGATTCTGAGCAAGTTTTCATTTGTGACGAAGAGACAAGTTTGCACGGCTAACAGTTTTTATTTTTTGAAAACCACTGCTCCAGAGCCAAAGTTCTTAACGTGGAATCCATGAACTCCAGGTCCTTAGCTGGGTTTCTAAGAGCTGGAGGAGGTTTCTGGAACCCTAAGCAGAGGTCTGTGTGTATTTGCCTATTTATATATTTCTAGGAAGAAGACCCCATGGCCTTCAACGATGGCAAAAAGCTCCTCTCACAAAAGAGTAAGAACTACAGATCAGCATTTCTCAAACAGATATGCACGTGAATTCCTGGGCACCTGGCTAAATGCAGCTTCTGACTCAGTGGGTCTGGGCTGGGACCCGAGCATCTGCATGTCTCATGTGCTCCCAGGTGATACTAATGCTTCTCATCTGTGGACCACACTTTGAGTAACAAGCATCAAGGGCTATGCTACCCAATATGGTAGATTCTGGCCATGTGTAGATACTGAGCTCTTGAGATGTGGTTTGTCCAAATTGAGACGGGCATTAAGTGGGATATACACATTAGGTTTGACAGACTCTCTGCTCACCCAATGTAAAATCTGTCATTAATAATTTTTAAAAATCTATTTATTTGGCTATGCTGGGTCTTAGTTGCTGCATGAGGGCTCTTTTTTTTTTTTTTTTTAATCTGTGGCATGCAGGCTCTTTCAGCTGTGGCATATGGGATCTTGTTCCCCAACCAGGAATCAAACCTGGGCCCCCCGAATTGAAACTTAGCCACTGAACCAGCAGGGAGGTCTCTATCACTAGTAATTTTATATTGATTATATGTTTCAAGGGTAATATTTTTGATATATTGGAGTAAATAAAATATATTATTGAAGTTTATTTAAGCTGTTCCTATTTACCTTTTTAGAATGTGGTCAATTAAAATAAATGTTTGAATTACATAACATGGTTCACACTGTATTTCTCTTGGTTACTGATGATGAAATGGCAGCTGACTCAGGAATGAAGAGATGATATGGGGCAGTGCAATTTAGTCCCAGAGTCAAGTCCTGGTGGTACAGCTGAACAGTTATGTCTAACTCTTTGCAACCCCATGGGCTGTAACCCCCCAGCTCCTCTGTCCATGGGATTCCCCAGGCAAGAATACTGGAGTGGGTCGCCATTTCTTCCTCCAGGGGATCTTCCTGTGATTGAACCCATGTCTCCTGCATCTCCTGCAATAGTGGGTGGATTCTTTACTTCTCTGCTGGGTCTTGGTTTCCCTATTTGTAAAATGGGCATAATAATAGCACCCATCACATAATATTGAGGGGAATAAAAAAGTTAATACCTAAAAAGGCTGAGACCATGACCTGGCATGCTGCACACCCTCAATTAACAGGAACTCTTATTGATGTATGGAGAAGGAAATGGCAACCACTCCAGTATTCTTGCCTGGAGAATCCCATGGACAGGGGAGCCTGGTGGTTATAATCCATGGGGTCACAAAGAGT
Organism: Oreotragus oreotragus; assembly: GCA_006410675.1. NCBI lineage: Eukaryota > Metazoa > Chordata > Mammalia > Artiodactyla > Bovidae > Oreotragus > Oreotragus oreotragus. The sequence goes on from SJYX01020931.1 coordinate 194,237, forward strand.
CAGACATGACTGAGTGACTAACACTTTCACTTCTTATTGATGTAATAAACCACATCTCCCCTCAAAAATATTCACATCCCATCCTTTCCATGCAAAGTGAGCTTGGCCTTTTACTTGTCAACCCTCTGCTCCCTCTTTTGTAAAATAAAGACATCCAACAAATAAGACAGTCATCATAAAGCACCCTGTGTGTGTGCATGGCAGATAGCAGATCATGAATAAGTGGCAAGTCATCATCCTCTTCCATTCCTTCCTGCTGTTTCATGTCTATTGTGGGGACCAAGAGATGCTGTGTTTTGTCAAATGAAAATGTCCCCACTCCACTGCCTTGTTTCTCAGAGCAATCACGCCTGAAGTGAAGGCATCCTTTTCAACAGCGAGAGGCCCAAGTACCAGGCCCATGTAAACTGCCAGCATGAGCCTCCTCGAGATCAATTTGATGCCCCAACCAAAATCTGATCAAAAACTAAAAAGAGGACTTCCCGGGTGCTTCAGGGCTTAACACTCACCCCACTAATGAAGGGGACACATGTTCGATCCTTGGTCCAGGAAGATCCTACACGCCAAGGGGTGACTAAGCCCACGGACCACAGCTGCTGAACCTACGCTCTAGAGTCCATGCGTTCCAACAAGAAAGCCCACTCGCAGCAATGAAGGCCCAGCACGGCCAAAACTAAGCAGATAGTAATAATTTTTTCAATTTTTAAAAAGAAAATGTCCAGGATTAAATCACTGAGGGCAATAAGCAAAACAATAATAAAGAAAAAATTGAAATCTTGTGCACCAGCTCTCATAGCAAGCTACCTGTTGGATGGCCACAGTGGGTTTAGCACAGTTGGGGATTCATTTGCAAGGCCAGGAAACTTTAAAACTGCACATTGAGGCCGTGTCTGTTGCCCCCGCTCCTCTCTGTGTTGGTGTTTGGGTCTCAGTCGTAATCTATGTCTGCTTTGCAACTCCACGCGACACTTCTGGTTTTTCTTTGCCAGACTGATGGGGTCCAGGAGACTATGCATCCACCCTGCGTGGGACATTTCCGAAGCAGAGCTGCCTAGTGGGAAGGCCTGGAAAATAATTTATGGGTGATGGGGAGCTGCTTTGCATGAAATAAAGGATGGGTTCCGGGACTGGTCCCCACTTGAGAGAGAATGCCTTTTTGTTCCAGGAAGCTGAGGACCACAGCTATTTCAGACAAGCAGGTTTGGCAGTTCATTTCTGCAGAACTTCATGGAAGGTTGCAGGCCCATCAACTTTCCCAGGCTTTGAAGCAATAAGGCAGATGTGCGGTGAGGAGAGCCTGCCAGCTTTGTAGCTGGGAAACCTGGCTTCAGGCCCTCACTGTGCCTCTTGCTCCCTGGCCTCTGTTTTCTCATCAGTGAAACAGGGGAGAGTAGTCCATTGCTCCCAAATTGCCCTGAGGAGGGATAACATATAATATGATATTCCTGACTTAGAATTCATGCTTCCTAAGTATTCATTGACTATTTCCAATCAGATGTGACCCTGTGATGAAACTCTGACCAATGGGATTTGAGCAGAAGTGTTCAACTTCCAGATCTGCCTCTTGAGAAACCTGTATGCAGGTCAGGAAGCAAGAGTTAGAACTGGACATGGAACAGCAGACTGGTTCCAAATAGGAAAAGGAGTATGTCAAAGCTGTCTATTGTCACCCTGCTTATTTAACTTCTGTGCAGAGTACATCATGAGAAAGGCTGGGCTGGAAACAGCACAAGCTGGAATCAAGATTGCTGGGAGAAATATCAATAACCTCAGATATGCAGATGACACCACCCTTATGGCAGAAAGTGAAGAGGAACTCAAAAGCCTCTTGATGAAAGTGAAAGAGGAGAGTGAAAAAGTTGAATTAAAACTCAACATTCAGAAAACTAAGATCATGGCATCTGGTCCCATCACTTGGGAAATAGATGCGGAAACAGTGGAAACAGTGTCAGACTTTATTTCTGTGGGCTCCAAAATCACTGCAGATGGTGATTGCAGCCATGAAATTAAAAGACACTTCCTTGGAAGGAAAGTTATGACCAACCTAGACAGCATATTCAAAAGCAGAGACATTACTTTGCCAACAAAGGTCCGTCAAGTCAAGGCTATGGTTTTTCCAGTGGTCATGTATGGATGTGAGAATTGGACTGTGAAGAAAGCTGAGCACTAAAGAATTGATGCTTTTGAACTGTGGTATTGGAGAAGACTCTTGAGAGTCTCTTGGACTGCAAGGAGATCCAACCAGTCCATCCTAAAGGAGATCAGTCCTGGGTGTTCATTGGAAGGACTGATGCCTAAGCTGAAACTCCAGTACTTTGGCCACC
>SJYX01020931.1:220647-301473 GCA_006410675.1 Oreotragus oreotragus
TCCAGTGACAGGGCATCATCACCCAGTGTCCACGGTTTACACTGGGATTTGCTCCTGCCGTTGTACATTATGTGGGTTTGGACAGTTGTATGGCATGCGTTCATCATCACAGAACCATGCAGAGTAGCTTAATCGCTACCTTTGTTTTTTCAATACAAGTAATTTCATTGTAAGTCAGGGTTTCCCAGGTGGCTCAGTGGTACATAATCTGCCAGTCGATGCAGGAGATGCAGGAGTTGTCGGTTCGGTCCCTGGGTTGGGAAGATCCCTTGGAAGAGGGCATGGCAACGCACTCCAACAGTCTTGTATTCTTGCCTGGGGAATTCCATGGACAGAGAGGCCTGACAGGCTACAGTCCATGGGGTGGCAAGGAGTGGGACACAACTTAGCGACTGAGCAAAGCACACTTACATAGTTTAATTTTTGATGATGACTCTGTTTAACAACTTGCCCATAACATTCTTGAAACTGGTTCCCAGGATCCAGTGCCTGCCGGCTCCAGTCCATCTCTGCCCTTGGGCTTCTGGAGAGAAACCCAAGTCCTCCGGCCTCACCTGTAAGGCTACCCAGTGTTTACCAGACAAAGGCAAGCCTGCTCTGGAGACCTGGTAACTGGGTGGGGCCAGGTCTCATCCTTCCCTCCCTGACCCTCCCCGGGGCAGACGCCGCCAGTGCTGCCAGCCATCAGGCGCCTGTGGGAACCACCTGCTTGGGGAGGGGGGCACAAGACCGGGGAGCCACGCGATCAGCGGCGCCAAGTGGGCCAGCACTAAGGGAAGCATCTCCAAATGCTGTATCCTTCCAGCGTGTANTTAATCGCTACCTTTGTTTTTTCAATACAAGTAATTTCATTGTAAGTCAGGGTTTCCCAGGTGGCTCAGTGGTACATAATCTGCCAGTCGATGCAGGAGATGCAGGAGTTGTCGGTTCGGTCCCTGGGTTGGGAAGATCCCTTGGAAGAGGGCATGGCAACGCACTCCAACAGTCTTGTATTCTTGCCTGGGGAATTCCATGGACAGAGAGGCCTGACAGGCTACAGTCCATGGGGTGGCAAGGAGTGGGACACAACTTAGCGACTGAGCAAAGCACACTTACATAGTTTAATTTTTGATGATGACTCTGTTTAACAACTTGCCCATAACATTCTTGAAACTGGTTCCCAGGATCCAGTGCCTGCCGGCTCCAGTCCATCTCTGCCCTTGGGCTTCTGGAGAGAAACCCAAGTCCTCCGGCCTCACCTGTAAGGCTACCCAGTGTTTACCAGACAAAGGCAAGCCTGCTCTGGAGACCTGGTAACTGGGTGGGGCCAGGTCTCATCCTTCCCTCCCTGACCCTCCCCGGGGCAGACGCTGCCAGTGCTGCCAGCCATCAGGCGCCTGTGGGAACCACCTGCTTGGGGAGGGGGGAACAAGACCGGGGAGCCACGCGATCAGCGGCGCCAAGTGGGCCAGCACTAAGGGAAGCATCTCCAAATGCTGTATCCTTCCAGCGTGTAGCTTTGGAATTACTGCGGTCACGCTTTCAGACGGGAGGCCCTGAGAAGTTTACAATAAAAATCAGAAACAATTTTACGTGGAGGAGAAATTAATTGGATAGCTCCGGCCTAAAGTTTCTCTGTTCACAGGCTTAACTAGCATGGCTATTAATTTTATTGCCCTCCAGAGAGATTTACACACAGCAGGCTGCCTTGAAGAGACAGCACTTGGAGCCGAGCCTGGCTAGGCCCAGGAGGGAGCCTCCTGAATGCTCAGAGGTCCTGAGCCCACAGAGCCGGGGGCCTGGGGCTTCAAAGACAGCAAACCTCACAGTCTATGGGAATGGATGCTCCCAGGACAGGGAGATTTGCTCCACCGTCCAAGGACACACAGAAGAGGCATCAGTCCAATGATTTACTTAACAAACACTCATACAGTGCTTGCGATGTCTCAAGCACTGTTTTAAACACTTTGCAGATAATGTAAACATCATCAACCAGGTGCTAGGAAGCCCATTTTAGAGGTGAGTAAGTAGAGGCCTCGGAAGGACACGTGACAGGACTTGAACCCTGGCTGTCTGTCTCTGGCATCAGTGCTCTTTGCTGCAATGCCATTATGAAGGCAGCCAACAGTGTGGAGAGGTAAGGAACTTACCCGTAGCTCAGTGAGACGGGTTTTGGTTGGTGTGAGCATGGGGCAAGGGAGAGAGGTGATGGAGTCCAGATTTTACACACAGGCACACACACACGAGTACACAAAGTTGGGCAAGTATGCACACAGCACTACCGTGTGTGGATGTACACATACATGTGAAGACCTGTGCATACACGTTGGCACATCCACACCCGTGCACAGACACAGTCACACTCGTGTACACACACTTTCTCTGGACCCTGAGTGTAGTGGCAGGTCCTTGCAACAGGAGACTGTCCCCAGGAGACTACTGTTCTAGAAAGCTCCCTCTGGCCTGAAGCATGTACTTCAGCTTCCTCATCTGAAGACTGGGGGACCCGTGTTTCCTGTTATGAATGGAAAAGGTCTTTGGAAACTGCAAAAGTAAGGGCCTGCATGTGGTGCTTTCAAAAGGCCACATCTTTGTCAAGGGAGTAAAATGTGAAAGCTAGGCCCTTAGCTCTCAACACCCCATGTCAGCAGCCCTCAACCTTTTTTGGCACCAGGGACAAATTTCATGGTGGACAATTTTTCAATGAATCATGGTGCAGAGGTGGGGGCGGATGGTTTGGGGGTGATTCAAGCTCATTTCATTTATTGTGCACTTTAATCTAATGCTACTGCTGATCTGACAGAGGGTACCGGTCCACAGCCTTGTCACCTCGAGAGTGGTGCTGGTGGTGTGTGTGTATAGAAAAAGAAGAAACTGGGACCCTCAAACAAGTAAGAAAAATGCACAGGGTCACCCAGCAACTTGATGGCTGAGCTAGGTCTTGAATCCAGCCCTGTCTGAAATCCTCACCGAAATCCTCACGATTCCTGTCTGACATCCCATTTCTCCCAGGCCACTCACCTCCCGTGACCCTTTGACCTCCCCATCCCAGGGGCGGGGCTCGTGGACACTTCAACCTGCCTCTTGGGACAGCCGGCCACAAGTCATTACTACCAGCAATGCCGGCCATCCTAGAAAATTTGACATGCCCTCTGCCCAGCCTGCGAAGCTGTTAACAGGCGTTTGTCTACCCTTCCTTCTCTCCGCGCCCTTTCCTGACTTTCCTCCCAATGAGCAATAGCAGCTTTCCCCCAGAGGGACCTGTGGATATCAGAACAAGGAAGGCAGTTCACAGAGGCTTGGACGCCTGGCCTCGACACACCCTGCCTGTAAAATGGGCATGAAATATAGCTAACCCTGCAAAAATCATGAAGTCCAGGGCCAGGTAAGAGACCATGCTTGTCTAGTGCAAGAAATAAAAAGGGATTGGCAGCAGCCCTCCGGAGAATGGAGGGTAAAGAGAGGATGGTTGGAGAAGAGGGGGAGATTGGTCCTTCATTTAACTTCTGAGAAATAGCGCCCGCTGGGCCAGAGAGAGCTGCCAAAGGAGGCCAAGCCACAGATGGGACCCAGGCCCCGAGGCTTGGGTGGCAGCCGAGAATGGAGCGAATAGCAGCCGCAGAGAGGGAAAGGCCTGTGGCATCGGAAAGACCAGGGCTTGAGCCCCTGTTCTGCCACCTCTGTGCTGGGCCACCTCGCCAAAATCACACAGCCTCTCTGAACCTCCGTGTCCTCATCCACGAAATGGAGATAATTCCATCCGAGCTCTGTGATGGTCACAGACTGTGGAAAGGCAGGCCCAGAGCAGGCGTTCCATCAACATTAGGGACCCTCACACGGCAAGGCCTCAGGAAAACTCCAGATCTGCCCCCTGGAAAGAAAGCCCCCGGCACCTCATTCCCAGGGCGCTGGGGGCTCCACTCTCCTCTCTGAAAATTAAATTAAAGCTCAACAGTAGTGCCTTTGTGGCTTACGCATGGCAGGCCTCGCCAGCGAGTAGTCTTAATATCCACCGCTGACAGGATGGAATTAGCTGCCTGTTTTTTTCTTGGGGGTCTTTATTTCTTGCTCTAACGTTCATTCTCCCCCACAGGGGTGTAAGCTGGTGTTTAATCCTGTCCTGAGAGCGTTGGGCCGCTCCAAAGCGGGGCAGGCGGAGGCCCTGGCCCCGAGCAGACCAAGGTGAGTGCTCCCGGGCCAGCCAGCACAGGCGCTGCAAGGCACGAGAGAATCAGTGGAGAATTACCGTTAAGCCTTCTGACCATTATCCTCATTAGAGGTAACTGGAGCTTGCCTGGCCCGAACGCAGCTCTAAACCCCACTAAGACGGGACGCGTTCGGAAAGAATATGCTGGATGTAATTTAATAATCCTGGAAACAAGTCAACACTTTTTTTTTTGTCTTTAGCCCAAAGGAGAGGTAATTCCTGAAGCAGCCGGAGAAGTGGAACGTGCCGTCGGGGGAGAAAAGCCTAGGTCGGGTGGATGAGAACTCGGTGGGATTTGAAGGCTGTGCTCTGTTTCTTCNGCAAGGCACGAGAGAATCAGTGGAGAATTACCGTTAAGCCTTCTGACCATTATCCTCATTAGAGGTAACGAGCTTGCCTGGCCCGAACGCAGCTCTAAACCCCACTAAGACGGGACGCGCTCGGAAAGAATATGCTGGATGTAATTTAATAATCCTGGAAACAAGTCAACACTTTTTTTTTGTCTTTAGCCCAAAGGAGAGGTAATTCCTGAAGCAGCCAGAGAAGTGGAACGTGCCGTCGGGGGAGAAAAGACTAGGTCGGGTGGATGAGGTCCACTAAGACGGGACGCGCTCGGAAAGAATATGCTGGATGTAATTTAATAATCCTGGAAACAAGTCAACACTTTTTTTTTGTCTTTAGCCCAAAGGAGAGGTAATTCCTGAAGCAGCCAGAGAAGTGGAACGTGCCGTCGGGGGAGAAAAGACTAGGTCGGGTGGATGAGGACTCGGTGGGATTTGAAGGCTGTGCTCTGTTTCTTCTGGAGAGAATCATCTCCACTTCCCCCACACCCCCAGCTAGGCCTCTGCTGGCCCTTTGGAACCTTCCAGAACCTCCACGTGCATTGGAGAATGGCAGCCTTTTCTCCAGGTCCATGCAGCCCCCATGTTGGATGTTGCACATGGGGCCCGCACTCGGTCCCTCTCTGCAGGCCCCTAAGTAGAGGACTTCCTTGCCACCTTCTTGCACACAGCGCCTGACAAGTTTCTAGAGCACTTTTGCATCCTTCATGCCTTTGGATCCTCCCACAATTGTCTGAGAGGCAGGATGGGGTTATTATGGCCATTTCACAGACCGGAAAATGGAGGCCCTCGGGTGTGAAATGACTTTAACCACAGGGCTTCCAGAGACCAAGGCTGGATCTGGAACTCAAGCCTCCTGACTCTGAATCCAGGCACCCTTCTTGTGTGTACTCCAATGCTTTTATGGGCTAAATTGCATGCTCCTCCACCCCAGATCAACCCCAGTGCCTTAGATTGTGGCTGTGTGCAGCTAGGGTCTTTAAAAATGAGATTAAGTTAAAACAAGGTCATTAGCTGAGTGCTGACCCAATACGACTGGGGGCCTGTATAAGAAGAGGTCAGGACACAGGCACACACACACAGGGAGAAGACGGGATGCCCTAGCTGGGCATTTGCCACCTACCCATTGGGGTTTTCCCTGGGGGCTCAGATGGTAGAGAATCTGCCTGCAATGCAGGAGACCCGGGTTCAATCCCTGGATTAGGAAGATCCCCTGGAGGAGGAAATGTCTACTCACTCTAGTATTCTTGCCTGGAGGAATTCCATGGACAGAGGAGCCTGGCGGGCTACAGTCCACGGGGTCACAAAGAGTCAGACGCCACTGAGCAACTAACACGTTCACTTTCTCTATTGGAACTGAGAACCTTTTGGTGGTGACAGTGGGTGGGGAACAATAGACCCCAATTGCTTGGTTATCCAACAACCTGAAGCTCCGTAGACGAGCCACGTGACCTTGGCCGAGCCTCTCCTGCCTGGATCCCTGAGAGGTGGAGGAAAAACCGAGTGAGTGCCTGTTGCCCGCCCTGCCTTCCTGGCTGCGGACAGAGTGAGTGGGCTGGCTGGTCTCAGTAGGAGGCCGTGGAGAGGGTGGGCCATGCAGGTGGGCGACCCTCCTAAAAACGAATGCGAGAGACCAGGAGAACGTGGCTCTCCCTGGGTAGAAAGTGGCCTTCCCAGNTTAATCGCTACCTTTGTTTTTTCAATACAAGTAATTTCATTGTAAGTCAGGGTTTCCCAGGTGGCTCAGTGGTACATAATCTGCCAGTCGATGCAGGAGATGCAGGAGTTGTCGGTTCGGTCCCTGGGTTGGGAAGATCCCTTGGAAGAGGGCATGGCAACGCACTCCAACAGTCTTGTATTCTTGCCTGGGGAATTCCATGGACAGAGAGGCCTGACAGGCTACAGTCCATGGGGTGGCAAGGAGTGGGACACAACTTAGCGACTGAGCAAAGCACACTTACATAGTTTAATTTTTGATGATGACTCTGTTTAACAACTTGCCCATAACATTCTTGAAACTGGTTCCCAGGATCCAGTGCCTGCCGGCTCCAGTCCATCTCTGCCCTTGGGCTTCTGGAGAGAAACCCAAGTCCTCCGGCCTCACCTGTAAGGCTACCCAGTGTTTACCAGACAAAGGCAAGCCTGCTCTGGAGACCTGGTAACTGGGTGGGGCCAGGTCTCATCCTTCCCTCCCTGACCCTCCCCGGGGCAGACGCTGCCAGTGCTGCCAGCCATCAGGCGCCTGTGGGAACCACCTGCTTGGGGAGGGGGGAACAAGACCGGGGAGCCACGCGATCAGCGGCGCCAAGTGGGCCAGCACTAAGGGAAGCATCTCCAAATGCTGTATCCTTCCAGCGTGTAGCTTTGGAATTACTGCGGTCACGCTTTCAGACGGGAGGCCCTGAGAAGTTTACAATAAAAATCAGAAACAATTTTACGTGGAGGAGAAATTAATTGGATAGCTCCGGCCTAAAGTTTCTCTGTTCACAGGCTTAACTAGCATGGCTATTAATTTTATTGCCCTCCAGAGAGATTTACACACAGCAGGCTGCCTTGAAGAGACAGCACTTGGAGCCGAGCCTGGCTAGGCCCAGGAGGGAGCCTCCTGAATGCTCAGAGGTCCTGAGCCCACAGAGCCGGGGGCCTGGGGCTTCAAAGACAGCAAACCTCACAGTCTATGGGAATGGATGCTCCCAGGACAGGGAGATTTGCTCCACCGTCCAAGGACACACAGAAGAGGCATCAGTCCAATGATTTACTTAACAAACACTCATACAGTGCTTGCGATGTCTCAAGCACTGTTTTAAACACTTTGCAGATAATGTAAACATCATCAACCAGGTGCTAGGAAGCCCATTTTAGAGGTGAGTAAGTAGAGGCCTCGGAAGGACACGTGACAGGACTTGAACCCTGGCTGTCTGTCTCTGGCATCAGTGCTCTTTGCTGCAATGCCATTATGAAGGCAGCCAACAGTGTGGAGAGGTAAGGAACTTACCCGTAGCTCAGTGAGACGGGTTTTGGTTGGTGTGAGCATGGGGCAAGGGAGAGAGGTGATGGAGTCCAGATTTTACACACAGGCACACACACACGAGTACACAAAGTTGGGCAAGTATGCACACAGCACTACCGTGTGTGGATGTACACATACATGTGAAGACCTGTGCATACACGTTGGCACATCCACACCCGTGCACAGACACAGTCACACTCGTGTACACACACTTTCTCTGGACCCTGAGTGTAGTGGCAGGTCCTTGCAACAGGAGACTGTCCCCAGGAGACTACTGTTCTAGAAAGCTCCCTCTGGCCTGAAGCATGTACTTCAGCTTCCTCATCTGAAGACTGGGGGACCCGTGTTTCCTGTTATGAATGGAAAAGGTCTTTGGAAACTGCAAAAGTAAGGGCCTGCATGTGGTGCTTTCAAAAGGCCACATCTTTGTCAAGGGAGTAAAATGTGAAAGCTAGGCCCTTAGCTCTCAACACCCCATGTCAGCAGCCCTCAACCTTTTTTGGCACCAGGGACAAATTTCATGGTGGACAATTTTTCAATGAATCATGGTGCAGAGGTGGGGGCGGATGGTTTGGGGGTGATTCAAGCTCATTTCATTTATTGTGCACTTTAATCTAATGCTACTGCTGATCTGACAGAGGGTACCGGTCCACAGCCTTGTCACCTCGAGAGTGGTGCTGGTGGTGTGTGTGTATAGAAAAAGAAGAAACTGGGACCCTCAAACAAGTAAGAAAAATGCACAGGGTCACCCAGCAACTTGATGGCTGAGCTAGGTCTTGAATCCAGCCCTGTCTGAAATCCTCACCGAAATCCTCACGATTCCTGTCTGACATCCCATTTCTCCCAGGCCACTCACCTCCCGTGACCCTTTGACCTCCCCATCCCAGGGGCGGGGCTCGTGGACACTTCAACCTGCCTCTTGGGACAGCCGGCCACAAGTCATTACTACCAGCAATGCCGGCCATCCTAGAAAATTTGACATGCCCTCTGCCCAGCCTGCGAAGCTGTTAACAGGCGTTTGTCTACCCTTCCTTCTCTCCGCGCCCTTTCCTGACTTTCCTCCCAATGAGCAATAGCAGCTTTCCCCCAGAGGGACCTGTGGATATCAGAACAAGGAAGGCAGTTCACAGAGGCTTGGACGCCTGGCCTCGACACACCCTGCCTGTAAAATGGGCATGAAATATAGCTAACCCTGCAAAAATCATGAAGTCCAGGGCCAGGTAAGAGACCATGCTTGTCTAGTGCAAGAAATAAAAAGGGATTGGCAGCAGCCCTCCGGAGAATGGAGGGTAAAGAGAGGATGGTTGGAGAAGAGGGGGAGATTGGTCCTTCATTTAACTTCTGAGAAATAGCGCCCGCTGGGCCAGAGAGAGCTGCCAAAGGAGGCCAAGCCACAGATGGGACCCAGGCCCCGAGGCTTGGGTGGCAGCCGAGAATGGAGCGAATAGCAGCCGCAGAGAGGGAAAGGCCTGTGGCATCGGAAAGACCAGGGCTTGAGCCCCTGTTCTGCCACCTCTGTGCTGGGCCACCTCGCCAAAATCACACAGCCTCTCTGAACCTCCGTGTCCTCATCCACGAAATGGAGATAATTCCATCCGAGCTCTGTGATGGTCACAGACTGTGGAAAGGCAGGCCCAGAGCAGGCGTTCCATCAACATTAGGGACCCTCACACGGCAAGGCCTCAGGAAAACTCCAGATCTGCCCCCTGGAAAGAAAGCCCCCGGCACCTCATTCCCAGGGCGCTGGGGGCTCCACTCTCCTCTCTGAAAATTAAATTAAAGCTCAACAGTAGTGCCTTTGTGGCTTACGCATGGCAGGCCTCGCCAGCGAGTAGTCTTAATATCCACCGCTGACAGGATGGAATTAGCTGCCTGTTTTTTTCTTGGGGGTCTTTATTTCTTGCTCTAACGTTCATTCTCCCCCACAGGGGTGTAAGCTGGTGTTTAATCCTGTCCTGAGAGCGTTGGGCCGCTCCAAAGCGGGGCAGGCGGAGGCCCTGGCCCCGAGCAGACCAAGGTGAGTGCTCCCGGGCCAGCCAGCACAGGCGCTGCAAGGCACGAGAGAATCAGTGGAGAATTACCGTTAAGCCTTCTGACCATTATCCTCATTAGAGGTAACTGGAGCTTGCCTGGCCCGAACGCAGCTCTAAACCCCACTAAGACGGGACGCGTTCGGAAAGAATATGCTGGATGTAATTTAATAATCCTGGAAACAAGTCAACACTTTTTTTTTTGTCTTTAGCCCAAAGGAGAGGTAATTCCTGAAGCAGCCGGAGAAGTGGAACGTGCCGTCGGGGGAGAAAAGCCTAGGTCGGGTGGATGAGAACTCGGTGGGATTTGAAGGCTGTGCTCTGTTTCTTCTGGAGAGAATCATCTCCACTTCCCCCACACCCCCAGCTAGGCCTCTGCTGGCCCTTTGGAACCTTCCAGAACCTCCACGTGCATTGGAGAATGGCAGCCTTTTCTCCAGGTCCATGTAGCCCCCATGTTGGACGTTGCACGTGGGGCCCGCACTCGGTCCCTCTCTGCAGGCCCCTAAGTAGAGGACTTCCTTGCCACCTTCTTGCACACAGCGCCTGACAAGTTTCTAGAGCACTTTTGCATCCTTCATGCCTTTGGATCCTCCCACAATTGGCTGAGAGGCAGGATGGGGTTATTATGGCCATTTCACAGACCGGAAAATGGAGGCCCTCGGGTGTGAAATGACTTCAACCACAGGGCTTCCAGAGACCAAGGCTGGATCTGGAACTCAAGCCTCCTGACTCTGAATCCAGGCACCCTTCTTGTGTGTACTCCAATGCTTTTATGGGCTAAATTGCATGCTCCTCCACCCCAGGTCAACCCCAGTGCCTTAGATTGTGGCTGTGTGCAGGTAGGGTCTTTAAAAATGAGATTAAGTTAAAACAAGGTCATTAGCTGAGTGCTAACCCAATACGACTGGGGGCCTGTATAAGAAGAGGTCAGGACACACACACACACAGGGAGAGGGCAGGATGCCCTAGCTGGGCATTTGCCACCTACCCATTGGGGTTTTCCCTGGGGGCTCAGATGGTAGAGAATCTGCCTGCAGTGCAGGAGACCCGGGTTCAATCCCTGGATTAGGAAGATCCCCTGGAGGAGGAAATGTCTACTCACTCTAGTATTCTTGCCTGGAGGAATTCCATGGACAGAGGAGCCTGGCGGGCTACAGTCCACGGGGTCACAAAGAGTCAGACGCCACTGAGCAACTAACACGTTCACTTTCTCTATTGGAACTGAGAACCTTTTGGTGGTGACAGTGGGTGGGGAACAATAGACCCCAATTGCTTGGTTATCCAACAACCTGAAGCTCCGTAGACGAGCCACGTGACCTTGGCCGAGCCTTCTCCTGCCTGGATCCCTGAGAGGTGGAGGAAAAGCCGAGTGAGTGCCTGTTGCCAGCCCTGCCTTCCTGGCTGCAGACAGAGTGAGTGGGCTGGCTGGTCTCAGTAGGAGGCCGTGGAGAGGGTGGGCCATGCAGGTGGGCAACCCTCCTAAAAACGAATGCGAGAGACCAGGAGAACGTGGCTCTCCCTGGGTAGAAAGTGGCCTTCCCAGGCAGCCTGCCAGGAATGTGCAGACGGGATAGGGACCGTCTCCCCACAGCTCCAGGTCCCTTCTGTCTGCTCCTTAATAAAAGCAGTGTCTGTCTTGTGGACCCAAAAGCCTACCTTCCCACGTGGGCCCTCGACAGCACCTGAGATGTATAAACAAGGCCAGAGCCATCGGCTATCGAATTTGGCCGCTTCTGGCATTGCTATCATTGGCAGAGCAGTTCCCCTCGTGATTGTTATCAGCTATAATCAAATCTGGAGAGTGGCTGGAATGCTAATACCTTCTGCAGCAGCGTGTCCTTCTGTGGACATGAGCTAGCCATCCTCCTGCTTGCCAAGTCTCCACAGGGGCTCAGATTCACCCCGACTGTTTCAGGGAGGTGGCCCCTCAGATGAGCACTGTCAGCAGGACAACCGGTCAAGTGATGTCATCTTGTGTCCCCGGAGAGGGCCTCCCACTCCAGCACTGGGTTTTGAGTGTGACGGCCAGTGTGAAAGTGATAATGATGGATTGGGGCTCCTACCCCCACCCTGCTAGAAGGGTGCACAGCTGAGCTCCAGCTGGCCTTGCTTGTGATCTGTTAGAACCCCAACAAGATGTATTCATTTATTTATTCACTAAGAAAAGGTGAGTTGCACACTTTCCCACAGGGCATGGACTAAGAGGAGTTCCCGCCCTCCAAAGGCTCTCCTTCCAGGACGCCATCTCTCCAGCTAACTGTAGTGTGTTCATTACAGCATGTGTGTTACAGACACCAGGATGGACTCAGAATGGAGGGGCATTCTGGAGGACTTCCTGGAAAAAGCTACATGTCAGATGAGTCAGAGGCAGGGTAATGAGGAGAGGGTATTGTGGCAAAAGCCTCTACTCAAGGACCCTCAGGAGTCCCAGCAGAAGGGGCTGAATTGGACAAACAGGAATCAGAAGTCACAGGCTCAACATGGATAGAAGGAAAGAGGGGAATCTCATGGTCCCCAGTTTCAGTGACAGGAAAGTGGCTCCCTGTCCAGAAAAGGGGATGTCAGGAGCAGGGTGGCCGGAGGGAAAGGCTGGGTTGGGCTGCAGCTGCTTGAGGGTGGGGGTCTGAATGCTAACCATCTTCGGTGGGGGGGCTCTGTGACCTCCACGGGGTGTTGACAAAAAAAACTGGCCGACGCTTTAGGCCCAGCAGGGGCCTGAAGTCCTCCCCAAGCACATGTCCTAGACCCAGGGGCTCCAGTGCAGAGGATGGATTGCTGGGGTCCACACACAGCCTGGAGGGGCACCTTGGCCCCCAGGAGCTCACACCATGGAGGGAAGAGACAGGCGGGAAACAGGAAACACAAAACCTAACAAGAGAAGATGATCTCATGTGTAAGTGTTCTGAAGGCAATAAAACAGGTGACGTGATAGACAGATGGTGGATGACAGAGCAGGGGTGGGAGGAGCCTAAGATTAGATGAAAGATTGTGTGAATTTGCATTATGATCAAATCCAAGTATGACAGTATATATTTCTATTCTTTGCTAACTGATGAGGCCACCAGTGAAGTGGTTCAGAGCTTTGTAGCCTCCAAACCCACGTGACCTCTGAGCCTCAGCTTTCTAATATCTAAAATGGAGCTAGTAACATCAGTACCTCCCTCATATGGGAATTCGCTGTAAGGAAGGACACAGCCCAGTGCCTGGCCTATAATAAGTGGTTAGGAATAGTCACCATACTGTATCGTGAAAGTGAAAGTTGCTCAGTCATGTCTAACTCTTTGTGACCCCATGGACTATACTGTCCATGGAATTCTCCAGGCCAGAATACTGGAGTGGTAGCCTTTCCCTTCTCCAAGAGATCTTCCCAACCCAGAGATTGAACCCAGGTCTCCCTCATTGCAGGCGAATTCTTCACCAGCTGAGCCACAAGGGAAGCCCAAGAATACTGGAGTGGGTAGCCAATCCCTTTGCCAGCAGATCTTCCCAACCCAGGAATTGAACCGGGGTCTCCTGCATTGCAGGCATACTCTTTACCAACTGAGCTATCAGGGAAGCCCATTGTATTATGGGGTTAGCCTAAAAGTGCATTTGGGATTTTTCTTTACAATCTAATGGAAAAACCTAAACAAAATTTTTGGCCCACCCAATACTCATCATTTATTCACTGACCACTCCCTGCCCTTACCCCCATACTAGTCAGCACTGCAGGTGTCCAGAGGGAACTCAGCCCCTTATGTGCCTTGTGCAGCATCATTTTAAAGTACTTTCACCTGTGTTAGTCCACTTGATTCCTCCAATGTGACCCTGCAGGCAGCAAGCATGCTCAGGCCCACTTTTCAGATGAGGAGAAAAGCCCCTGACTGCTCACTGAGGTCCTGTGTCTTTCTGATGTTTTGTTTACGAGGTCTGTTCCTTTCAATGCAGGAGGCAGAATGGAGACTCTTCAAAGCCAAGAAGTGAGGATGCAAAATATTACAGGGGTGATGGTTCTCCACCACAAGTCTGGGTCCATACAGTAGCACATTATAGTGTGGAGTGGCTGATGGAGTTACCTCTGGGAGCGAGTGGCAGGGACGAGGCTGGAAGGAGCCCAGTCCAGTGACCCAGCAGACCATTTGGACCAGAATTCCCTTTGGGCTACCAGGCTTATCAAATTTGTGTGGCAGAAAGAGGCTTCTGATGACCTGCTTTGAGAAATTGAATGTGCTTCTTACAGCTTCTCATGTGATCCCCTTGCAGCTCCCTGAAACTGACATCATTGTCCCCAATTTACAGATGAGGAAACTGAGGCTTAGGAGTATTAAGTAACCCGCCCAGACCACACTGTTCATAATGGGCAACAAGCCAGAGCTTCAGCCTGGACTTGTCTTTTCTTGTTGCTGTGCTCCCTTCAAGAAAGCTGATACCAGCCCAGAAGCCATTCCACAGGCCTGTGTCGTACCCTCCCCTCTGCTCACAGTGGGATTGCAAACATTTATGTATGGGGTACTTTCTACATCACTTTCAGTTCAGTTCAGTTCAGTCGCTCAGTCGTGTCCAACTCTTTGTGACCCCATGAATCGCAGCGTGCCAGGCCTCCCTGTCCATCACCAACTCCCAGAGTCCACCCAAACCCATGTCCATTGAGTCGGTGATGCTATCCAGCCATCTCATCCTCTGTTGTCCCCTTCTTCTCCTACCCCCAATCCCTCCCAGCATCATGGTCTTTTTCAATGAGTCAACTCTTCGCATGAGGTGGCCGAAGTATTGGACGTTCAGCTTCAACATCAGTCCTTCCAGTGAACACCCTGGACTGGTCTCCTTTAGGCTGGACTGGTTGGACCTCCTTGCAGTCCAAGGGACTCTCAAGAGTCTTCTCCAACATCACAGTTCAAAAGCATCAATTCTTCAGTGCTCAGCTTTCTTTATAGTCCAACTCTCACATCCATATATGACTGCTGGAAAAACCATAGCCTTGACTAGATGGACCTTTGTTGACAAAGTAATGTCTCTGCTTTTTAATATGCTGTCTAGCTTGGTCATAAATTTCCTTCCAAGGAGTAAGAATCTTTTAATTTCACACACAAGAAACTCCAGCCACTCCCTCAATCAGTATCAGTTTCAGTCCTGGAATCTTTGTAAATACAAGGAATATCACCTACCTTCAGAGCAAAGATTTGAAAGCTCTGAGCCCTTATTGCATTTAGAAAGCTCCAAGGGCCCTCAAGGCTGCCAATTCCAGACAACCAAGAAGTACCAGGATTCGAATCTGCCATTAATACATCCCATTTTTATGGTGATGCTCTGGGGACTGTGATGTCACCTCAACACATCGTGGATTAAAAGCTTGTTCCTGGGCACACGTCTGTTCATGCATGAAACACCTGCTGGGTCTCCCATGTCCCAGCCTGGGGACCAGGTGCTGGGTACACAGTTGGGCACAGAGTTCCCACCAGAGTTCCTGGGCTCACACATGCCCAACAGCAGCTAACACCGCATATAGAACTGCATGAAGGAGACAAAAAAGGGGTTCTGGGTTGACCAGTTTAGAGTTGACCAGTTCGGAGGGGTGGCCCACTGATCTGAATCCTAAAGGACCATATTTGATCCTCAAATCTCTCTCGGTGGCAGAGGGACCAGGGATTACTTATTCCCATTTTCCAAAAGAGAAAGTCCAGGCTCTGAGAGGCTAAGTCATTTACCCCAAATCACACAGCTAATAATCCACAGAGTTGGGGCTCCAGTGAGAGTTCCCAGGACCTCAAGCCTAGGACGCTTTCCTACTTTACATATTTCCCCCTGAAATTACTCTGTAGAGTAAAAATACAGAGGTAACTGGTAAAAAGCATCATGCCGTAGAGTAGGGTGCCTGTAACTGAAAAGGTATTCTTTTTCCGTCCCTAAGCGATCCCAACTCATCCTGCAAATGATACAGACACACCTAGGGAAGTCCTAAAATTCACCTAACACTGTTGTGACAAGGAGCCTCTGCAAAACTCATGTGCCGTCAAGACGTTTTTAGAGGAGTCATCACCGGTCTTAATCACCACTGACAATTAAAACAAGACCCAGCAAAGGTGGCAATGTGTGTGTATATGTGTGTGTGTGTGTGTGCACGTGTGCACACATGAGCACGCGCATGCAAGCATGCGACTCCCTGCCTGCTCCCGGTGACAGGGTCAGGGAGGAATTTTCTGTGACTAATTAGGTTTTAACTCGCCAGAGAGAAAGTGGACATTGGCAGCCTATTGTATAAGAGTGAAACAAAGTTTGAACTAGAGTGAACTTAATTTCCTTTGCACTGAAAGGAAAGAAAGATTAATGAAATATCCCCAAATCCATCCTGTTAGTTTTTATTAAATCAGCAAATGAAATTTAACCTCCAATTCTGTTATAATGTCCTTTCCTGTAGATTGGGTTTCAACGAGCCTAAGTGAAACAGACACCCTCCCTCTAGAACAACATTGCGATATGAAAATTACATTATTGCCATCAACATCAGGTTACCTGAGGAACCAGTCACTTGGAAAACAATTATGTCCAGAAAGAACTGAATGACACACGCATGGCCTCACGTTTACAAGACCACAATGCTCTGATTACAGTGTGGCTGCAAGGCCATTTCTCACCTCTTTGCTAGATGCTAATAAAACAAAATCAGTTGAATTTGATGTCACAGCAGCTGCAATGCTTTCATCTTCAAATGTGTGATGCGTGCTAAGTCGCTTTAGTTGCATCTGACTCTTTGCGACCCTGTGGATCAAGAGCCTGCCAGGCTCCTCAGTCCATAAGATTCTCCAGGCAGGAGTACTAGAGTGGGTTGCCATGCCTTCCTCTAGGGGATCTTCCTGACCCAGGGATGGAGCCCACATCACCTGTGGCTCCTGCCTTGCAGGCAGATTCTTTACTGCTGAGCCACCACGGAAGCCCAAGGGAGGGGTGAAGACAGCCAGTAATGATGATCTGATCTATCTTGTACCTACTGTATGCCAGACACTGGCTTTCTCCTGGATATTGCTCTCACAAGACTTTAAGATGGCGGTACCCACCCTTCACAAGGATGAGGAAACAAGTCTCAGGAAGACAAAATGAATTTACTAGGGTCCCAGAACTGCTAGTCAAGTTCACCTATTTAACCTGCGATTATTTCCTGGCTCTGCATAAGGAAGGGTATATATCGCTTTACACTGTGACGTCCATTGGACCAACCTGAACAAGCAAAGCATCACTCTGCCCCACTTCCCTGGTGAACATGGGAACTCCACACTCGCATGTTGATGCTGACAACCTTACAACGTCTGTGCAGCCCTTGGTCTTTCCCATCTTCTTTTATTTGACCTTCACCATAGCTCCACGAGAAGGGATACGAATGCCATTTTATGGAGTTCCTTAGAAGGAAAGTCACAGGTGGGCTTCCCTGGTGGCTCAGAGAGTAAAGCATCTGCCTGCCATGTGGGGGACCCAGGTTCGATCCCCAAGTCCAGAAGATCCCCTGGAGAAGGAAATGGCAACCCACTCCAGTCCTCTTGCCTGGAGAATTCCATGGACGGAGGAACCTGGTAAGCTACAGTCCATGGGATTGCAAAGAGTTGCACATGACTGAGCAACTTCACTTCTAACTAGTCCAGGGTCCTGGAGAGTAAGTAGCAAAGCAATAGCTAAGAGTCTGGGCTTCCTTTATTGGGTCCAGGGCAAACCCAAGACACCCCCAATCATGTCTGGACTCTTATGTTCCCATGGGCACTGTGGTGAGAAGGGAAGAACGTTCTTAGGACTTCCCCAACAGTGATTTTCAGATGAGTGACACCAAAAAGCGTGCTGTTATGGGATAGAAGGAAAAAATACAAAACGAGATGAGGTGGTTTGGGGGAGGCTTCAGTTCAGTTCACTTCAGTCACTCAGTCGTGTCCGACTCTTTGTGACCCCATGAATCGCAGCACACCAGGCCTCCCTGTCCATCACCGACTCCTGGAGTTCACCCAAACTCATGCATCGAGTTGATGATGCCATTCAACCATCTCATCCTCTGTTGTCCCTTTCTCCTGCCCCCAATCCCTCCCAGCATCAGGGTCTTTTCCAGTGAGTCAGCTCTTCACATGAGGTGGCCAAAGTATTGGAGTTTCAGCCTCAGTATCAGTCCTTCCAATGAACACCTAGGACTGGTCTCCTTTAGGATGGACTGGTTGGACCTCCTTGCAGTCCAAGGGATTCCCAAGAGTCTTCTCCAACACCACAGTTCAAATGCATCAATTCTTTGGTGCCCAGCTTTCTTCACAGTCCAATTCTCACATCCATACATGACCACTGGAAAAATCATAGCCTTGACTAGACGGACCTTTGTTGACAAAGTAATATCTCTGCTTTTTAATATGCTATCTAGGTTGGTCACAACTTTCCTTCCAAGGAGTAAGCGTCTTTTAATTTCACGGCTGCAATCACTATCTGTAGTGATTTTGAAGCCCAAAAAAATAAAGTCTGACACTGTTTCCAATGTTTCCCCATCTGTTTCCCATGAAGTGATGGGACCAGATGCCATGATCTTAGTTTTCGGAAAGTTGAATTTTAAGCCAACTTTTTCACTCTCCTCTTTCATTTTCATCAAGAGGCTTTTTAGTTCCTCTTCACTTTCTGCCATAAGGGTGGTGTCATCTGCATATCTGAGGTTATTGATATTTCTNCTTCACATGAGGTGGCCAAAGTATTGGAGTTTCAGCCTCAGTATCAGTCCTTCCAATGAACACCCAGGACTGGTCTCCTTTAGGATGGACTGGTTGGACCTCCTTGCAGTCCAAGGGATTCCCAAGAGTCTTCTCCAACACCACAGTTCAAATGCATCAATTCTTTGGTGCCCAGCTTTCTTCACAGTCCAATTCTCACATCCATACATGACCACTGGAAAAATCATAGCCTTGACT
This sequence comes from Oreotragus oreotragus, assembly GCA_006410675.1. NCBI lineage: Eukaryota > Metazoa > Chordata > Mammalia > Artiodactyla > Bovidae > Oreotragus > Oreotragus oreotragus. The sequence continues at coordinate 239,115 of SJYX01020931.1, forward strand.
AGACGGACCTTTGTTGACAAAGTAATATCTCTGCTTTTTAATATGCTATCTAGGTTGGTCACAACTTTCCTTCCAAGGAGTAAGCGTCTTTTAATTTCACGGCTGCAATCACTATCTGTAGTGATTTTGAAGCCCAAAAAAATAAAGTCTGACACTGTTTCCAATGTTTCCCCATCTGTTTCCCATGAAGTGATGGGACCAGATGCCATGATCTTAGTTTTCGGAAAGTTGAATTTTAAGCCAACTTTTTCACTCTCCTCTTTCACTTTCATCAAGAGGCTTTTTAGTTCCTCTTCACTTTCTGCCATAAGGGTGGTGTCATCTGCATATCTGAGGTTATTGATATTTCTCTGGCAATCTTGATTCCAGCTTGTGCTGTTTCCAGCCCAGCCTTTCTCATGATATACTCTGCATTTAAGTTAAATAAGCAGGGTGACAATAGACAGCTTTGACATACTCCTTTTCCTATTTGGAACCAATCTGTTGTTCCATGTCCAGTTCTAACTGTTGCTTCCTGACCTGCATACAAGTTTCTCAAGAGGCAGGTCAGGTGGTCTGGTATTCCCATCTCTTTCATAGTTTTCCACAGTTTATTGTGATCCACACAGTCAAAGGCTTTGGCATATTCAATAAAGCAGAAATAGATGTTTATCTGGAACTTTCTTGCTTCTTCGGCCTATCTTTTTATTTTTGCAAGATGGAGGCAGACGTGCTTTTCTATGGGGCTGGGAGTGAGGGTAGGAGCGGCACTTCCTTTGAGGCCAGGAGAACCTACCAGACTCAGGTATCAGCTCAGAAATTGTCCCATCAGCCAGAGCTGCCATTGGATGGATGCCTGCCTTAGGGAGATATGAGATGCTTGTCACTGGTGGAGAGCAAATGGAGACAAACTGACTGCCTGGTGTGGGGGTATGTGATGGGGATACGGCCCAGGCTTCTATCATTCTGGGATTCCGTCTTTGCCTTTGCAGTCTTCACGTCTGTGTTTTCTCCGAGGCCCGGCTCAGTGACCAGGGGATGCAAACACAGATGGAGCAAGGGTGGTGCTTCCTTGCCACTTACTGCCTCTGGGCAAGCTCTTGACTTCTGTGAGCCTCAGCTTTCTCATCTGTGAAATGGGAATGATGACTCCTCCCTTCCTAGGCTGTTTGACATCAGAATTAAATGAGAGAGTGAATGTGAGTACTTAATGCAGTGCTAGGCACACAGTAAGTGCCTAATAAAGGTAGACTAAGCTTTCAAGACTTTTTCTTCCTTCAAAGCATGAAAATTCCTGCAAAACTGCTGGCTTAGAAACCTGAACGTTCATGCCTTGCTCAAGGGCCCCCAGAGATCTGCTCTCGGGGGGCGGCTGACACACATCCAAGCATACATTCAGATGGGACCTGTCTGTTTCTCACTGCCCACATTTGGGGCCCCATCGCAGCTCTATTAGTTGCATAAAATATTCGAAGTGATAGCCAAGAAGGAGGCCCGCTTTGCCAAAGCTCCCCCAGCCCGTCCTCTGGAATTGATTACTCGGAGCCTTTCAGAAACGCAGGAATAAAACAATGCCAGGGCAGATGGACAAGCTGGGACGACTCATGCTTCTAATCCAGCAGCGCCCTCCTCCCCTCCCAGCCCGGAACAAAGTCTTCTCCAGCTTTTAGTAAACTTAACTTGACAATCGTCAAAGAGAATCAAACAGCGTAGAAACGAAGCCTTTAAAAGATGTCAGAAGAAGTCAGAATCGGTAGAAATCTACTACGCTTCCCAATGCCCCCCTCCTCCCTCGAATTAGTAAATATTTAAATCTTTTAGGAACAGGCTCCAGGGACTGGATTATTTAACTTGTTGGCAAGAATGCGCTTAAGGAAGGGCATTCTGTGTTTATTTTGGGTTTTACCTCCTCACCTCTTTAGTGTAATCCCCAAACCTAATCAGAGGGTTTCGGGGAAGATACCAATTAGCAGCCCCCGCTGTGTCTCTCCCCACCCCAAATCCCCAGATGGGAAGGGAGAAGCCCCTGGAAGGTGGACAATCAGCCGAAGGTGCTGCTCTGTTCTCTGCAGGCAGAGGGGCGGGAGCGGCCCCAGACCACCAACAGACCGAGGGGGCTTTCAACACCTCCTGGCATTATCAGGAGGGCCTCCCTAGCTAAGTGAACCCTCCCCGCCCCCTGCTCATTAACAGTTCCCCTTGGAGGCTTCTCTCCACACAAAGCCTCTTTGCAGGGTTTAACGCAGAATGGTTTGGAGGTGCGTCCTGAACATCTGGGCACAGCTGGCCTGCTGCGGCGGTCCCACCAGATCCAGCACAATGTGACCAGATTCCTGGGGCTGATTCCCACTGGGAGCAGAAGAGGCAAAATGAATGTTAGTGGGTCAGCTCCCACATGCCCTGCGTTAGGCAATTTATTGATGCTCTTTCATTTGTTATTGTCTTTGTTTAGTCACTGAGTCATAACCAACTCTGTGACTCATAGACTGTAGCCCACCAGGCTCCTCTGCCCATGGGATTTCACAGGCAATCATACTGGAGAGGGTTGCCATTTTCTTCTCCAGGGGATCTTCCTGACTCAGGGAGTGAACCTGCTTTTATTGCATTGGCAGATGAATTCTTTACCACTGAGCCACCTGGGAAGCTTGCTCTTTAATATGATTCCATATAAAGACCCACATCTCAGGGACTTCCCTGGTGGTCCAGTGGTTAAGATTTTAAGCTTCCAGTACAGGGGATTGTGGGTTTGATCACTGGTCAGGAAACTAAGATCTCGTATGCCACACAGTCATATTAAAAAAAAAAAAAAAGACCCACATCTCTGGGGTCCCAGCTTGACAACCCCATTTCTGCGTGGGCAGCCCAGAGTCCCCTCTCAGCTTGGCCCCTGGTGCGGGAGTAGGATCCGTGAACTACACACGTGGGTACAGGTAAGATATTTGCATATGAAGACACATCCATCTTTCCACCTGTCTGGACATCTCCAAGGCAAGGATTCCTCATGACCAGAAGCAGCTGATGAGCTTTCGCAGGGTCCTTGGGCTTCTTGCCTCTTCTGTCCCCAGGAATGCAAGGCATTCCCTCTTGGGGCTTTGATGCCATGCTAGGAGGGGACCATTCAGAGACCATTCTACGGCAGTTTCCTTTCAACCAGTGAAACAGAACGTCTCTAGCCGACTTGGGCTGGAAATCTTCTCTCCAGCTGTGATACCCAGGAACTGGTCTCGTAGAAACCAAGCTGGTGAGCTGAAAAAGTAGGTGGTCAGAGCTAGGGTCCACAACAGTGTCATTGCCCCGGCCTGGCTGGGCGATGTAGGTAGGTCACCAGATATCTCCGGCCACTGTCTCCTCACAGAGGATAGTAACCTGCCTTCCGGGAACCAGAGGACAATGCAAGGCTGAGTAAATGCCATTTCTGGTGTGTTCACAGCTTGGGGATGGACCTCAGTTTCCTCTCTTCTCCTGGAGTTGAAGTCAATGAATGCTCTGGAAAGGTTTTAACCATGAAGGTACAGGGGTTGGGGCAGTTTCTTGCTCTGATGGAGATAGTCTCCCTTTTCAGCAGCTTCCTGACTTTGTGAAAAAGGACCTGGCCCACTATTACCTATGCATACTGAGGTCACGTGGCAAAGTGGTAAAGAATCTTCCTGCCAGTGCAGGAGACGCAAGAGATATGGGTCTGATCCCTGGATCGGGAAGATCCCCTGGAGGAGGACATGGCAACCCAGTCCAGTATTCTTGCCTGGGAAATGACAGAGGAGCCTAGAGGGCTACCGTCCACAAAGAGTCAGGCAGGACCGAGCAACAGGGCACAGAGCATGCACAATGAGGCCAGCAAGGCGGTCCTTCAAGTTCTGAAGTCTTCCTGTGGAGGTAAGCTTGAGTCTAGGGGCCCACCTTGAGGCCGCTGCCCTGTGGCCTCAGGGAGGCGCTGACCTCTGCCTTCTGTTTTCGGCAGGTGAAAGCCCCAGGTGAGGCCCACTGCCCACTTCTGAAAGCCCACCCACCACTGAAAGCTCCAGCCACCCACTTCCAAGGCCCTACGGAGCTCATGCTCTCAGGGTGACCCATGTGGGCAAGGGTGGACGTTGGCAACAGCAGCAAACTATAAGGGAGAGGTCAGTCCAGAGGAGATGGAAACCTTCCAGTGTGTGATGAGCTTTGGTGCTGCTCCTGTGAGGAAATCAAGGGTCAGAAGCCATCCTGAGCAATAGGCCTGACCCTGCCGCTCAACTGCACTTTGACCTCAGCCAGGTCGCACGCTCTGGGGCCTCTGTGTTCTCATCTCCCAGTGGGGATGGAATTGGATGGGATAGTCCAGTTTTAAGAATTTGTCTTGCTGGCAGCCAGACTGCCTCCTGGAGACTCCTGGGGTGGTCCCCCCTGGAAAGGCTTTCTTGGCCTCTTTGAGTTCAGTTGCTTTACAATGTTGCGTTAGTTTCTGCTGTGCAGTAAGGTGAATCAGATAAGCAGTCTTGAGTTGGTTTAAGGTTCTGTAGGTCTCCAGAGGCCTCGCTGTCAGATGGGTCTAACTTGGGCCTCATACATGGGCTTTCTGCTTAGAAGGCAAGAACGTATCCATAAGGGAATTTCTCCAGAAAGCAGATTTGAGCTGCAACTACTAGGTCATCGTCCAGGCCGACGTGAGCTTCCAGGAGCTATCACGAGAGAACCAGGATCGTCAGGCCAGCCCCCTTCTCCCCTGCCATGAAGTGAACAACTTCATGGATTTTCCCCAGAAACCCCTCTACAGGAAGGTGCCCCTAAGCAATAGAAAGAGGAAGGAATTGTCACTGCCGCTGGCCAAATTCAGATCCCGGCGGCACTCCTTGCTCGCTGTCTACGACCTTGGGTCAACCCCTAGCCTCTCTGAGCCTCAGTTATCTCATCTGTGTGCTGGGGACAATGGCACCTACATCTTGGGTTGTTGGGAAGATTGAATGGCAGAGAATGCACGGTGAGATATACCCACAGTAAGTAGAAGGGTGGGGATCCGTTATTCAGATTCCTCTTCTGACCTACCGCCAACATCCAGCCACTCTAATGTCCTCAGTGGAGCAGTTTGGGGACACACGCTTATCTACCACTTCATTCATTCTCTCTTCCATTCACTGAGGGGCTATTATTGAGCACCTATTGTATACTCTGTCTAGTGTCAGGTCCAAGGGATAGAGAGACAGCAAGTCCTCACTCCGTGCTTTCAAATGCTCACGACCTAGAGGAAAGAGATCTTTCTTGTAGCAATTATACAAGGGTGCAGGTGGCCTGCTTCAAGGGGAAGCATGAAAGGGCCCCCCAAGTTTGCCTTTCTACAAAGTGGAGGATTCAGACACCATATTCCAAGGAACCTTTCTATCTGCCCACGGGAGAGGAGAGCCCGAGAGGAATTCTCTTTGAGTCCTGTGTTTTGGGGTCTCTGTTTAAGCTAATGGTCTGTGAAAATGGCAGCATCTTCGCCACAGCACCCTGGCCATTCTCATGCAGAGCATCCCCACTTAGAGGGTTCTTCCTCCTGCAAGCCCAAAGTCATGACCCCATACAGGACATGCTGAAGTTCCCAAATGATATCTGAGCTGCACTTGTTATTCTAAAGACTGCCTTCCTCCACCGGCTTCCAATTAGAACATCTTCAGCTAATCACCTGCCGGAGACTCCCAACAGAACCCTCCACCTACAGACCCCAAAGGAAAGCATGCCTGAGGGCAGACAGTGCCTTGTGATTCCCCATGAGTCTCCCTTCTCCTATTTCAGCTCGCGTGCTCCGCCAGCCCCAACACACAGAAACACATGCCTCCTCTTTGAGCAGTTTTTCTTTTCCACAACTGAGCAAGATGTCACACATGAAAAGGGAAAATCCTGGAAGAACTGCTTAAGGTTGGCCACTGCCATCTGGGTAACTCCTGGTGAGTCACTTAGCTTCAGAAAGATGTCAGAGCACAGAGATGTTTGCCAGGGAGGTAAGGAACAGGCCCCTAGGGGCTCATGAGATCCCTCCCCCACCCTCCTCTGCCCTGAAATATCAAGGAGAGGCGAGTGGAGTGAATTATGTGAATAGATGCGGTATTTTATGAAATACAAGAAGAAAAATGCTCTAAAACCCATAATCATAAACACAGCATATGGAAAAAGGAAAGAGCTAGTTTTGAGTAAGAAGCGTCTTTTATCTACTCCCATCTCCTCCCGTTTCTGGTCAATATTAGATACATAATCAGAGAAATTCTTAAATTTCACCCAAGGCTTACTTGAGTTGGAAGCTTGATTTTTCTGGTAAAGAAATTCCCTATCATGCATCTATTGCAAGAGGGATTTTCTTTCTCAAATGCTTTCACCTGTCAAAAGCCCTCTGTCCAGAAGCTTACCAGATCCCTCTACTCTCTCGTTCTGCAAAGTAAAGGGAAAAGGAGACCAAGTCCGGGGTCGGCTATAAGCTGGGCACAGACGCAGACATCTGGCATCTTCCACCGGCTTCCAGGAAGTCTGTGAGGGCAGTGGGCTGCCCGTGGGCTCCTGGGCTCAGACAGTCCATGAGTCTTGCCAGGAAGCACCAGCTAGGGAGAAGCAGGATCAGAATGCTCAGTAATCCCGGAGCCCAATGCTCCCCACCCCATCAGACCTCTCATTTGAAGAGACTGCCTGTTACAGTGCAAAGTAGCTGAGGGCAGAGGGGTGTTTTCTCTCCAATCAACACAGGTTACTGTGCTTGGCTTCCTTCATGCTTCCATATTTTTATTCCTCTCTTAGAAACAGCCACATGAAAAGACTGCTCAGTCACCTCTCCTATTTGATTTATTTCCTCCCTCCCTTCTTTCCTCTCTTCCTTCCTTCCTCTCTGCACGTTTCCTTTCTTATTAATTTTTTAAAAAATATTCACTTATTTTATTTATTGGCTGAACCGGGTCTTAGCTGTGGCAGGCAGGATCTTTGATTTTCCTTTGGCATGTGAACTCTTAGTTCTGGCATGTGGAATTTATTTCTCTGACCAGGGATTAAACCCAGGCTGGCTACATGGTGAGCTCGAAGTCTTAGTCACTGGACCACCAGGGAATTCCCTTAATTATTAATTTTTAAAATGATTTATTGAGATCTGATAGATGATAACATGCACACATCTATCAGCTTGTGATGAGTTTGTAATATATTAATTCACTTGACCACCTGATGCAAAGAGTCAACTCACTGGAAAAGACCCTGAAGCTGGAAAAGATTGAAGGCAAAAGGAGCGGAGGACAGCAGAGGATGTGATGGTTAGATGGCATCATCGACTCAATGGACATGAATGTGACCAAACTCAGGGAGACAGTGAAGGACAGGGAAGCCTGGTGTGCAGCAGTCCGGGGGTCACAATGAGTTGGACACAACTGAGCAACTGAACAACATCCGTGGAATCACCGCTCAGTAACTTCCTCCCCTCTTCCCTTCCCCGGCAAGCTACATAAGGACTATCTTACGCGTTAAAAGAAGAGATTCATCACACTGGCCCTTCAGCTTCACTGACGCATGCTTCAGTCTTCCAAGGTTCTTTTTTTCTTGCTGTATAGTATTCCATCGAGTGACCATACCTGTAATTATTTATACATTCTGCTGGTAATGAACATTGGGTTGTTTCCATTTTTTAACTGATGTGTATAATGTTGCTATGAACTTTCTTGTGCCTGACTTTTGATAGGTTTAAACAGACGGTGTGCTGCAGTCCATGGGGTTGCAAAGAGTCGAACAAAACCGAGCGAGTGAACTGAACTGAAACACATTTCACTTGGGTATATAACCAAAAGTAGAATTACCAGATCATGATGTATGTTTTCTTAGTTATTATTAATTTTTATTTCAGCAATGATATACATTACTGTAAAGTTAAATAAAGAAAAAGTTACGCTTCACCTCCTCCAGCCCCATCCTCCAGGGTATGTCCTAACACACTTTTCCACCTGCTCATACAACGTACATGTACACATGTATCATGTGCATAGAGCGTTTTGCATTTCTTTCTTTTCGTATTCACTCTCTTTCTCAAGCAAAATTAAGATCATTTTATAACACTACTTGTGAAAGTGAAGGTGGCTCAGTCGTGTTCAACTCTTTGAGACCCCATGAACTATACAGTTAAGCAATTCTCCAGGCCAGAATGCTGGAGTGGGTAGCCTTTCCCTTCTCCAGGGGATCTTCCCAAACCAAGGATTGAACCCAGGTCTCCTGCATTGCAGGCGGATTCTTTACCAACTGAGCTACCAGGGAAGCCCAAACTACTTGTGACTTGTGACACTACTTGTGACTTGCTATTTATTTATTTGCTTAAATGTTGCTTATCCTGGCCATTGCCCAAGACTGACACATGTGAAACTACTCATTCTGTTTAATAGTTGAAATACTATTCCAGAATAGGGCTATAAAATTATATTTTCAACCAGTATTCTCGTTTGATGGAGGCGACTTCCAGTTTTTTCACCTTAAAACACAATGCTGGAATGAAAATGTTGAGACGCACGCACTCGGCACTGCTGCTTTTAAGTTTCTCGCTAAGCAGATTCCCCAAATTGTGACTTCTGGATCAAAGGATGTGTGCGTGTTCAGAGGTTAAAGTGTCTGCCTCCAATGCGGGAGACCTGGGTTCGATCCCTGGGTCGGGAAGATCCCCTGGAGAAGGAAATGGCAACCCACTCCAGTATTCTTGCTTGGAGAATCCCATGGACTGAGGAGCTTGGTGGGCTGCAGTCCATGGGGTCACAAAGAGTCGGACACGACTGAGTGACTTTACTTTACTTACTAAGCCTGACACAAATGGGCAAATACTGTATAAAATTCTGCTTACATGAGCTACATAGAATAGCCAACCGTACCGAGACAGAAAGTAAAATAGAGGTAACCAGGGGCTCAGTGGTCGGGGGAGGGAGATAAAAAATTAATGCTTAATGGGTAAAGAGCTTTGGAAAGATGGTAATGGATATACAGCAATGTGAATGCATTCAACACCTCAACTGTGCACTGAAAAACAGCCTAAAATGGTAAATTTTATGTTATGCATATTTCATCACAATACAAACAGTTTTAATTAAAAATTAACATACAGGATGGATAGCTAGTGGGAAGCTGCTGGATAGCACAGGGAGCTCAGCTCAGAGCTCCGTGATGACGTGGGGTGGGGGCAGGGTGGCAGGAAGGCTCAGGAAGATGGGGGTGTGTGTACACGTACAGCGGGTTCCCACTGTTGTACAACAGAAACCAACACTACATTGGAAGGCAATTATCCTCCAATCAGAAATAAATTTAAAAGATTAAAACGTAATATACTCGGCAATGACTGTCTAAAATCATTGATTTCCCAAGTGCAGCAGACGCTGGTGTCTCGCCCACATCTCTTCAGCACTCTCGTTCTGGTATCTTTCAGCCGTGTCTGACTGCAAACACCCGGAGGCCTCACAAGAGGGTCCTTATGACCTGCATGGTAGAGCAGATGGACATGCTGGGGAAATGATGCTCTCTGCCCAAGAGCCCTCGGCCGATGACAGGGGGGCAGTGGAAGACAAAGGCCCTGGTCCGCTGCCTCTCAGACGGGGCAATTCTGACTTAGTTGACACTCTTGAGGTCCTCTGATGAGAGGTCCTGGGAACCACAAGACAACCTGCTTGGGGATGCACCCACTGTTGGCTTTCCTTCCTCCCCTCTCTCGCCTCTCCACTACCTCCACTGTGCTTCCTGGGATTGCCTTCCCAGTAACTGACAGTCACAGTGTTTCTCAGAGTCAGCCTCCTGGGGACCCAGGCCGGGACAGCAGCTCTCTGTTGAACTGACGCTTCGGGCCAACACTGCAGAAACAAAGCTCCATGGACTGTGAGGAAGCCTCTCCAGCCCATCAGCCCAGAGTCCAGGGAAGAGCATGACCTCTGGGGCCACCACATTTGGACATCCTAGAAGAGATCTGTGCGTATCAATGGATACCGTGCAGCTGGAGCACAGAAGGTGATGAGTGTAGTCAGGGGGACCCGCCTGGGCAAAGTGCCGGAAACCTGAGTCTGAAGCCCCGAGCCATTAGGGATGCCCTGGCTCCCGCCATGGGGTGTGACTCACATCTGGCGAGAGAGCTGGGGCAAAGCACTCAGGTTCATGGGGCCTCTATGATCCCTCCAGGAGGACCAAGTGAGTGAGCGCACCTGGCCGTAAGCACGGGGCAGATGGTCATCATTCGGGTTCATGCTTCCTTAAGAGGTGGACATCTGTGCTTGGGGGCTTAGAAGACGGCCACACCCCCATCTCCTCCAACACACACTCTACGCAGAGCCTTTGGAGCAGTGGGATTCTTGAAATGGAAAGGATGGGAAAAGCTGCCATTTCCAGTGGCCTTGATGCTGTAATGAACAGTAACGACGTGCTTTTTAAAATAATAAACAGTTTTTTTTTTTTTTTTTGGCTGCATCGGGTCTTAGTTGAGGGCTCTTCATTGCGGTGCATGGGTTTCTCTCTAGTTGTGGTGCGTGGGCAGCAGAGCACGTGGGCTCTGTAGTTGTGGCTAATGAACTTGGTTGTTCTGCGGCATGCAGGATCTTAGTTCCCCATTCAGGGATCGAACCCATGTCCCTTGCATTGGAAGGCAAATTCTTAACCCACTGGACCACCACGGAACTCCCACAATGTGCTGTTAATGACCTGACCAACACAATTGGGCTGCCCTCTAGCAACAGAGAAAAAAGTTTCTCATCAGTTTCATTCTCCTCAGATTTATTCACTACTTACAAAGTGACTGGCGCTGTGCTGGCTGATGGGAGACATTGAGACACAGTTCATGAGCACTCACAGAGCATGCACACACTCATGTTCTGGCTGGGAATGTACACATGTAAATAGCCAGGTGACTCTGAGCAAGTCATTTCCCTTCTATGAGCCTCAGTTTTCTCATCTGGGAAATGGGGAGAACCTCCTTGAGTATCCTACAGATGTTCCAATGATTCATCAAGCTGATTGATGGGAAAGAACCTGTCAGGTCCTTGCCTGGGACCCTAGGAAATATGGATTCTAGTAGCCCCCTTTGTACTCACAGTCCACCCTCCACCTTCCCCTACCCCCACCAGTCACATGAAACACAGAGGAAATGTGCTAGACAATCAGTGTGGCTTATTAAACACAGGACACCCAGCTTGCAGGGTACACCACACCTTATTTATCCTGTCGTCTGGCAATGTTTCTCTATGTTGTTTCCAAACCTGGGCTATTATGAAGAACGCAGCTATGAACACTTTTATGTTCATACAGAACCTGCAGACAGGCTTTGTTTTCTTGTCCTTCACAGATACTGCATTTTCTACAAGTTGAAGATCTCTGACAAGCATACACCAGCTCTACTGGTACCATTTTTCCAAGCTGGGATTTGTCCAGCATTTGTTCATTGGTACCTGTGTCACATTTTGGTAGATTCTCACAACATCTTATGCTTTTAAAAATTGTATTTCTGATCTGTGGTCAGCAGTTCTTGATGTTACTATTATGACTTACTTAAGGTTCAGAGAATCATTAGTTGTTTTTAGTAATACATTTTTTTAAACTGAGGTGTGTGGTGTTTTTTTTATACATAATGCTGTTGCACACATAATAGACTACAGTATAAACATGACTTTTATGTGCAGCAGGAAACCAAAACATTTGTATGGCTTGCTTTATTCTTTACCGTGATATTTGTTTTATTTCAGGGAGTCTGGAACAGAACCAATAATATATCTAAGATATGCCCTATGTCTTTGATGGACATTGTACACATTTCTGTTCTATGCACACTAGGAGTGGAGAGGAGTGGAGAGTTGTTTCATAAATTATGCATGCATTGAACTTTAGTAGATAAGGTCACTCAGTTTTCCAAAGCAAATGGTACCAACTTTCACTCCTACCAGCAGTGTATAAGAGGTCTTATAGCTCTATGTCTTGGTCAACAATGGGTATTGTCAGTTTTAAATTTTAGCCATTCTGGTGAGACTGTAGTAGAATTGCACTGTGAATTACTTTTGCAGCTTCCTGATAACTAACTAAAAAAGACATCTTCTTAGAGGTTTATTTGCCATTTGGATGCCTTTTATTCATGAAATTCCTATTCAAATTTCATTCAAATCAGTTACCTACCTCCTTATTAGATTGTTGCTTTCTTATTGATTTTTAAGCACTCTTTACATATTATGGCTACCAATCCTATGATGACTGTATGCATTGCAAATATCTTCTCCCATTCTGTGAGGGTATTTCAGAAAAATATCTAAATGTGCACATTAAATCTAATGTGCCTGGAACACCCAACTAGTAAGGTCTGTGATTCTTTTCTAAGGACACATGGTAAGTGCCCACAAGTCTGCCTTCACCTTATGTTAACACCACTAAACGTCTAGATTTAACACATCCTTGGCCAGGCATAGAGCACTGACATTAACAGTCATGGACTGTGATAATTATTTATTGCTAATTAAAATAATAACATGTTGAAAATTGCCTGGTGGTCCAGTGGTTAGGAATCTGTGCTTTCATTGCAGGGGCATGAGTTCAATCCCTGGTTGGGGAACTAGGATCCTGCAAGCTATGCAGCACACACACACACACACACACACACACACACACTGCATGTTGGGATAAGGCTTATACTCCAAGTTTTTGCATCACTACAGAATAACCTAGTTGATTAACATATGCCTCCTGTAGAAACCCTTGGGGTTTCTATTCATTCAACTCTGTTCTGAACAAATGATGATACTCTTGGTGAATCCCTAAAATATGCTTAGGGGTTGCTTCTCAAATCAACAGCATCAACATTACTTATTAGAAGCCAAACAAAACTCAGGCCCCACCTTAGACCTTTGGAATCAGAAACTCAGGGGTGGAACTCAGTCATCTGTGTTCGCACAAGCCCTTCAGGTGATTCTGATACATGGTTCATGTCTGAGAACCACAGCTCTAATCAATCTCATATTTATCAGGATGCAAAGGGTCATACTGGGGCCAGACTTTAGCTTTCTGTAGTCAACAGTTCTTTCATGTCTTCCAGGCCTCCTCCCAAGTAGACAGTTGGTACAAAAGTAATTGCGGTTTTGGACCATGAATTTTAAATCAATATAATTAGGCTCAAACACATCTTTATTAATCAAAATAGGAACCATTACAATCAATACATCTTTGCCAAAGAGAAATAAGTTGTTTCTTCCTGTAGCATAAAAAATTGTGCTTTAAGGATTTGACTAACTCTTGGAAAGCATTTTCTGCCTCCTGCTGGTTGTAGAAATATTTTCCCTGCAAAAATTTGTCAAGCTACTTGAGGAGCTGGTAGTCAGCTGGCAAGAGGTCAGGTGAATATGGCAGATGAGGCAAAACTTTGTAACGCAATTTGTTCAACTTTTGAAGCATTCGTTGTGTGACGTGTAGTCAGGCATTGTCCCGGAGAAGAATCAGGCCCTTTCTGGTGACCAACGCTGGCTGCAGGCATTACAGCTTTCAGTGTAATTTATCAATTTGCTGAGCATACTTCTCAGATATGCTGTTTTCACCAGGATTCAGAGAGCTATAATGGATCAGTCCAGCAGCAGACCGCCAAACTGCACCCATGACCGTTTTTGGTACAAGTTTGGCTTTGGGAAGTGCTCCAGAGCTTCTTGGTCCAACCACCAAGTCGGTCATCACCAGTGTTGTATAAAATCCATTTTTCATCACGCATCACAATCTGATGGAGAAATGGTTCGTTGTTGCTGCGTAGAATGAGAGAAGACGACACTTCAAAACAACAGTTTTTTTGATTTGCAATCAGCTCATGAGGCACCCGCTTTTCAAGCTTTTTCATCTTTCCAGTTTGCTTTAAGTGCTGAATGATTATAGAATGGTTGACGCTGAGTCCTTCAGCAGCTTCTCGTGTGGTTATAAGGGAATTAGCTCCGAGGGTCCTCTCAGTTGGTCATTGTCACCTTCCGCTGGCCACTGCTGCTTTTATGACCCATTTTGAATTTGAATTTAAAAAAATCACTTGAGTTTGCTTTTTATCTAACACAATTTCTAGGAAACTGAAGTCTCTCAGTCGTGTCTGACTTTTTGCAACCCCACGAACTATACAGTCCATGGAATTCTCCAGGCCAAAACACTGGAGAGGGTAGAGTTTCCCTTCTCAAGGGGATCTTCCCAACCCAGGGATCAAACCCAGGTCTCTTGCATTGCAGGCAGATCCTTTACTAGTGGAGCCACAAGGGAAGCCCAAAAATACTGGAGTGGGTAGCCTATCCCTTCTCCAGCAGATCTTCCTGACCCNCACTGGAGAGGGTAGAGTTTCCCTTCTCAAGGGGATCTTCCCAACCCAGGGATCAAACCCAGGTCTCTTGCATTGCAGGCAGATCCTTTACTAGTGGAGCCACAAGGGAAGCCCAAAAATACTGGAGTGGGTAGCCTATCCCTTCTCCAGCAGATCTTCCTGACCCAGGAATTGAACCAGGGTCTCCTGCATTGCAGACAAATTCTTTACCAACTGAGCTATCCGGGAAGTCCACAACTTCTATAATGTAACATAAATATAAAATACACAGCAAGTAGTAAGTCATCAGCAAAAAGAATAAAGTGAGAAATGCACATTAAAATGATGTATAAATAATAATTTATTTAAGAATGTATTCCAATACCAGACTGCAGAGTTCAATAATCAAAACCACAATTACTTTGCACCAACCTAAATACATTGTAAATACAATCTCATTAAATCCTCAAGATAACAAGGTGTGGTGTAATTAATTCCATACTACTAATTAAAAAAAAAAAGCTAGAGCTCAGAAAGGTTGAGTGACTAACCCAAGATCACACAGCTCACAGGTTGCTAGAGCAGGAGCTGAAGTCATATTGTTTGACGCTAAGGTCAATGACTGCACCCCTTGCCATTCCTGAAGTCCTGACAAATCCCAGAAAAAAAGTCACTCTCAGGGCCTTGCCTTCCATCCTCAACCACATACCCTGGATTGAGAGCTGAGGGCTCAGCAAACACTAAATTCTAGAATGCTGGAGCTAGAGACATAAACTATTGTATATAGGATAGATAAACAACAAGGTCCTACTGTACAGCACAGGAAATTATATTCAGTATCCTGTGATTAACCATTATGGAAAAGAATATGAAAAGTAGTATCTATGTATATAACTGAATCACTTTGCTACACAGCAGAAATTAAGATAGCATTGCAAATCAACCATACTTCAATAATTAAAAAACAAAAATAGTGTAAAATGCAGAGGGTGAGACAATGGAAACATTGACAGGCTTTATCTTCTCGGGCTCCAAAATCACTGCAGATGGTGACTGCAGCCATGAAATTAAACGACACTTGCTCCTTGGAAGAAAACTATGACCAACCGAGACAGCAGATTAAAAAGCAGAGACATTACTTTGCCAACAAAGGTCCGTCTAGTCAAAGCTACGGTTTTTCCAGGAGTCATGTATGGATGTGAGGGTTGGACTATAAAGAGAGCTGAGTGCTGAAGAATTGATGCTTTTGAACCATGGTGTTGGAGAAGACTCTTGAGAGTCCCTTGGACTGCAAGGAGATCCAACCAGTCCATCCTAAAGGAAATCAGTCCTGAATATTCATTGGAAGGACTGATGCTGAAGCTGAAGCTCCAACACTTTGGCCACCTGATGCAAAGAGCTGACTCACTGGAAAAGACCTTGATGCTGGGAAAGATTGAAGGCCAAAGGAGAAGGGGATGACAGAGGATGAGATGGTTGGATGGCATCACCTACTCAATGGACCTGAGTCTGAGCAAGCTCCAGAAGTGGGTGATCGATAGGGAAGTGAAACCCCAGCAAGCTTCATCTTTTTGCTGTGAAAACCCAAAGTCGCCAATTCCAGCGCTTTTTACTTTTTTCCTCTAGGTCCTAGGCCTCCTAACCTCTAGTCCAGGAGTCTTTTCAGTACCCCCTTAGGCCTTCTCTGGGCTATTTTTAAGAAAACAGCCAATGGTCATTGGAACAGCTAACATTTTTCTAACATGTACTAACATTACTGACATAGTCTTACTCTGTTGTAACTTCCTAGCTCCCCAAAGAGGCTGAATTCCTGTATTCCTATCAGATGGGCCTAGTAATGATACCTGATTTAAGAGATAGGCCCAATTTTAGAAAACTCAATGCAGAGAAATGAAGAAATAGGAATTTAGAAAATGAAATCCTTGCGGTTGGAGAGAAGACAGCTCATCACATTACAAAAGGGTCCTCGGTTTCAGCAAACCTTTTCCCCTGGTTGGGCAGGCCTCCTCCGCTGCATTAAAGGTCTAGTCAACCAGAGCGTGTACTTTGTAAGTGCTGTGTATTGAGCACTGGATGAGGAGATAGAAACAACAAAATGTTGAGGATACGGTACGAGACCAGCTGTGATAGAAGCAAGGCCAGGCTAGAGCAGGGGGCAGAATGGTTAATCACCTACTGCTTTGGAATACGATTCCCTAATTAATCTCCCCCTCTTCATTCTACTTTTGAACTGTGGTGCTGGAGAAGACTCTTGAAAGTCCCTTGGACAGCAAGGAGATCAAACCGGCCAATTCTTCCTGAATCTTCATTGGAAGGACTGATGCTGAAGCTGAAGTTCCAATACTTTGGCCACCTGACATAAAGAACTGACTCATTGGAATAGACCCTGATGCTGGGAAAGATTGAAGGCAGGAGGAGAAGGGGATGACAGAGGATGAGATGGTTGGATGGCATCACCGACTCAATGGACATGAACTTGGGCAAACTCCAGGAGATGGTGAGGGACAGGGAGGCCTGGCGTGCTGCAGTCCATGGGGTGGCAAAGAGTCAGACACGACTGAGCAGCTGAACAACCTCATTCTCCCGGCCCTGTGTACTACCCTATGGACCTGACCTCTTTTCCCTGAGAGTCGGTTGGGCAGAAGAATGTCAAGAGCAGTAGTTAACACATTTCTCTCTGGTCTCCTGGTCCTTACTTAGCTCACAGTACTCCTTAGCATTTCTGGCACACAGTAGGTGCTCAACAGATGTCTCAGTTCAGTTCAGTCGCTCAGTCTGAAACTTTGCGACCCCATGAATTGCAGCACGCCAGGCCTCCCTGTCCATCATCAACTCCGGGAGTTCACTCAGACTCAACGTCCATCGAGTCGGTGATGCCATCCAGCCATCTCATCCTCTGTCGTCCCCTTCTCCTCCTGCCCCCAATCCCTCCCAGCATCAGAGTCTTTTCCGACGAGTCAACTCTTCGCATGAGGTGGCCAAAGTACTGGAGTTTCAGCTTTAGCATCATTCCTTCCAAATGTCTAGTGAACCAACAATCAATACAGGAATGAGAAAACTAGGGCAGGTGAGGGAACCAGAGTCTAAGACTTCTGCCACCTGGATCTGAGAAGACTATGACAGCATGAGCTAGTTGGAAAACAGAGTTCAGTTTCTTCAAAATTCAAAATACATGGGACATTTGCAGGCACCAAGTGTTTCACAGCCAGAAACACTGGTGAGCAGGTGATGGGAGGGTGGGCCATGGCGATGATTGGTTTCAGTGCGACCTGGGGACAGGCTAGTAGGATGAAGGGCCTCTGCTAAGATGATGAGGGGTTGATTCCACCAGGAGTTTGCTAGAAGAGCTCAGGATTCCTTCACCCACTGGAGCATGGGATTCAGTAACAACTGAAGATGCCATATGAAACCCCATTTGGGTTTTGTTTTTACTCTGAGTTTTGAGAACTGTTAGCCTGTGCTCCTTGGTTCCCGGTGCTTTCCCAGTGAAACCAGTGTCTGTACTGTTCCAGAAGCACACAGCCCTCAGGTTGGATGGATCCTGAGTAGGGCAGCCAACCATCCTGGTTGTCCAAGACCAACCTGGTTTTAGTACTGAGTCCTTGTCCTGGGAATCCACCCAGTCCTGGGCAAACAGGGATGGTCACCCAAATCCTGAGCGATCATAAGGAACCTAGACCAACCCAGGTTCAGGCCCTCGTGTGTCCCCTTCTTGGCAAGAGGATCGCCAGTTTCCTTCTCTCTGAAACAGGGAGACTAACAGTCTTGCTCCAAGGTGGCTGTAAGGATCGAACGAGAAAATGCACATCCGGCACTCAGCACAGTGCCTGGCCCTACAAAGTGGGGATAAATTATAGTTGCTGTTGTTTTTACATTCCAAGTGACTCCCCTACAGATGAAGCCCAGAAAGAAAACTGCCTGGGGAATTTGCTGGTGGTCCAGTGATTAGAATTCTGCACTTTCACTGCAGGGAGCATGGATTTGATCCCTGATCAGGGAACTAAGATCCAGCCAGCCATGTGGCAAAAAAAGAGAAAGAAAACCGGTCATAATCTCCCAATGGGGCAGAGTGGGAGAGCAAGGACTGGACATAGTTCCCATGACTCTTGGCCCAGTGCTGGCCCTTAAACCAGACCGATAGAGTCATGGGCTCCCCTGAGGTTCCCCCAGGTCTCTGCCGGCCACGCTGCAGCACACGTTCATGCGACGTGCAGTGCAACAGCATTGCAGCAGCTGGAGCTGTCTGGTCGCAAGCAACAGAAACAGATTTGGCCTATTTAAGGAAAGGGGGCTGTGGGAAGAGCACGTGAGGTCCCAACCCCACGCAGAAAGCCAAGGAGCCAGCCTGGAAGAGGTGGGTCGGATAGGTCAGGTGGCTTCCGTAGGTGCTACTGGCAGCAGGGTCTATGTGACAGCGGCTCCCTGGGCGCTCCCACGAGAATGAATGTATTCCCAAGAATTTTTCCATCCTTGAGCTCACCCAAGGCCCAGGACCCAGGAGGGACATCCCAGCTGGCTGAGCTCACTCCTGGCTGAGCTGGGAAGGAAGAGAAAAGACAGAACAGAAAAGCCTCCGAAACTGATCTGCTTCCACTGCAGGAGGGCAGATCCCACCACCCGGCACAACACCAAGACTGCATTTCAAGGAGGTGACCCTAAAGGAAATCCGGATACCCTTGAAAAAGTGAAAGTGTTAGTCACTCAATCGTGTTGGGCTCTTTTCAAGCCTATGGACTGTAGCCCAGCAGGCTCCTCTGTCTATTTAGGTCTCCAGGCAACAATACTGGAGTGGGTAGCCTTTCCCTTCTCCAGCGGATCTGTCCATCCCAGGGATCGAACCCATGTCCCCTGCACTGCAGGCAGTGTGTTTACCATCTGAGCCACCAGGGAAGCCGAAGGATACCCTTGAAAGTGAAAGTGAAGTCACTCAGTCCCGTCCGACTCTTTGCGACCCCATGGACTCTAGCCTACCAGACTCCCTCCATGGGATCCTCCAGGCAAGAGTACTGGAGTGGGTTGCCATTTCCTTCTCCAGGGGATCTTCCCGACTCAGGGATCGAACCTGGGTCTCCTGCATTCCAGGCAGACGCTTTAACCTCTGAGCCACCAAGGAAGCTTGGGAAGAAGAAATTAGCATGAGGCCAGGGGTCCCAAACTGCAACTGTCTACTCCAGCCACGAGTTCAGGGAAGATTTTTCTAGAATCACCCTGATATGGCCCCACTTCTTCCTTCTCCCCACTGGAATCTGGCTTGAACTCACCCCAGTTTCCAGAATGGACCTTCCTCTATCACCATCTTTCCCCTCCAATGTGACACTTTTTCTCCCAGGGGCCACTTTCTCTGTTCTGCCACTCTGACTTGACTTCCTCAAATCAAGACTCTTGATGAAGGAAACACATTTGAGGCTGGACTAAAATCTGAGCTGGTTACAACTTTTGAATCCACATGAAACCCTAGTCAAACATTCCCCTTGGAGCAAAGTTGCTGCAATTTTGGTAAAACCACTAAAATGAAACAGTAGTAAATGTCCCAGAAACTCTCAGTGTGAACCAGGACCAGAAGCCTCTTTTTCCCCCAAATGGGTCCATTTTTCACTTTCTACTTTTCCGAAACGTTCAGAGTAATGACTTGCTGAAATCTTGGAATATACCACATTATTTTGAAGTCCAGGCTGTCTTCAAGGTTTTTTTTTTTTTTGAAACAGTAGTAAATGTCCCAGAAACTCTCAGTGTGAACCAGGACCAGAAGCCTCTTTTTCCCCCAAATGGGTCCATTTTTCACTTTCTACTTTTCCGAAACGTTCAGAGTAATGACTTGCTGAAATCTTGGAATATACCACATTATTTTGAAGTCCAGGCTGTCTTCAAGGTTTTTTTTTTTTTACCTCCAATTTAACTTGCTGGGCGCCTCTGGAGTCTGGTATTAATAATAAATATTATTGCCGTGCATCCTTATTTTTCCCTTAATTTAATTAGAGAAAATGTAATAGCCCTTATGAAAACAATATATGAGTTTTCAAATCTAATTAACATGATACAAAGTGCGCAGGTCACTAAAATTGGTGTTTTCTCTGGAAAGCTTCCATGCAAATAGATAAAAACAAAACTGCATTTAATTCCACAGCCTGGGCTAACAGGCAAATCAGAGATGACGGGCTTTTGCCTGAGGGCTTGGTCTGCCTGTAATAAATGCTTTCCTTTTGTCACGATTCAAGGGGGACCAAGAACGATACACGAACCCTATCGAATGTTCTGAGGGGGAGTCCAGTCAGCCGTGACCGGGGTTCAGCCTCAACCACTTATGATCCTTAAGCCGAAATTAGCCCAGATGCAAGGGAGACCTGCTTGCCGGCATGGCCCTTTGCGCTCTGCGTGCGGTACCCCCGCCTTGGTGCCTGGTTAAGGTGGGCGTGTCCCAGGCGCCGAGCATCCTTCATCCTCCTCCAGGGAGTCTCCTTGCGCACTGGGCTTTGGCTGATTACCAGGCAGAGTGGGCAGAGCCCCAAGCTCAGAGCCTGACCCTTCAGGGTTCTCTCCAAGACCAAGCAGGAGGCTCTGCGGTTACTCGCTTGGTGGGGAAGACAGCCCCCACTCAAGCGCCTGGCTTGGGCTCTGCCAGGAAGCTGGCCAGCCTCTCCAAGTGCACACATGGGCTCACTGCTCAGGGAAAGCCTCCTTCCTTCTTTCCAGCAGCAGCCCCCAAGCCAGAGCTCATCCCACTTTCCTCTCCTGGATCTGACCCCAGATGGAGACCTGGACTTCCACCCAGGTGAGGCTGCTCTGTGAAATGGAGATAGTGAGAACCTCCTGCTGCTGCTGCTAAGTCACTTCAGTCGTGTCTGACTCTGTGTGACCCCAGAGACGGCAGCCCACCAGGCTCCCCCATCCCTGGGATTCTCCAGGAAAGAACACTGGAGTGGGTTGCCATTTCCTTCTCCAATGCATGAAAGAGAGAAGTGAAAGTGAAGTCGCTCAGTCTGTCTGACTGTTAGCGACCCCATGGACTGCAGCCCACCAGGCTACTCCATCCATTGGATTTTCCAGGCAAGAGTACTGGGGTGGGGTGCCATTGCCTTCCCCGGAGAACCTCCTAGTGTTGGAGGGAAACTTAAACTGCCTACCAAGTGCTTAGCACATAGTAGGAGCTTTATAAATGACGCCACCTTTTCCCTAGATCAGACAGTCCCCACTGATATCATCCAAGGTCTCCACTCTACTCCAACATGGGGTGGGAAAGGCTCCCTTTCTGCAGCCCGTCTCTCCATCTTCTGCTTTTCTGCAGACTCATGAAGCAGCAGCCCACAGGCCCTTTTCTTTTCACATTTGGGTTCCTGTTTCTAGAGGATTAGCTGGATCTTTGTGTCCAAGTGTTGTCCAAGTCAGGGAGCTAGAAGTCCAGGAGGAGACAAAAGATATGGGAAGCAGGGCCCAACCACAGGGACAGAGGCTTTGGAACCCAGGGAAGAAGCAGTGTTCCCAACACACACACTAGATTCTGGATTCTGGTCGGTCCCCCGAGGGAACTAGAGCAGAGACTGGGAGCATCAGACCCATGCAGAAGGCCGGGGAACGCCACCTGCCAAGGACAGAGCAGCTCAGAAGGTTTGGGCNAGACGGCAGCCCACCAGGCTCCCCCATCCCTGGGATTCTCCAGGAAAGAACACTGGAGTGGGTTGCCATTTCCTTCTCCAATGCATGAAAGAGAGAAGTGAAAGTGAAGTCGCTCAGTCTGTCTGACTGTTAGCGACCCCATGGACTGCAGCCCACCAGGCTACTCCATCCATTGGATTTTCCAGGCAAGAGTACTGGGGTGGGGTGCCATTGCCTTCCCCGGAGAACCTCCTAGTGTTGGAGGGAAACTTAAACTGCCTACCAAGTGCTTAGCACATAGTAGGAGCTTTATAAATGACGCCACCTTTTCCCTAGATCAGACAGTCCCCACTGATATCATCCAAGGTCTCCACTCTACTCCAACATGGGGTGGGAAAGGCTCCCTTTCTGCAGCCCGTCTCTCCATCTTCTGCTTTTCTGCAGACTCATGAAGCAGCAGCCCACAGGCCCTTTTCTTTGCACATCTGGGTTCCTGTTTCTAGAGGATTAGCTGGATCTTTGTGTCCAAGTGTTGTCCAAGTCAGGGAGCTAGAAGTCCAGGAAGAGACAAAAGATATGAGAAGCAGGGCCCAACCACAGGGACAGAGGCTTTGGAACCCAGGGAAGAAGCAGTGTTCCCAACACACACACTAGATTCTGGATTCTGGTCGGTCCCCCGAGGGAACTAGAGCAGAGACTGGGAGCATCAGACCCATGCAGAAGGCCGGGGAACGCCACCTGCCAAGGACAGAGCAGCTCAGAAGGTTTGGGGCAATCGGTCCATATACCAGGCTGGCAAGGGCCAAGATGAGAGTTTGTCCCAAGCCTGCTGGTTCTCAAAATAGTTCTCCTTCTAATTCTTGGACAAATGATAGGCCATCTAAATGTTAATATAAGACACCAAATTGGAAAAGAATCAGATGTGATAATGCTGTCGTGGTAGTTATTATATAAATGGTAGCTATTATTACCAATTAAAGCATTCTTCCTAAACGCATGTGTTAGAAAGACTTTGACCATGCAGACGCCAGGTGTTGCTAATGGTACTGATTTGAACTTTCACTAATTCACGCGGGCGTGTGGTCTCCGTGGGCAAATTCGATGCATCCTTTCACTGAATTGTGGGTAAATATGTGTGGTTGTGAGTGGTCCAAAGAAAAGAACGCCCACGAAATAAAGCAAAAAGGAGCCCCACATACTGACTTTTGATAAACACAGAGGATTAAACAGATTTATCTCCTCGAACACCTTCTGCGGCTGCTGCTGCTGCTGCTGCTGCTGCGGCGTCGCTTCAGTCGTGTCTGACTCTGTGCAGCCCCATAGACGGCAGCCCACCAGGCTCCTCCATCCCTGGGATTCTTCAGGCAAGAACCCTGGAATGAGTGTTCTCCACTAACGCCTTCTGAAGTGATAGTAAAGGAATAACAACAGTGTAAACCCTCAAAAAACGAGGGAGTTGAGTGGGGAGAGGCAGTCTCCAGAAGACAAGAACTGACCAAAAAGTACTGAACGGAGAATACTAACTGACTGTGCAGAGCAGTATCAGATCTACCATTGGGGAGCAGTGGTGAAAGTGAGAGCAACTTCAAAAATCTACTTCAGGAACCAGACCCTCAAAGACCCAGGAGTTGGAGGCTGCAGGTACTTCAGAGGGCAGGGAGCCAGGTATGCCTTGAAATAAGAAGATTCATCCAGAAACCATGTGCAGAGTAGTCAGAACCCCATTTTCCCCTTCCCATCAAGCTCTACCACGTGGTACCCACTCTACATGCTGCTGCTGCTGCTGCTAACTCACTTCAGTTGTGTCCGACTTTGTGTGACCCCATAGACGGTAGCCCACCAGGCTCCCCCATCCCTGGGATTCTGCAGGCAAGAACACTGGAGTGGGTTGCCATTTCCTTCTCCAATGCATGAAAGTGAAAAGTGAAAGTGAAGTCGCTCAGTTGTGTCCGACTCTTTGCGACCTCATGGATTGCAGCCTACCAGGCTCCTCCATCCATGGGATTTTCCAGGCAAGAGTACTGGAGTGGGGTGCCATCGCCTTCTCCGACTCTACATGCTAGCAGGGCACAAAGGTTAATCTCTGAAGAAATTGAACCAGGGAGGGTCAGAACCCAAGGACACTAGGTACAGCTCAAGGCAGGGTGGGCGCCATATTGAAAACAAGGAAGTAAGTGAGAGCGGTGTCCTAGAGGGTGGGACCACTGACCTTTGCCCTTCTAGGCTATAAGGATGCAGGTGGCATCTTCCACAAGAATGAGCCTGGGGCAGGCCTCTCTGGGAGAAATGACTAATATGAGAAAAAATAACCATAGCTACTCATGCTTGGGGTCTCTCCATGAGACAGCTATAACTCTGACAAGAGGCCCATCAGCCAACATGGCCCACCCTGCTCCCAAAGCTTCCAACCAGCTTTTAAGTTCTTTGTTCTTCAACAGGAATAGACAGACAAGAATTACTGGACCTTCGAGAAAAGCACTAAAGCCAGAGAACAGAACAAAGAAACATGTAGGAAGCCGAGACTTCAAAAACACTAATTAATATCTTCAGAGCGATAAGAGAAAGCACCGCATCCAAGAACATGATGTCATATATAGAGCTCTTAGAAACTAACACCTACTTCAAATGAAAGTTCAGTAAAGAGTTGGAAAATAGAATTGAAGGAACCTTTCAGAAAAATATAACAGGAAGACAAAATGTTGGTTAATAGAAAAACCAGAGACATGAGAGGATCAGTGAAGGATGTCCAACAGCAAATTCTTAGGATTTCCAGAAAATGAGAGAATTGAAAAAAAGAGAAAGAAAAAAAAAAAAAAGATCAAAAAATAGAATTCAGTTTGGTGGAATGCAGTCAAATGAGTTTCCAGGTTGAAATGGCACACTGAAAACCTAGCTCAAGTTAGAAGTAAAAGGAGCTCACCAAGGCACCGGGGAAGGCAATGGCACCCCACCCCAGTACTCTTGCCTGGAAAATCCAATGGACGGAGGAGCCTGGTGGGCTGCAGTCCATGGGGTCGCTAACAGTCGGACAGACTGAGCGACTTCACTTTCACTTTTCTCTTTCATGCATTGGAGAAGGAAATGGCAACCCACTCCAGTGTTCTTGCCAGGAGAATCCCAGGGATGGGGGAGCCTGGTGGGCTGCCGTCTATGGGGTCACACAGAGTCAGACACGACTGAAGTAACTTAGCAGCAGCAGTAGCAGCACCAAGGCACATCATCACAAAATTTCAGAAAATCAGGCAAAAAGGAATCGTAAACACTTCTGGGAGATGGAGGAGCAGGTGATTCACAAAGAAAGAATCATAGCCCACAAAGGCACTGAAATTGTCAATAACTGAAAAGTAAAATATAATGGAACAATCCCTTTAACACTCCAGGGGAAATGGCTTCCAATCAAAAATTATACACCCAAGGCATCAGGTGAGGTGAGACTGCGTGAGGAGAGACGAAAGAAATTTAGATGTGTTCATGCCCATGCTAGTCGCTCAGCTGTGTCCGACTCTGTGCAACCCCGGGGACTGTAGCCCGCCAGGCTCCTCTGTCCATGGGATCCTCCAGGCAAGAATGCTGGAGTGGGTTGCCATGTCCTCCTCCAGGGGATCTTCTCAACCCAGGGATCAGACGCACATCTCGCTCATCTTCTACTGTGACACGTGTATGTGTCAAAAAATTTGCTTCCATGAACTATTTCTGAGAAAGCTGCTAGAGGATGCTGCTGCTACTGCTGCTGCTGCTGCTGCTAAGTCACTTCAGGCATGTCCGACTCTGTGCGACCCCATGGACCACAGCCCACCAGGCTCCTCCATCCACGGGATTTTCCAGGCAGGAGTGCTGGAGTGGGGTACCATTGCCTTCTCCAATGCATGAAAGTGAAAAGTGAAAGTGAAGTCGCTCAGTCTGTCCGACTCTGTGCGACCCCATGGACCGCAGCCCACCAGGCTCCTCCGTCCACGGGATTTTCCAGGCAGGAGTACTGGAGTGGGGTGCCATTGCCTTCTCCCTGCTAGAGGATGCTCTCCATTAAAATCAGGAGTAATTCCTCTGTTTTAACCTTCTCGGGCAGCCGTAACAAGATACCTAAGACTGAGTGGCTTAACAAACAGGCGTTTATTTTCTCACCATTCTGGAGGCTAGAAGTTTAAGATGAATGTGCCAGCAAGCTGGGTTTCTGAGGAGAGCCCTCCTCCCGACTTGCCGCTGGCTACCTTCATACTGTGGCCTCACAAGCCCTTTTCTCCCTGTGCGCACGTAAAGAAAGAAAGATTTCTCTCTTCCTGTTCTTACTTCTTGTCAGATTAGGACCTCACTCTTATGACCTCATCAACCTTAATTATCTCCTTAAATGAGCTATCTCCAAGAACTGTCATGTTACTGGGTATCATTTCAACATGTGAACTGGGGGTGTTACTTGTTCAGTCATTTCCCTATGTGACCCCATGGACCGCAGGCTTCTCTGTCTATGGACTTCTCCAGACAAGAAAACTGGAGTGGGTTGCCATTTCCTTCTCCAGGGGATTTTCCCAACCCAAGAATCGAACCCAGGTCTCCTGCATTGCAGGCAGATTCTTTACCACCTGAGCCACCAGGGAACTGAGGGCAAGGGGGAACACAGTTCAGTCCACGGCAACATGGAATCCTTGGAATTTAACACAGGGCTAGGGAAGTTTCCAGGATGACAGGGGGACCACAGATCTAGAGAAGAACCGGAGCAAGGGCGGAGGATGGAAGTTTCCAGGAGTTAATAAGGAAGCTGACAAAGGGTTCACCGTGTTTGAATGTATCAAGAGAAAGTTCACACTTTCAGCAAAAAAAAATTGGAATACACAGAAAGATGCATTTTTTAAAAGTCAATAATAAGCTATTTGATAAGCAGTAATTGATATATGGAAGAAAATTAAACCACAATATACTGTATGGCTCAGCAGTAACCAATATTTCTGTGTCGTAACATTGTAAATATTAAGTACTAATTTTTTTAAATTGTGGCATAAATACATCAAATCTAAGTGCATGAAACTTTTCACATATGAAAGTATTAATGAAATTACCAACTCTTGCCAATGCAAATAAATTAATGATCTCAAGAAAAAAAAAAAAAAAGAAATTACCAGAATAGCAAGGTTTGCTGTACATAAACCATCACTCCTTTCGATCCGCGGCAGCACCTACCTTACTCCAAGCTCCCTATACCCTGCACTCCCCTCTCTTCCAGCCCTAGAAATACTGCGTTTTTGTTGCTATTTGGTCGCTAAGTCATGTCCAACTCTTTGTGACCCCATGGACTGCAGCACACCAGGCTTATCTGTCCTTCTTTATTTCCCAGACTTTGCTCAGATTCATGTCCATTGAGTCAGTGAGGCCATCCAACCATCTCCTCCTCTGTCAAGCCATCCCCCTCTTGCCCTCAATCTTTCCCAGCATCAGTGTCTTTTCCAATGAGTCAGCTCTTCGAATCAGGTAGCCAAAGTATTGGAGATTTAGCACCAGTCCTTCTAATGAATATTCAGGGTTGATCTTCTTTAGGATTGACTGGTTTGCTCTCTTTGCAGTCTAAAGAATTCTCAAGGGTCTTCTCCACAGTTCTAAATCATCAGTTCTTCAGCACTCAGCCTTCTTTATTGTCTAGCGCTCACATCCATACATGCATAGTCACTGTCTTTTTACATGTCAGTTTCCCCATGACCGTCCTTCTGGAGAGCGCATATAGTGAAGGGGACAAAGAAAAAACACAGCAAATGAGAGCACTGTAGCTTATTAGAAGTGATCAAAGCTATGAGAAAAAATAGCTAAAACAGGGTAACGGAGGCTGGTGTGTGGGGGCACGGTCGGTGCTTCTTCGGTGGCTTAGACAGTAAAGAATGTGCCTGCCAATGCAGAAGACTGGGATTCAATCCCTGGGTCGGGAAGATGCCCTGGAGAAGGGGATGGCTATCGACTCCCGTATTCTTGCCTGGAGGATCCCTTGGACAGAGGAGCCTGGCCAGGTACAGTCCATGAGGCTGCAGAGTCTGATACGACTGAGTGACTAACACTTCAGTTCTTTCTTCAAGGAAAGCTGAGAAAGCTGGAAGAGGGATCATTCTGAGTTATTGAATTGGAACTGGGCAGACACTGAAGGTTTTGGAACAGAGGAAGGACCTGATGTGATTCATAATTCTAGAGCAGAGGGACCAATTACAGCAGTCCAGATAACAGAGGTTAAAGCGACTGCCTGGAATGCGGGAGACCTAGGTTCGATCCCTGGGTCGGGAAGATCCCCTGGAGAAGGAAATGGCAACCCACTCCAGTACTCTTGCCTGGAGAATCCCATGGAGGGAGGAGCCTGGTAGGCTACAGTCCATGGGGTCGCAAAGAGTCAGACGCGACTGAGCGACTTCAAAAAAAAAAAAAAGATAACAGAAGGTGGGGACTTTGTCGAAATGGGCAGAAAGGATTGGCTTCTGAATATATTTTCAAAGAGTAAGTGAATGAAACCAACCCATGCAAGATTCTTTTTTCGTCTTTTTTGCGGCTACACTGGTTTTTCTTTGCAGGCCGTAGGCTTCTCTTGTCGCAGGACATGGGCTCTAGAGCAGATCACCTTTAGTAATTTCCCAGCATGTGGGATCTTAGTCCCCCAACCAGGGATAAGACCCGTCTCCCCTGAACTGGAAGGCAGATTCTTAACCACTGGACCGCTGGAAGTCCCCACATGAGATTCTATTTGACACCAGATTTTCTTAGGCAACCTGGAGAGTGAGACCCTGGTTTGGGGAGAACTGTCTCCTGTGACACCCAGTTTCCATCTTCTGCGAGCCTCACGATGTCAAAGTCTCTCCAGTCCACTTGGTCTGTCCAGGACTGGGCCCCCAGGGGAGGGAGCCTGGAATCCGGACCTCCCATTCCTCTATTCCCACCTCTCATCCACACCTCCTGAGGCTGCTGTTGGCCTCCCGGGCCCTTCCAGAATCCAGTCAGAGGAGGAGGACCGGAGGGCAGGACCTTGGGCCTGACCTTTGAGTGGCATTAGGCTTCCCAGGTGGCGCTAGTGGTAAAGAACCCGCCTGCCAGTGCAGGAGACCTAAGAGATGCAGGTTCGATACTTGGGTCGGGAAGATCCCCTGGAGCAGGAAATGGCCACTCACTCCAGTATTCTTGTCTGGGGAATCCCATGGACAGAGGAGCCTGACGGGCTACAGTCCATGGTGTCACAAAGAGTTGGACACAACCGAAGTGACTTAGCACGTGTGCACAGGGGTTCTGTGGAACAAACGAGAAAAGAGAGAGGACGTGCCATTTACAGAGAGACCCAGCTCTGCGATGAGCTGTGCGCCTGACCCGGAACACCTTGCCTCCACTATCTCCATGAACTTGAGCAACCACTTCATGTTCCAGATCGAAAACCCAGGCTAATGGGGATGAAACAACTTGCCTAAAGTCACTCCCTAGCAGAAAGTGCTAGGGCTGGACTCCAACTTTGTGCTGATTCCAAGTTTCCTGTTCTCTCCATGGGGGCTGCAGGTGGGTCTGCCTTTGGATGAAGCCCTCCAGGGTTCAACCACCACCTGCTGAATTGAAGGCCAGGACTCTAACCCCCAAAACACGACCTCAGCCTCTGTGATTGAGAGAAATCCAAACGGTGGACAGGAACTTCCGTTGATTCCTCCAAGCGACCTGTCACTTAGATCTGCTAATGCCTTAAGGATG
Organism: Oreotragus oreotragus; assembly: GCA_006410675.1. Classification (NCBI taxonomy): domain Eukaryota; kingdom Metazoa; phylum Chordata; class Mammalia; order Artiodactyla; family Bovidae; genus Oreotragus; species Oreotragus oreotragus. The sequence goes on from SJYX01020931.1 coordinate 268,606, forward strand.
CTATCTTCCTGAGACTTCAAGTCTGGGGGTCTGGGGAGCAAAGGAAGCTATCAGAGCCCCTTCAGGGGAAGGGCTGCTCATCCTGCCAGCTCTGCTTCCCTGCATGCCCCCTTTGCTGTCAGACACCCCGATGTTTCACAGCCCCCACGCCCTGCAGCAGCATGCGGGCAAGTGCACATTTATACAAACTCCACCTATAGCTTCTGCAAAGCCAGTCATATGGGCAGCAGCTGGGACTCCCAAGTTCCTTTCTATCGGATCTGAAAAGGAGCAAGAATCGCCCATGTCCTGCTTTCCCCAGTGGCCTTGTATGGATAATGGAGGGGGAACAGCAAATCCAAGTTGGAGTTTTCTTTTCAAGATAAAACACGGAGGCTTTGGAGCCAGATGGGCCAGAAGTTGAGGCACAGGCCTCCCACTTCCATCTGTGGGACAGGTGGCAATTTGTTTAAGTATTAGGAACTTCAGTTCTCTAGTCTGTAAAAAGGGGAGACATGGGATCTGTTGCAAAGATCTGAAGTGTGTGAAGTCATCAGCACAGGGCCTGGCACATGGATGCATGCCACTAGGGCTGGGTATCAAAATCTCAGTGAGGAGGGCAGGAGTCTGTCTTCTAAGTTATTGCCACTTGAGACCAGAACTTGGTACATGTTGCCAGTGGGAAAATACATTTTAATAACATTTTATATCTTATTTTTTGTTATTTTATTTCATCTTTCTTATTATTTTATCCTCCCTGTTGTTCTTGCTGTCGTTCAGTTGCTAAGTCATGTCTGACTCTTGTGATCCCATGGACTTTAGTCCACCAGGCTCCTCTGTCCAAGGGATTTCCTAGGCAAGAATACTGGAATGGGTTGCCGTTTTTTCCTCTAAGGGATCTTCCCAACCCAGGGATTGATCTCATGTCTCCTGCATTGGCAGGCAGGTTATTTACCACTGAGCCACCAGGGAAGCCCTATCTTCCCCGATAACCTAAGAATTAGGCATCGTTATTTTTATTCAATGGCACAGAGAAGTTTAAGGTCTCACTACAAGGAGACGGCAGGGGTGGAGATTCAGGCCCAAAGCGCAGTGCTTCCTGCCTGTAAGATCTGCCTGTTTGCCGAGTGAAGACTCTATGCAGGGCCTGTGATAAGTATAGTGATGAAGAGACAGAGACGGTAAGGGGAGGGCAGCCAGACTCCTTAAGCAGTTAACACGTGCTTAGCCTTTCGCCGTACGTCCCGTAGTCAGCGCTGCTGGCCACCTGCTTCAGCAGTTACCCCAGGAAGGAGCAGGATTGGGCCTCAGTGCCCTAAACTCCTCTGCTCTTCAGCTGCACAACCCGGGTGATCTGTTTCACCCTTTTGGATGTCAGTTTTCTGACCTGGAATACGGGCTAACAATCGTACCAACCTCCTGAGTTTGGTGGAGAAGGCAATAGCACCCCACTCCAGTACTCTTGCCTGGAAAATCCCATGGACAAAGGAGCCTGGTGGGCTGCAGTCCATGGGGTCACGAAGAGTCAGACACTTACTGAGCGACTTCACTTTCACTTTTCACTTTCATGCATTGGAGAAGGAAATGGCAACCCACTCCAGTGTTCTTGCCTGGAGAATCCCAGGGACAGCAGAGCCTAGTGGGCTGCCATCTATGGGGTAGCACAGAGTCGGTCACAACTGAAGCGACTTAGCCGCAGCAGCCTGAGTTTGGGAGGAATATGTGAGATGATGCATAGAAAGCGCTAGAACAATGCCTGACCTGTAGTTACTGTTCAATCCACCTAAGCTAACATTGTCTCTGCTTGATAGCTCACTCGCCCAAGGTTGCCCAGCTCATCGGTGGTAACTTTTGTTTATTATATTTATTATTATAGTTATATTAATTATAATATTATCTTAATAACTTTTGTTATTGTTTAAAAAATATAAATAATAAGCCTCAGCAACCGTTACTGAGCACATTATAGACCAGGAACTGTAATAGGCCGGGATGTGAGAGGTGAAGGGAAACAATTTTTCAAAGGCAGTCACTTGCCTCTTCAACTACTATGGACTGAATTGTGCCCCCGAAATGCATATGTTGCAGCCATATTTGGAAGGGAAGTTTAAGGGGTCACGAGTGCAGGGCTCCAAGCCAACAGTGCTAGCGGCCTTACAAGAAAGAGACCTGTCTTTCCTCCCTACCCCCACCTGTGTCTCCCCCATCCCCAGCTCTCCCACTTGGGCACAGGAGGCCATGTGGACACCGAGGGAGAAAGCAGCCATCCAAGAACAGGATGGGGCTCTTGCCAGAAACCAAACTCGTTGGCATCTTGACCGTGAACTTCTAGCCTCCAGAACCACGAGAAAACACAATTCTACTCTTTAAAATGACCAGAATGTGATATTTCTTTATGGCAGCCTGAGCTGAGCCACACCAAAAAAATCAGGTGTTTTTGCTGTGGATACCAGATGAACAACAAGAATTTATACCACTCAAAACCATGCAGTGCCCAGTAGCAAGCAAAGAGATGAGGGCCTGTGTGGAAACATGGCCAAGACAGGACATTAAATAACAAGGCAAGTTGTAGAACAACTCACAAAGTGTGGTCACTATGAAAAACCAACAAAATACACAAAAACTCAGACAAATATAAAGCAGTGCTATGTACTTCTGTGGGAAGTTAATATTTAAGTATGTAATATACAGAAAAAGGTCAGGAAAACTAGACTCACCAGACTAGTTTCCTTGACTACGTCCAAGGAGAACACTAGCGTGGGGAGGGTCAAGAAAGACTCTAGTTTTATCTGCAATTTTTAACTTTTTACCCTGAAAATTTAGTCATGCATTGTGTTTCTTGCAGACTAAAGAAAGTAATAAAATTTTAAAAAAAGAACAAGAAAGAAGAAAGAATGCCTACTCCGAGGTGATCTATGCCTCCATCACACACATAAAAGCTGCTAGCATAATCGTCTAATGCCTTTTCATCCCACACCCCATTACAGCTCTTAAATGAAAGACTTTTTGAAAAGGGAAAGATGGCAAAGAGGATGAGAAGGTGGTGAAATCCATTCGATTGTTTGCAGAGAGGAGAGAAGGGTGCAGCGAACAAGAGGAGAGATAAAGAAGAGAGGAAATTGGATCAAAGGCTATAACGCAAGAAGCATTAGTATCTGACGCACGTGCTCTCCTTGACTTTTCACAGCAGTCCTGCTGAGCGTTAACCCGTCCTGCGGAGATCCAGCCGCCGCCCCAGCTCCCTGGCACTGCCCTCGTTCTGAAAAGCAGATCCTACAGTAACTCATCCCTACCAACGAGATGCAGACTGTGCTCCCTAGCTGGTGTCCACCTCCGGAGTCACCTGGCACGCCCTTCCCTGAGGTTGGTACCCCCAGAGGCAGTGGCAGCCCTCGGCCTCCACACCTTATGTTCCTGAGTGCTTTCTGTGTCTCTAGAAGGCCAACCTTCTGCTGGATGCGTGCGTGCAAAGTTGCTTCAGTCATGTCCCTATGAACTCTGGGACCCTCTGTGACCCTATGAACTATATAGAGCCTGTCAAGTTCCTCTGTCCATGGGAGTCTCCAGGCAAGAATACTAGAGTGGGTTGCCATGCCCTCCTCCAGGGGATCTTCCCAACCTGGAGATCAAACCCATGTCTCTTGGCATGACCCAACACCAAAGCCAGGCTGACACCCTTGGGCAGGGCCAAGCTCAGTGGCCCAAATATGCCATCTCCTGTGGGGTCTGTGACAGAACATCTTGGAAGTACATGGGTCACAGTCCAAAGACTGGGGTACCAAAAAAGATCATCTCTTCAAAGGGTATTAAAGCAAACGTTTTCCTTTTAAAATGAATTTGGAAAACCCAGACCCCATGGCTCATAGCCTCTTTCACACAAGAAGTGGGTAGGAATTTTCTGTTTAATGACAGAGGGGAATGGTGAGTGCAAGACAGAGCAAAGGGATATTTTTGGGGATGTTGCTGTTTGTTTCATATTAGTTTTCTTAAGCTGAAAATAATGGTTATCTGTGGGCTTCCCAGTGGCACAGACAGTAAAGAATCTGCCTGCACTGCGGGAGATCCGGGTTTGATACCTGGGTTGGGAAGATACCCTGGAGGAGAAAACGACACCCACTCTAGTATTCTTGCTTGGAGAAACCCATGAACAGAGGAGCCCAATGGGCTACAGTCCATGGGGTCAGAAAGAGTCGGACACAACTGAAGCAGTTTAGCACACATGTGGTAGAAGAAAGGATAGTCACTAGAATCAGATCTTCTTTCAACTCCAGAGGTAACTGCTATTACCATGTCTTGTGTCTCCTTACATACACATGCACACTTGCACACATCTGCTTTTTCGTGCAAATGAAAGTAGATTTTCTTAGTAGACAAATATCTCTTGGATTTTATTTTTTGATTGACAATGCTGCTGCTGCTGCTAAGTCACTTCAGTCGTGTCCGACTCTGTGTGACCCCATAGACGGCAGCCNTCTTGTGTCTCCTTACATACACATGCACACTTGCACACATCTGCTTTTTCGTGCAAATGAAAGTAGATTTTCTTAGTAGACAAATATCTCTTGGATTTTATTTTTTGATTGACAATGCTGCTGCTGCTGCTAAGTCACTTCAGTCGTGTCCGACTCTGTGTGACCCCATAGACGGCAGCCCACCAGGCTCCGCCATCCCTGGGATTCTCCAGGCAAGATTACTGGAGTGGGTTGCCATTTCCTTCTCCTTGATTGACAATAGATAAAGAAAATATGGATGAGGAGGTTTCCCACCCCTAAGTCACCTCAAGAACTAGACAGACCTCAGTCTGAGATGTATTATCTGATACTGCTTGAAATGCAATATGAAGGTAGTTTGTGAAGGGGTGACTGTCAGCATACAGAGGCACCCCCAGCAAAGTGGGGCAAGTATGTGGCAGGGGGACCCTTGGCGAACAGTTATGAACACAAGGCCTGACAGGTATTAGTTCTGTCACAAGCTAGTCATAAAATTCTGGAAGAAGGAGCGGTTGCCTCTGAATGGAAACATCCAGAAGATGGCTGTGACATGTCACCCTCCCAGGCTGCAGGTCCTTTTCCTCCAATTCACACAAGTGTGGAATCGCCCTTTCACGACACGTGGCCTGAGCTGGCGTGGAAGGTGCCCTGAAGTGTTTTGGATTTGAAAAAGTATCACATTTCACTGCAGTACTGTCTAGGGCAGTGTCCCCTAACCAAATGCACTACTGTTTCCACAGAAAATATTTTCAGTAATTTTTGGTTATTAAAGCTTTTTGAATTCAGAAATACATAAAGGAATCGTAAGTGAAGTGAAGTTGCTCAGACGTGTCTGACTCTTTGCGATCCCATGGACTGTAGCCTACCAGGCATCTCCGTCCATGGGATTTTCCAGGCAAGAATTCTGGAGTGGGTTATCATTTCCTTTAAAAGTATCACATTTCACTGCAGTACTGTCTAGGGCAGTGTCCCCTAACCAAATGCACTACTGTTTCCACAGAAAATATTTTCAGTAATTTTTGGTTATTAAAGCTTTTTGAATTCAGAAATACATAAAGGAATCGTAAGTGAAGTGAAGTTGCTCAGACGTGTCTGACTCTTTGCGATCCCATGGACTGTAGCCTACCAGGCATCTCCGTCCATGGGATTTTCCAGGCAAGAATTCTGGAGTGGGTTATCATTTCCTTCTCCAGGGGATCTTCCCGACCCAGGGATCAAACCTGGGTCTCCTGCATTGGAGGCAGATGCTTTAACCTTTGAGCCAGGATGGACATTAATAAAAGACCTGATTCAAAGAGAAAAATATTAAGTCCAAAAAAAAAAAAAAAGGAGTGGGATTCAAGAAGCAATTTGCCAGAAATGAAATTAATATATACGCTGCTAAATCCAAACAAACATTGTATAGAATTTTAAAAAGTCATGGTGTATGGGGAATTTTAAACACAAGAATGAACTAAAATACTTCACAAATATTAGAGGATAATTGGGAAATAGGAGATGAAAGTTAAAACACTCTAAAGTCATTGTATTAAACAGAAGCTGACTCATAAACACTGAGAATAACCTTATGGTTGCCAAAGGGGAAGGAGGGAAGGGATAAATTAGGAGTTTGGATTAGCAGGTACAAACCACTATCCATAAAATATATAAACAAGAAGGTTCTACTACACAGCACAGGAAACTAGATTCAATATCTTATTATAAACCATAATGGAAAAAATCTGAATTATTTATATATATATATAACTGAATATATATATTGAGTTAGGTACAGATTTAGTTATAAATAAAACTGAATCACTTTGCTATACACCAGAAACTAACATAACGCTGTAAGTCAACTATACTTCTGTAAAATACATAAAATCATTGTATTGTCCCAGAAGATGATGGAAGTATTTTTTAAGACAGAAGTTAAGCAACTTCTTTCAAGCTGAAAAATGTAAAGTCGAACACTAAAACTATAAAAGAATAACTTCCAAGCAATCGAAAGGGGGAAAGAAACTAATGAAGATTTGATTTAATGTTGTAAAGCAGGAAAAGAGAAAAGCAGTGAGAAATCATAGTGAATAGCAAACACAGAGCCAAAAGGCAGAAGTCAGCCCAAATACATGAAGCAGATGTAAATGGATCAAACTCATCTATTAAAAGACTGAGATCTTTTCCTGGAGAATTTTTCATGAGTGAATTCTATGGCGTTTCAGAAATCAGACTAAAATAGAATGCCACAGAAACAGGGAAAGTAAAGATACAGAGAAAGATAAGACAAATAAATACCAATAGAAAGAAACCTTGTGTCAGAATAGATAAAACAGTCTCAAAGATGTTATTTAGTGGTGCCTCAGTTAATACAAAAAGCAAAAAGCCCAATCAGCTGTATGAAAAATCTAAACTTGTAAAATAGACGAACGCCGATATATTAGTCCCAGACTTCACATTACAAGGGAAATTGTCTGCTAATGTATCTATATTGGCCTCTAGACTCTAAGCTCCTGGGAGGAAACAAGCTGTGTCTTATTAGTAGTCACTCAATTCCCAGCACTTAGTCCGGGTCTGACTTAGAGGATTCTTAATAAATGTTTATTGAATAAACCAGTGGTTCTCGAGCCTGGCCGCACATCGGAATCTTCTGGGAGTTTTTAAAAATACTGAGACCTGGGCCCCACCCCAGACCAATTAAAAGGAAACCTCTAGGGGTGGAGCCTCAATATGGTATATTTTTTAAAAGCTCCCCAGGTGATTCTGATGTTTGGCCAGAGCTGAGGACTGCTGGAATAAATAAACGACGGAATGACCAAATGAATGAGTGTCTCTTTGATTTACAAAAGAATTCGTTGCAGGATTTCTTTTTAAAGCACATTCCCAGGGTGCATTTTCTATGTAATTCGATTTTAAGAAATTTGATTTACACCCAATATTGCCAGGACAGTCTATTTTGTAAAGCAAGGAACATCTGTATTATCTATCAAAAAAAAATTTTTTTTTATGGATTTGGGAATATTCTGTTTCTCCATTTAGGAGCTGGAGGCTTGAGCAAAAAAAAAAAAAAAAAAAACTGTATCATTTCCTGTACTCTGAAAACTGCTTTCTCCCACTCTGGCATTTAGAGACTATTTCCCAGCAATATTAAGCATGCAATTACTTAACGAGACACTGAAAGCAGTTTTGAGAAGTATAAAAACATCATTGTCTGGGCTTGCTGCTCCTGACATTATGCAAGTGACAGATGAGGAACCAGACTGAGTCCAGCCAAGGCGTGCTCGGGTGCGCCTGTGTGCCGGGTGCTTTGTCCAGGGCTGGGGCAGAGTGGGAGAGGGGATCAGGTGGGCAGCAGAAAGGAGGGCCAGCGGGTGGGCCTCCAGGTGTCAGGTGAGGGGGACAGAAAACGGTGCTTCCTGAAAGTTGCATCCATCCAATGCTTGGCAACGAGCAGACAGATCAAGACTTTCTGATGAATCTCAAAGAGGCTGGAATAAGGAAATATCTCACCGCAGGGCTCTGTCTTGAGAGACGGGGAGGATGTGAAGCTATGGGGAGCATTCCTTGGCAGGGGGAACTGTGTGAGGAGGCCAGGAAACTGCAGCAGACAGAGGGTGACCCTGGGGGAATGTTTCCTGGGGCTTCTCTTGCAGAACCCGAGACCCCTTCTCACCCAGGGCCCACGCTGCCCACACTGGGCATTTATTGCTCCTTCCCGTCACTCCCCAACCTGCTTTCATAATTTGCTGTCTTCATTTCCTAGGTACCAGAACAATGTAGCACAGGCTGGAGGGCTTAACCAAAATCCCTTCTCTCACAGAGAGCCTCTTCCTGGCCTTTGAAGTGACCAGATATCTTTGGTGTCCCTTGGCTTGCAACACAGATCATTCCAATCTTCCCTCCTCCCACGGCCTTCTCCCCCCGTGTCTTCACATCAGCTTCCTTCTGTGCCTGGCTATCTCAGTGTCCAAATTTCCCCTTTTTGTAAGGACGCAGTCATAGTGGATACTGTGTCTTCTAGAATAATTAAAGTGCTCTGTTTTTATCATGACTCAACACTCTGAACAGACCTGAAGTCGATGGAGGGGAAGATATAAAATGATGTTAGTGTATAAGCATTGGATCCGACTACCTGGATTCAAATCCTAACTCTTCCACTTGCTTGTGCAAGTTGATCAATCCATCCATGATGATGATGTGACAAAAGTGACAGCATTTATAAGGTTTGGGGACCAAGCAAATGAGGTATATTCTTGTTCAGCACATGTTTGACACACCCCTGTTCAGTAAGGAGAAGGAAATGGCAACCCACTCCAGTGTCTTGGCAGGATAATCCCATGGACAGAGGAGCCTGGCAGGCTATAGTCCATAGGGTCTCAAAGAATCAGACCCAACTGAACTACTGAGCACATGTACTGGATTAAGGCCCACCCTAATGATTTCATCTTAACTTGATTATCTCTATAAAGACCCTCTCTCCATTACAATGAAGATGGATGTTTTTCAATGGACATGAGCTTGAGCAAGCTCCGAGAGTTGGTGATGGACAAGGAAGCTTGGCATGCTGCAGTCCATGGGGTCGCAAAGAGTTGGACACAACTGAATGACTTTCACTTATCTGTGGAATCTAAAAATAAACCCCAAACTTACCGAGAACAGATTATGGTTACCAGAGGCAGGAGAGGGAAGGAGGTGGAGGAATTGGGCAAAGTAGGTCAAAATGTACAGACGTCCAGTTATAAGTGAGTTCTGAGGATGTTATGTACAGCCTGGTGACTACAGTTCAGTTCAGTCCGGTCACTCAGTCGTGTCTGATTCTTTGCGACCCCATGGACTGCAGCACGCCAGGCTTCCCTGTCTATCACCAGCTCCCAGAGTTCGCTCAAACCCATGTCCATTGAGTCAGTGATGCCGTCAACTATCTCATCCTCTGGCATCCCTTTCTCCTCCTGCCATCAGTCTTTCCCAGCATCAGGGTCCTTTCCAGTGAGTCAGTTCTTTATATCAGGTGACCAAAGTATTGGAGCCTCAGCTTCAGCATCCTTCCAATGAATATTCAGGACTGATTTCCTTTAGGGTTGACTGGTTTGATCTCCTTGCAGTCCAAAGGACTCTCAAGAGTCTTCTCCAACACCACAGTTACAGTTAACAATACTATATTGTACATTTGAAAGTTGCTGAGAAAGTTGATCTTAGAAGTTCACATTACAGGGAAATTTTTTTTTTTAATAATGTGTGGTGATACATGGTAACTAACCTTATTTTGGTGATCATTTTCTGATATACACATGTTGAAAGGAAATCAGTCCTGAATATTCATTGGAAGGACTGATGCAGAAGGGGATGACAGAGGATGAGATGGTTGAATAGCATCACTGATTCAAAGGACCTGAGTTTGAGCAAGCTCTGGGAGTTGGTGATGGATAGGGAAGCCTGGCATGCTGCAGTCCATGGCGTCGCACAGAGTCAGACACGACTAAGCGACTGAACTGAACTGAACACTTAAAACTAACACAATGTTATGTGTCAATTACACATCAATTTTTTAACATCCTAACTTTCAAAAAATTTTTACTTTTTTTTTTTTGGCTGTGCTGGGTCTTAGTTGAGGCATGCAGGATCTTTTAGTTGTGACATGTGGGATTTAGTTCCCTGACCAGGGATCGAACCTGGGCCCCTTGCGTTGGCAGTGCAGAGTCTTAGCCACTGGACCACCCGGGAAGCCCCATATCAATTTTTTTAAAAGACCCTCTATCTCCACATAAGGTCACACTCTGAGATACTTGGGTTCAGACTTCAATACAACTTTCACGGCGAACACAATTCAAACCGTAATAGTCGTAAAAGTTGAAAGATGGCCCCTTTTTTAGTCTCACTTCTTTTTCCCTACTTCCGTTTCTTTCCTGCCTCTGAGCAATTAGAATTTCTCCTTCTGAGCAATTAGAATTTCTTCTATCCTTCAGCCCAAATTCTGATCCTTTCGCATCATTGCCCTTCCCCTACCCACTCTCACTGCCCATGTGAGCCCTTCCTCCACCCTGGACAGTGGGCGCACCAGTGCCTTCTGCAGGCTGGGTCTCACATGGAGCTCTTGCCCTCTGTCCCCTCCTTGTCCCTACCGCTCAGTGGTCTGAGCACACCTGTCAGCCTTTTTTCCCCTCCGGCTGAGATGGAGGATGGCTTCCTGTGGGCCTGGGAATCTATTCACTCAAGCCGCCTCAGGCCATCTGCTGCAGGCATGGGGCTCTCACGCAGCATGACTGTGGGGACAATTCCACTGGGCCCCCAAATCCCCCATTTCCCCTGCTGTCAGCAGCAGCCTCTTAGCGGTAACCCCAGAACATCCCCACAAGCCCTCGTCCTCTTCTTTTCTCTCCCAGTTAATCCCAGCAAAGTCCCGTCTTAACTTGTCCGACTGTCCTTCGGCGGGACTTCGGCTCCCCCATTCATCTGTCTTCTGGTACATTCTTGAGTGTCTGCAGCCGGAGCTGTATTTCTCCGCTGTTTCCCTTTTCCTCTTCCCCTCTTAGCATGGCTTGCTCCCTGCCCTCTTCCTTTGTTCCTCTGTCTGTTATTTATATGAAGTTCCGTCCATGTTCTTCATCCTGGGGAGATTCCCTGTCGAGGTCGGAAGGCTCGTCCTGCCCCTGGAACTTGGCTTCTCCTTCTGCTTAGGGGCTTCCCCGGTGGCTCAACTCGTAAAGAATCTGCCTGCCAAGCAGGGGACGCAAGAGACGCAGGTTCGATACCTGGGTTGGGAAGATTCCCTGGAGGAGGAAATGGCAATCCATTCCAGTATTCCTGCTGGGGAAGTCCCACTGGACGGAGGAGCCTGGGAGCGACAGCCAACGGAGTCACAGAAAGTCGGACACAACCGGGCATGCGTGCATGCACACTGCTTAGTCTTGCCTGAGCCATTTCCAGTGATAGCCTGGTGGGCTGCAGTCCAGGGGGTCGCTAACAGTCGGACAGACTGAGCGACTTCACTTTCACTTTTCTCTTTCATGCATTGGAGAAGGAAATGGCAACTCACTCCAGTATTCTTGCCTGGAGAATCCCAGGGATGGGGGAGCCTGGTGGGCTGCCGTCTATGGGGTCACACAGAGTCGGACACGACTGAAGTGACTTAGCAGCAGCAGCAGCAGCCAGTGATTACATGTGGACAGTGCCTGGGCGGTGACCCACGAAGGCCTGGCTGTGACACCACTTGGCCACTTTGGCAGGCATACTCTTAAGTGACAAAGAGCTTGGCTTTGGCATCAGACAGATCAGAGCTCGGAATCTCATTTATGCCCCGTTACACTGGGCAAAATCCTGTAACCTATCTAAGGATTGACTTCCTAATCTATGCATATGAAGACCTAACAGTATTTCCCTGGGCGAGGTGAGGGATCAATCAGGGCCCAGTAAGAAACAAGTGGCAATTCTGAAATATGATAATTCTAGGATTTATTCAAAAAGAGTTTATACAAAAGGCCTATTAAAAAGTAGTGGGTTACAGCCTGTTGTAACTACTGCAGGCCTTGAGAAACTGGGACAGTGGGGAAGGGAGGGCATAGTTACTGGAGTCCAGAAGGACCTTCTCCTTCTGAAGTCAGCCACTTTGAGAGAGGAGAGCCCAGTCCAGGGCCATGGTCAGCTCTGTAGGGCAGGGATTCGGGGAGTACAGATCCCCAGTCTTGTTGTTCCTGCCCCCTTGACACCTCCCACTGGCTGAACCTCACAGGAAGCCAGAGTCCAGGGGATCCTGTCCACCTGCTCCATCCATGTCTGCCCCACCAGCAGCCAGAATTGAAGAGGGATTGGGTGGAGGATTTGGAGGAGCACGTGGATGAATTAGCAGAGTTTGCAAATCAAATAAGAGAGGCATGTAAGACCGAGCACCCCCTACATATCAGTAAATGTGTTAGCAACCCTTTTCCTCCTCTTCTTCATTATTATTATTATTTAGAGAAAGCAAAATATCGTCTACCTTGATTTCCCCTCAACAATTGTCTCTCTCCAAGAGAAATTACCCAGAAACAACTTCCTCACTGAATTGTCCAGAAGTTCCTGCCCACTCCCAGTCTTCTTCATAGTATCCCACAATGTTTTTACCCAACCTTAAGTGACTCGACCAGAGGCAGACACTTCACCCTGATAGGCAGAGCACCCCCAGTGTTTCCACCCTGGCCTTTGCTGATTGGACAAGAGTAGACACCAAGGAGGCTGCTGACTGGTGATTGGCCAACTCCATCAGCTCTGCCTTAGAGGCTTTGCCCTGTAGGCTGTTCAGAGGAGTAAGTAGGTACAGAAATTGGCAGAGCAGAGCGGGTGGGAAGCTGAGCGACCACTAAAGTGACTAGTAGAGATCAAAACATGTATTTTGAAAGGTTGAAGGTGATCTATCCCCAGGGCTGGTCTAGCTCTCCCTCAGGCTGGTGGGCCAGCACCTGCCCCCACTTCCCACCTTCTCTGACGATAACTTGACTCTTAGCTGAGCTACAACAAGAATTCCTATACTCTTTGCAGACACATTTTCAAACTCCTCATGTATGGCAGGCAAGCAGAAGGCATGGCCACAGCCCATTTGCTGGTCCTGAGGAAAGTGCTAAAGGTTTAGGATGAAGAACACACCCTCCTTTCTAGCTTGTCAATGCAAGAGGGGAAAAAAATGAGGCACATCAAATACTCACGGACCTCTCTTGGTTATACAGTTACTTATTCTTCTATTTTTATAATCAGGAGGACCTACTAATGTTAAAAGAATTTATGCAATATAAATACTGGACAAAATATTTAAGCTACAGTGAACTGTGGGAAGTAATAGAGCATAGCAACCAGCTCCATCCTTTCCAGCTCAAATGTATTCATTCACTTTCACCAGGCAATTTTACATACTCTAAAAAAATGATTAAGTGTCTTTGTTTTCATCTCCAGACACAAAGTATTTTACTCTCTGACACATGTGTTAGGCATTTGATGTATGTTTTCTCCTTTCTCTTTCAGAATGGAAAGCCAGTATGGTGTGGTCAGGCTTGCTTTTTTTTTTTTTTCAGACAAAGAAGCTGAGTTCGTCCAGGCCTTCTAGGTGAGTTGCCCAAGATCGTAGGAGGCTAGAGGCAGAGAACAGACCAGAACCACAGTACAGAAGACCCACTCCTGGCTCTAGCCAGAATCCCACACTGTTACCCAGGGGCAAGGTGTCCTCATGGAGTTTGGATATTGTGAGTCTGTGCAGGCTTCCAGAACGGCTGCAAAGCCACCACCTCCAGGAAGCCCAGCCTGATGGCCCTGGTTAATTTTGACCTCTCCCAGTTTGGGTTTGCTTGGGTTTGCGCTATGCTTCATCCATACCTAAATTGATGTATCTTTCTTTCAGCCTGGCCAAATGTCTTTATGCCCTTTGCCTTTGTTGTTATTTAGTTGCTAAGTGCAACTCTTTGTGACCCCATGACTCAACAAGCTCCTCTGTTGATGGGATTTCCCAGGCAAGAAGACTGGAGTCGGTTGCCATTTCCTTCTCCAGAGGATCTTCCTGACCCAGGGATGTGACCCATGTCTCCCACTTTGCAGGTGGATTCTTTACCCCTAAGCCCCCAGGGGAGTCCCCCTTTTACCTTCTATTGGGCCCCAAACCCTCTAAAGTCAAGATTCCGGGGAGATCACTTTCATGTTTCCTATAATGCCCAGCTCAGAGCCAATCTGTCTGTTGGATAAATAAGTGCATAAATGATTAAAAGAATGAAAAGAACAGTGATCTTGTTGGGATGTGAGTGGGCACTTACACCTGGTAACTAGTGACAATATGAGAGGTGAGAGGGGATAGGTTAAGAGCAGGATGGTGGGGACCTGGCTTCTAGTCCCCATCCTGCCACTCACTGGTGGTGCTGTCTTAGGCCATTTCCTTCACATGTCTTTGCCTCTGTTTTACCTGTCTGCAGGTGAGGATAATAGTAGCCTCTCACTGTGTGTGCTGTTGTGGGAATTAAATGAAAGAATGCAAGCAAAGCATTAGTTCAATTCCTGCTACATAGTAAGTGCTCAATAAACACATTATCAAATAGATGTCATCACTGGACGTTGGAAATCATCCCCACCTTATAAACTTTATGTCTCTTCTCTGTGAAGACAAGGACCCACCATTTATTAATACTTCTGTTGTTCATTTGAAGCATGGGTATTGATTAAATCTAACCTCTCTCATGTACTCACCTGCCAGCGCAAATTCAGAATCATTTTTTTATCTCCAACAATGTAAGTGGTACATCCTGGTGTCTCAGCGTTTCTCCTGGGGCCTCTGCATCTTGGTTAGGGCTGGACTAGGGTGAATGAGGCACTTAGGTTAAGCGTAAATTTAAGGAGGATCTGAAAAACTCAGCAATCAAGGGAAATAATATTATTTTTATTGTGCAAAATATCCATATCATTTCCAGTTTAACCATTTTAAGTGGACAATTCAGTGACATTAAGTACATTCACATTACTGTAAAATCATCACCTTATTTCCAGAACTTTTTCATTGTCCTAAACAGAAATTTTGTACTGGCTAAACAGTAACTCCTGAGAAATAATATTGTTCCACAATGTTTAAAAAATCAAAATTAATATAAAAATCTGTACTGAAAAAAGTAACAAACTTGAAGCAGAAGGAATAAGCTGCTGCTACTGCTGCTGCTGTTAAGTCACTTCAATCAAGTCCAACTCTGTGCGACCCCATAGACAGTAGCCCACCAGGTTCCCCCATCCCTGGGATTCTCCAGGCAAGAACACTGGAGTGGGTTGTCATTTCCTTCTCCAACGAATGAAAGTGAAAAGTGAAAGCGAAGTCGCTCAGTCGTGTCCGACCCTCAGCAACCCCATGGACTGCAGCCTTCCAGGCTCCTTCATCCATGGAATTTTCCAGGCAAGAGTACTGGAGTGGGGTGCCATTGCCTTTTCCGTGAGTAAGCTGAAGTGCATTTGAAGCTTTTTTAAATTGTTACTTGGTCAAGAGAAATTGTCAAACATGGCGATTCTCTCCACTGAAAGTGAGATTAGCAAACAAGTAATTTACTTATTTTATATATATATATATATATATATTTTTTTTTTTTTTTTGGCTGCACTAAGTAGTATGTGGAACTTCCTGGACCAGGGACTGAACCCATAGCCATTGTAGTACACTGGGTCTTAACCATTGGACCATCAGGGAAGTGCAGCAAGTTTTTTTTAATTGAAGTAGTTGAGTTACAATGTTGTGCTAGTTTCAGGTAAGCTTTTAAAAATATTTTTGATGAGTTTGCTTTCCTTACAATCAGAAAAATAAAATTATAGTAAATTCTGTTTGGAATATTAATAAAATATTTAAACTTAAGATAATCTTGTGAGTTTCAATACACTCATAAATGTATTAGTTTCCAATTTTTCAGTAACTTTTTAACCACTTTAATTGTTCTGGGAAAAAAAGTTAACAGTTGAAAAGTATGTAAACATATGTATATCAATGCATATATTTTTCCTTCTGCCTTTGGCCCCAATATGACTCAATGCCTTTATGTTCTTGATTCAGTAAATATAAAATTCTGATTTTTTTGCTCATCATGGAGTTTTGGCATTCATTTAGATTTTAAAATACTATATTAAGATATTCTTTACGTTGATTACTGAATATTGTTTGGTCTCTTAGTTTTGGTGCCTGAGGCAAGGGTCTCAAGCATCTCACCCTCATTCTGATCCTGCCCCAGGTGCTTCCAAGAACTTAGATCTGATCCTCCCTGCAGAGAGGAGTGACCATCCAAGTGGGGAGACAGGCTTTACACACTCGCGCCTCCAGAAGCACATGGAAGGAGAAGGTGGAAGTTTCCAGCAATGCGTCTCTCCTCTCATCTGTGAACAGATTCATACTTTGCAGGACCAGTCATTGCAAAATGACAATGTGGGGACTTTGTTCCAGAATTTCAGGACGACAGCAGAAAAGCAGTAAGCTGAGTGCAGGGCCCTTCTGAGCGTGGAGCGCCGTGCACCCGCCCAGGTCATCTCCCCCGAGCTGGCTCTGCTGTCTGAGCCCCACAGACCTCCTCTCCTCTCTCAGTTGGGTTTACCTTTCTCCCTCCATTGGCCCCACCGTCTCTACCACTCAGGGCTGCAGGCATTGCCCTGCCTAACCTGACCCCATGCCCCCCTGCAAGACATCCAGCTTAAACCTCCTCTGAATGAATGAAGCACAATGCTGAGCAGGCTGTGTTCCACGCATCCCATTCCAGGAAAAAAAAAAAAAAAGCTAGAACCATTTGGGGGATTTCCTTGGTGGTCCAGTGGTTAAGTGGACAGGTTCAGTCCCTGGTGCAGGAACTAGGATCCCCATGACATGGGACCAAAAAATAAAACTAAAAAAAAAAAAATTTTTTTTTAAAGGACTGTTGGTTCATATGGACATTCACTCATTCTTTCACTTCATGTGTTCATCCGGGCATCCACTGAGCACCTGTGTGGCAGACACGGGGCTGGGCATTCTGGATCCAGACAAGAGCAGCACCGGAGCCCCATCTTGGAAGGTCCAAGGAGGCCTCACTGAGTAAGGAGATGATTACAGCACACGTGCCTCACCAGGACCAGCGACACAGGGCCGAGGAGCTGGGTCTGCTTCAGTAAGGCATGGCATGGCCTCCTCCGGCTTCTCTGACCTTGCAGGGAAAGGCAGCCCACGGCCCTGTTGTCTAAGGGGCACCGTGAGCCCTGACTCCACAGTTAGAAGTGCAGCCCATCCCAGAGCAGCCCTGAGACCTTGTACAAGTCGGGTCACCTGCAGAGTTGCCGTTTCCTCCCTTACAATTGGGTAGCTGTCTTCCAACACACCTCGCAGGCTCCCCAGAGTAAATCAGCTAAGTGCTCATCAAGCCCACAGACACGTGACAGAGCGATTATCAAGCCCACAGACACGTGCCAGGGCGATCTTGCGAGCCCTGGGCCCCGAGGGCCCACACAGCTGTCTGGCTGTCTAGTAGTCATTCAGCAAACACTGGCTTAACAGCACTGTGTGCCAAGCCCTGTGGCGTCTGAAAGCTCATTTTTCCCCATTCTTCCAGAGGAAGGAGATCGTCTCTATATAGTCTGGTTACAAATGAGGAAACTAGTGTTACATGGAACTCCCAGCCCCTTGGCTGATTGGAAGCACTCTGAAATTTGAACCCGTCTCCGAATTTGTGCTCAGCCCTTTGGTTGTGCCTTGAGGGCCCTTCAGGACCTGGTAGGCACCCCACCCTCACCCCCTAATCTGACCTCAGAAAGGAACTCCAGGAGGGGGTTCCCGTCCCCAGCCTCCTGCCTGCTGCTCCCCCACCTCGCCCCCCACACCCCATCCCCTCCGCTGACTCCCCGCAGCCACCTCTGACCTCGTGCCCTGCCCCCACTCTAGACAGCACAGCAGCGGCATCTGGCAGGAAGAGCCTTGAAGCAGGCAGCCCTGGCCTCCTTGAAGCTGTACTTGGCGAGGCCTTGACCTTGACCTCCCCATGCTCCTCTGCACGATGGGAAACAGGCCCCATGGCAAGGTGAGGACTACACAGGGCTGTGTGTGGAAGTTCCTGGCACAGAGGATTCTGTCTCTGCCCTGAGCCCGTGGGGAGGGAGGTGGCTGCATTGCCCATGGAGTGCTCCTTCAAGCCAGTCCCTCCGGAGCAGGTCAAAGCTTCCCCCTGCAAGATTGGTTAGAGGAGCCACCACCGAACTCCCGAGCAGCCCCCGCTAGTCTGTCACCTATTTGCAAGCACTTTGAGCCCTCACTGTGCTCCCAGCACTGTGCTAGGCACAGCAGATAACCCAAGGGAAGGTGCCTGCTCTTGAGAACTTGTAGTCTGATGGTAGAGGCAGAGCTAAGTGGACACTCCTGGGAAGCAAGCTATGTCCTTCTGTGTTGACCACTAAAGCCGTGTGAATGGCTGACAATCACTTCATCCTCTCGAGGGATGTGTGTCATCTGGGCTGTGTGCACTCTGGGAAGGCTTCCTGGAAGAGGAGGAGGCCGAGAGGCGAAGGAGCTTCTTTGGTTCTCTTGGAGGCACAGAGGTATTAAGAAGGGAAGTCCCCTATAATAGGGTCTCCCGGTTCAGTTCAGTTCAGCTCAGTTGCTCAGTCGTGTCCGACTCTTTGCGACCCCATGAACCACAGCCCGTCAGGCCTCCCTGTCCATCACCAACTCCCAGCACCATTCTATTCGTCCCAACCGCTCCAGGGTGTAGTTCTTGTACATGAGCCTCACTGACTCTCTCATCGGTGAAATGGGGTGATAATATGACTGACCTCCCAGGATTGTTCGAAGACGCTAATGAAATAGTAGAGATGAAATTGCTCTGGACGCTCAGTGCTGAATAAACGTCAGCTGCTGTCATCTTACAGCAGGGCCAGCTCTGCTTCCTGAAACACCACTCCCTATGGGCGCCCACCTCGGTTTGGCTCCTTGGGCACCAGGCCCGAGGTCCTGGTGCCCAGTCTCACCTTCTTCCTCTCTTCTAGTCCTGAGAACTCGACATGCTACCCAACGGAACTTCTGTGAAGATCATTAAGAAACGGTTCATTTTCTCAGGGTTAAATTGATGTAGCATGATACCACTTTAATATTTACATTTAGGCTCCCCACTCCAGTATTCTTGGGCTTCCCTTGTGGCTCAGCTGGTAAAAATCTGCCTGCAATGTGGGAGACCTGGGCTCGATCCCTGGGTTGGGAAGATCCCCCGGAGAAGGGAAAGTCTACCCATTCCAGTCTCTGGCCTGGAGAATTCCGTGGACTGTAAAGTCCGTGGGGTCACAAAGAGTCAGACGTGACTGAACGGCTTGCACTTTCACTCGTATTTACATTCTAAGCACACAATTCAGTGCCTTGCGTGGGTCCATTTGTACTCTTCTGCAGCTGTCACCCATTCATCTCCAGGACTCTTTTTATTCTCTCCAATTGAAACTCTATACCCATCCAACTCTCACTCCCCATTCCCACCTCCCCCTAGCACCTGGCAACCACCCGTAACCTTCTGTCTCTGTGAATCTGACTATGCCACGTACTTCGTGTAAATGGAATCACGCAGTATTTGCCTTTTTGCAACTGGCTTATCTCACTCAGGATGATAGCCTCAGGGTTCCTCTGCGCTGTAGCAGACGGCAGAATTTTCTTCCTTTTTAAGGCCTGGTGATAGCTCATCATCTGACTAAACTGCACTTTGTTTATCTGTCCGTCTGTCCATGGACACATGGGCTGTTTCCACCTTTCGGCTATTGTGAATAACGCTGCTACGAACATGAGTGTGCAGACGTCTGCTCGTGTCTCTACTTTCCATTCTTTGGGGAATATACCCAGAGGTGGAATTGCTGGATCCTATGGTAATTTGATGTTTAGTTTTTTGAGGAACTGCCAGGCTGCTTTTTGCAGTGGCTGTACTACTTTCTATTCATCAGGGTTACATCTGATCCAATCCTTTCAGGCCTATCCTGTGGCAGGCATGATCTGAGTTAAAAGCCCAGATAGAAGGTAACATTTTAAAATGGGAAGGACTGGGTTGAAGAGCAACTCGGGGACTTTCAGAAAACGTAGGAGGAACCATCGGAAGGTGTTTGAGGAAATAGCTCAGTGTAGCAGAGCGCCAACACGTAGAACGACCGTGTTCCCGAGCCTCTGTGTGTACTTGCAATCACGGATAATTTTACTGCTTCTTACCAGATGCCTGGTAAACTCCTTAATGTAAAAAGCAGTGACTTTTCTTTTGCCAAAGGACTTGGGAAATACCTGTTCTGAACCCATGAATACCAGGGGTACCAAACAGAGCAAAAATGTCCATGCAAAGCCATCTAGCTTTCCCAGTAATGAGCAGTATAAGAATAAGGGATTTTTTTTTTAACATGCTCATAAAATGATTATACTTGTTCTGAGAATTTCCTGGTTTGAGCATGGCTGTTACAGACTTATTTCATAAGTTGATTTATTTTTGTCATGGTATCTGCAGGGACCTGTGTTTTCATTCCTGTTGGCTTTTTCGTTGTTCTTGCTTTCCCTTTCTCCCCATTGGAAAAATCTCTTTCCGGCACATTTGAAAGTGGCGAGAACTGTGAGAGGTCCTTGGTGCTCCAAAATCCTCATTCACATTCTCAGCTGCTAACATTCCAGCTTGAGATGGTCTTTGCTTTGAATATTCGTTGACCATTTCTGTTGTTGCATTTCCCCAAATAAAATCTACTTCAGCTTGTTGCTCTCTGGGAAAGGGCTGGTGAGCAGTTTTCTGACAGTTGTATATTAAATGCAGGTGGCTTCATGAATGCATTTTCTGTCTGATTCAATACATTAACCATAACCCACAGTTTCTTCCAAAGGAACTGGAATGAATTAAACTGTTTAATAAAACCTTACTTACCTGGATAAACTCATTTCTATTTTGCATTTAGATTCCCTAATGCATCTTTCCAGATTGTTATTTGTAAAATAAAAAGCTAGACGTGTTTACTTAGAAAGCCAAACATCAGACTCTAATCCTGGTTCCCATCCAAGTGCTTTGCAGCATCTTTCTTTTTTTTTTTTTTCTCCCCACTTCCTAACACGATATGAACTGTTGCATATCTTATTTAGCATGAATTGATAACTCCCACCCCGGATCGAAATTAAGACTGGGGCAGTGAATTTGCTTCTCTGCATACATTTCTTTCCATCATCTCCCTGAAGCCTGTACTGTTTCAGACAGAGGAGGCAGGCACTGCATATTGGGAAATTGATTTTAAAGCATTGCCCATGCCAAAAGCCTTGACTGACTTTGGGTTGAACCTCACTAAGTAGCTGCTTATAGGAAAGCTTCTCTACCCCCTGTAAAAATCATTCTAGAAGGCTGAATCTTCTAGAAGAGCCAACTTGGGAAACTGAGCTAAAGTGTAGTTTTTGGAGAAATCTGGGCCTGAAGAATCAATAACCTTTCCCTTCTCCTTTGCCAAAAGCAGTTTCTGGTGTATAGTACGCCTTAAGTGAGTGCTTGCGGAATTGATTAACTGAATAAATGAATAACGAGGATGACTTACTTTGTCCTGTTTCCCTTTCTGCCTTTTTCCAGAAACCCAGTGCCAAGTTCAATGCTCACATACAATTATATTAGCCAGGATATTTGATCTCATTGCGTCCCCTCTTTCTTTTAAAAATTTTAAAGTTCTGCTTAAGTGATTTTATTATATAGCTGTCTTAATGTTAAGTGCTAAAGATAATGTCTATCTGATTGAACCAACATCCATCAAGCATATACTTTTTCAGATGTCACCTCCCTTAATCACCTTGCCAACCTTGCCTTGCATGCCAGCAGTCAGTGCTCTGTTTAACAGATGAGGAAACCTAAACGTTTTTGTCCTTGACTTTTAGGGGTGGGAGGAGTGGTAGCTGACATTTCTGTTTCTATTGTTCAGTCGCTCAATCCTTTCTGACTTTTTTGACCCCATGAACAGCAACACACCATGCTTCCCTGTCCTTCACTATCTCTCAGAGTTTGCTCAAACTCATGGCTATTGAGTCGATGATGTCATTCAACCAGCTTCCTAAAGGCCAGGCAGTATGTTAATCATTTGACTTAATCCTCAAATTAAAAAAAAAAATTCACCACATCAATATTCTTGGCAGCCCCATTTTGTGGATGAAGAAACTGAGGCTTGGGAGATTAAGTAATTCACTCAGGGGCACACAGCTGGGCAGAGGTAGGATTTGAACCAGGACTCTGACCTCCCAAGCCATTGCACCCAACATGAACTGTCGGTTCAACGTGAAAATATTGATGTAGCAATGTTTTCACTCAGATGTAAGTTATTTCTTCCCGTAACTGCAGCAATCCAGCTGCTTACACACTACTAACTGGGCTTAGGATAAAAAGCAAAGTGATTATTATTCCAGAACGAGACGGCTACTAGACCAAGGCCTCACAGGAAAAGGGCACAGGGTCTCAGGCTGCATAAATCCCGCTTTGCTGGGTGCTTCAGGGCCCACTGACCACGGAAGGGCCCGCGCCAGGCCGGAGGAAGCCCTCCCCTCGGCGCTCTCCCCACCTCTCCACTCTGACCTTCGGCAGCGTCTCCCTTGGGAAGCTCTGCCGCTGAAAGGCGGGCATTAGACCATTAGACTGGGTGTGGCTGGCTGCTGGCAGCGCAGGGCATCGTCCTCCTCTTCCCTCCCCCTGGCCTTCTGCCGGAGAGACAGCGCGGAGCTCAGCCCCGCCCCGCCCCCGCCGCCTCCCGCCGCCCCGCCCGGGTCTGCAGACTTGCTGCAGTCCTTCCCGTCAAACCGCCTGAGAAACTCGACAGGAACGTCAAAGATGAGGTGCTTGAGGTTTATCAAGTTTTCAAGATTACAGCTCCATAAACCCCTTTACAAGGCCGCTCAGCACCAGCGTCCCGAGCCTCCCTGCGCATCGCCACCACCTCTGGTTCAGCGAGCCAGGCGGCCCCCACACCCAGCCACCCACCCACCCATCAGACCTGCCGTGTCACCGTCGGGAGGAGGGGGAGAAAACCCAGCGCTGGTTCCCTTATAATCAAATTTTCACTGCGCTCTCTGACAGGTTTTTAAGTCACTTAAGGGATCTATTTATATGTGAAAGCATCAGCATTGTGCAGTAAATCCAACCACAAGCCAGTCCCATATTTTATTAAGTTTAAGTTCAGTGAAAGTGCAGAGCAGACGAGGGTCCTGTGTCTCTCCGTTACATCTGATTTGCGGTTCCCATAAAAAGGCCCACATGCCGCTGTTTCAGATGTGTTTTGGATTGAAAATAGGATTAATGTGCTAAAGTGTGATTAGAATGGTTAAACACGATTAATTGGAACAGACTTCTGCTGCCAGGGGAGCCCCCCCCGAGCCTGGCCCGGCTCCAGGTTACCCAGTGAACAAAGCCGGCCAACTGTCCAACTTCCCCGTGTCTCGCCTCACGTGCCTCGCCCTTGCATTTTCTCATCGCCAGCCTGTCTCAGGGCAGATTAAATGCAGCTGAGAATGTGGGTCTCGCTCGGCGGCCGGCGTCCTCCGGGAATAGGCAGGAACCTCGGCCTGGCCGGGCCTCGACGGGGCGGGCCGGGAGCTGCTGAGCACCGGGGGCAGTGGGCCAGGTGGCTGGGCCAGGGGTGGGAGTAATTTGGGGTTTTTTAAATGATCTATTAAACCCTTGAACTTTAATCAAGCTGCTACCACACTGACGGCTCTGATTTATCCTCGGAGGCCAGGCCCAGGCCCAGAGCTCCAGCCAGGCTTCTGCGGGCTGTTTTGGGGGTGGGGTGGAGGGGGGTGGGCAGGCAGGAAGGTCACCCACAACCCTCCTCCAGGGGGTGTGTACTTGGCCACCAGGCTGGACAAAGCCTTCCTCCGCCCTCTCCCCCCAAACGCAGGCTTTGAAGAGGAGCTCAGCCAAGCCTCTTCCCAACCTGCACCCCCAGACTGCCTACCTGGGGGTCTCCCCTGGGATGGGCTCTCGGGGTCCTGGCTGGCTCCTCCTCCTTCAAGTTGGGGGTCAATGCAGTCTCCCAGGCCGAGGTTGCTCCCAACTCAACAGGCAGACTGCATCACGGAGATTCCACGGAAGGCACACTCAGGGTAAACATTTTATGTGAGAGGCATTTCTCACCCCAGTTAGTTTGAAAGAGATTCTTTTCAAACAGTGAAGAAGAAAAGTTACTAGAGATTCTAAAATTTGAAAGCATATTTTCCCTTTAAAAGGGTCACTCTGGCTATGAAGAAAAATATGGCCTGGAGGAGACCCTTCCCCTGGGCCCTGGGGCTCTGCCACAGTGTGTTAGACAATGCTGAGTGTGGCAGGGGGCCTGTCTGTGGTCAGTTGTACTTTTGTGTCTAGGGTTGGCTAAGTAAGTGTGTGTGTGTAAGTGTGTGCGTGTGTATGTGTGTGAGAGAGAGAGAGTATGTCTGTGTAATTTGTGCTGTGTGTGTGAAAGAAAGAATGTGTCTGTGTGGTATGTGTGCCTGTGTGTATGTGTCCATGTGTGTTTGTATGAGCATGTGTGGGGTGTGTGTGTGTGTGTGTGTAAATGTGTGTGTCTGTGACTATGTATGTATATGTGTGTGTGTGTGTGGTGTTTGTGGTGTGTATGTGTCTGTGAGTGGGTATGTCTGTGTGTGTATGGTGTGTGTGTGTGTTGAGGGAGACACGGGAATCAAGGGTGGAGCATTCTAGACACGTCAGTCCTCCCAGACTTCAGCCTTGTCTATGTCTGCCCCATCCTGGGTAGGTGGGCAGCTGGAAAACCTTGCAGGCCTCAGGAGTCTGACCCTCAGATTTATGGTCCAGCCTGAACACTTGAGAGTAAAGATCATGGCTCTGATCACAGTACAAGCAGAGGCAGGAACGGGAGCTGACGCAGCAGGAGGGTCCAGGCCCTGGAGGTCATCTCGGCCCCAGACTCAGAGACGCAGCCCAGATGGGGCGAAGCCAAGTCCTAGACGGCACAGCGGTCAGGTGGACAGAGCCTGCAGGAGCCCCGTCTGCTGCTCTCTGGGGGGTGGGATCTCCAGGTGTTTGGTTTTTGCTGGTGGCTCAGTGGGAAAGAATCCAGCTGCCGATGCAGGAGACTCAGTTCTGGAAGAGCTCCTGGGGGAGGAAATGGCAACCCACTCCAGTATTCTTGCCTGGGAAATCCCATGGCCAGAAGAACCTGGAGGGCTACCGCCCATGGGGTCGCAAAGGGTCAGACACAGCTCATCAACCAAGTGGCAAAACAACCCCCACCACAGTTTCAAGGGCGCCACTCCATCCTGAGTGTTAAGTCGCTTTGGTCGTGTCTGAGTCTTTGTAACTTCAGGGACTGTGGCCTGCCAGGCTCCTCTGTCCATGGGATTCTCCAAGCAAGAACACTGAAGTGGGTAGCCATGCCCTTCTCCAGGAGATCTTTCCAAGCCAGGGATCGAACCCACATCTCTCAGGTCTCCTGCATTGGCAATCAGATTCTTTACCACTAGCGTCACCTGGGAAAGGGCTTCCCTGGTGGCTCAGACGGTAAAGCATCTGCCTACAATGCGGGAGACCTGGGTTCGATCCTTAGGCCAGGAAGATCCTCTGGTGAAGGAAATGGCAACCCACTCCAATACTCTTGCCTGGAAAATTCCATGGACGGAGGAGCATGGTAGGGTACAGTCCATGGGGTTGCCAAGAGTCGGACACAACTGAGTGACTTCACTTCTCCACCTGAGAAGCCTGCTTCTATTTCATCCCAGCGCCTTCTGGGACACTCTGCCCTTTGATGCCTCTCCAGTCCCACCCTGCACATCTCTGCCCATCTGCCCTGCACACTGCCCTCTGGCGGGTCTCCTCTGCCTCTTCCGGCCCAGCTTGTCAGTACTCTGTAAACATGTCCCCAACCCACCTGCCTGCCCACGGCCCCCCACTCAGGGTCACGCGGGGTTTGCCATGATTCCCCACCAGCCCCACCTGCCACTGTGAAGAGGTGAGAGCTGAAGTTCGGGGTCAGCTGGCTTGGGTCCAGACAACCCTGCTGGGCACTCCCTGCTGTGGGGCTCGGGGCGACCAACAGAGCATTTGTGACCTTCTGTGTCCTCATCTGTAAAATGGGGGCAATGTTCCCTGCAACCTGAGACCCACGTTTTTCATAGAAATCTGGTAGTCATAGCGTTAGTCGCTCAGTCACGTCCTACTCTGCGACACCATGGACTGTAGCCAGCCAGGCTCTCCTATCCGTGGGATTCTCCAGGTAAGGATACTGAAGTGGGTTGCCATTCCCTTCTCCAGAAGATCTTCCCAACCGCGGATCGAACCCACATCTCCTGCATTGCAGGAAGATCCTTTACCATCTGAGCTACAAGGGAAGTCCCTAGAAATCTGGGTGCATCTCAATTAAATGCACATATTGAATGAGGGGATCTTTCTTTCCTTAAAATGCTGTCCATGAAAGTAGTGTTGGGTCTTCCAGTTGAGGGGGTGTTGGAACTGAGAAAATCCAGAACACTGCCCACCCAAGCTTGGTCCTGGAGAGTCAATGGAGTCTTTTGTGTAGACCAGTTAGTGCAGTGGCTAACACCCTTGGCAGCACCTCCTCGGCCCCTGGAGGGTCTTAGCGATTACCAGCAGGATCACAGGGAGGCGGACCCTGTCTGGTTCCCTCTCACATCGTGGGGTCTAGGAACAGGGGCCACGTCTGTGTCCTCCGCACCCGCTCGAGGCCCCGAGAGAGGCCTCATCACAACTGGTGGTGAGAAGTTTCTCCCCCTGCAGCCTGAAGGGTGTTCCACCCCAGCTGGCCAGGCCTTCCCCAGGGAAATGGGCCAGGCTTACCTCTGCATCCACTTGTTTGTTTTTCTGGAAAAATGTGCACCTTGGAGGTGCGAGGTCTGGAAGGCCCCGAGCCATCTGGCAGAGGGCACCAGGAAACTGGAGTGTTTATAGGATTTACAAACAGGAATGTTTCCGCCACGCCTCAGGCCCACCTCGGACTCTCTGGGGCAACACGAGGCTGTTTGAAGGGAGAAGGACGTCACAGTGAGGATTTCCACCCAAAGGACCACAGGCACTGGGTGTTGGGGTGCTCTCCTGTCACCCTCCCCTGAGGATGTGGAGGGCCCCACTCGACAGCACAGAGGCCATGACTGCTGGCTGTTGGCCTTCACATCCAACCCTGGGTTGGCCAATGCCTCTGGCTTCCCCTGCAGGAGACCCAGCACGTTGCTAGATAAGTGAGTGGATGGGATTTAGAGTGAGGCAAATGGCAGGTCCATGTTTTAAACACTGACCCTTGAACTTGGCAGGTCACTTAGAAAAAGTCTCAGTCAAATGTCACCTGGATTGGTCCAGAACCAATAGCATCTCAGGAGAGACACCACCTCTCAAGACCCCAGGCCATATCCAGCTGTAAAAGGGTGTCTTGGTTTGAGTCCCCCCAAATTAGAGTCCTGAAACCAGAACATGGCACTTGGAGCAGGTGAATGATCTAGGATGTGGTCCCAGAAAGTGGGAATCAGAGGCAGTGCATGCGTGCTAAGTTGTTCAGTCGTGTCCGACTCTTTGCACCCCTGTGGACTGTAGCCCGCCAGGCTCCTCAGTCCATGGGATTCTCCAGGCAAGAATACTGGAGTGGGCAGCCACACCCTCCTCCAGGAGATCTTCCTGATCCAGGGATCCAACCCAAGTCTCCTGCACCTCCTGCATTGGCAGACAGATTCTTTACCACTACTGCCGTCTGGGAAGCCACCAGAGGCAGTGAGGAGGGAAGCAAAGCCAAAGAGGAGCTGAATTGCTCTGGGCAACCTGGGTTCAGTCCTGCCGGGGAGTTCCGAGGGGCTGTGAAGAACGTACCACAGAACTGTCCTCCAAGGGGAGGTAGGACCCATGCCCAGAGACCCCCGTCTCCCTTAGGGTAAGACCCCTCTAGGGTATCAACCTTGAAAGCTGCCTTTGCCTGGAGGCTGAGCAAGCTCCTCCCACTTTCTAGAAAGCCCTGTGACCAAAACCTGGGAGATAGTTGGCACTTTTGCAGGAAGTTTTGCAAGTTCAGTTCAGTTGCTCAGTAGTGTCCGACTCTTTGTGACCCCATAGACTGCAGCATGCCAGGCTTCCCTGTCCTTCACCAGCTCCCGAAGTTTGCTCAAACTCATGTTCATTGAGCCGGTGATGCCATCCAACCATCACATCTTCTGTCATCTCGTTGGAAAAGACCCTGATACTGGGAAAGATTGAAGGCAGAAGGAGAAAGGGATGACAGGGAAGCCTTGCAAGAGCAGGACCTAATCGCATGCATGCATGGTCAGTCACTTTGATTGTGTGCGACTCTTTACAACCCCATGGACTGTAGCCCGCCAGGCTCCTCTGTCCATAGGATTCTCCAGGTAAGAATACTGGAGTGGGTTGCCATGCCCTCCTCCAGGGGATCTTCCTAACCCAGGAATCAAATCCATGTCTCCTGCATTGCAGACAGATTCTTTACCCACTGAGCCACCTGGGAAGCCCAGAACCTGATCATCAACCACCTTTAGGATGAGTCTGAGGTGGCAAGCTGCAAGACACCACCACTGTCCACCCCAGGTAACAACACCAGCATTGGCACCCTGCTCTGTGCTCATGGCCAGCTTCCCATTCTGGGCCACATCATAACTTTTGTGGACCCCTTCATCCCTCCCCAAAATATTGACTTTATATTTTACACCTGCATTCATATAAAGATGACCTGGGCCGGGTGTATTATTATCTGTGTAGTATCTGATGCAAAGAAACCACTCACTGGGAAAAAACTCTTATACAATGCTGGGAAAGACTGAAAGCAGAAGGAGAATGGGGCGACAGAGGATGAGATGGTTAGATAGCATCACTGACTCAACGGACATGAATTTGAACAAAGTCTGGGAGATGGTGAAGGACAGAGGAGCCTGGTGTGCTGCTGTCCATGGGGTCACAAAGAGTTGGACACAACTTAGCAGCTGAACAATGACAATGTAAGTACTATATTCATAGTTTTCTTTTGGTTTAAAAAGATTGTGATTACTGGATAAAGAAGATATGAGACATATATGCAATGGAATATTACTCAGCCATTAAAAATGAAAGAATGCCATTTGCAGCAACAAGGATGGGCCTGGATATTATCATACTAAAGTAAAGTAGGTCACCCAGAGAAAGGCAAATGTCATATGATATGACTTATATGGCAGAATCTAAGAAAAATGACACAGACGATCTCATTTACAAAACAGGAGCAGGCTGACAGACAATGAACTAATGGTTATCAAGCAGGCAGGGTGGGGAAGAGGGATGGCCTGAGAGTCTGTGATTGACATGTACACACTGCTGTATTTAAAACAGATAACCAGCAGAGACTTAACATACAGCACAGGGGAAAAGAAGTTGAAAAAGAATAGATGCATGTATATGTACAAAATAAATAAAAAGACTTCAATTAAAGCATTTTCATGGGCCTTTAAAATCATGGTGGACCCTGAGCACGGGGCCTGGAAAATAACAGACTATTGGAGAACTGGGCCTTGTTCCCGCTTCTCATAACATCCTCCCACCTCCACCGCTGTTCGGACGCGTCCCCCAATCCTGGCCACCTTCTGAGCTGTNCTCCTCCAGGAGATCTTCCTGATCCAGGGATCCAACCCAAGTCTCCTGCACCTCCTGCATTGGCAGACAGATTCTTTACCACTACTGCCGTCTGGGAAGCCACCAGAGGCAGTGAGGAGGGAAGCAAAGCCAAAGAGGAGCTGAATTGCTCTGGGCAACCTGGGTTCAGTCCTGCCGGGGAGTTCCGAGGGGCTGTGAAGAACGTACCACAGAACTGTCCTCCAAGGGGAGGTAGGACCCATGCCCAGAGACCCCCGTCTCCCTTAGGGTAAGACCCCTCTAGGGTATCAACCTTGAAAGCTGCCTTTGCCTGGAGGCTGAGCAAGCTCCTCCCACTTTCTAGAAAGCCCTGTGACCAAAACCTGGGAGATAGTTGGCACTTTTGCAGGAAGTTTTGCAAGTTCAGTTCAGTTGCTCAGTAGTGTCCGACTCTTTGTGACCCCATAGACTGCAGCATGCCAGGCTTCCCTGTCCTTCACCAGCTCCCGAAGTTTGCTCAAACTCATGTTCATTGAGCCGGTGATGCCATCCAACCATCACATCTTCTGTCATCTCGTTGGAAAAGACCCTGATACTGGGAAAGATTGAAGGCAGAAGGAGAAAGGGATGACAGGGAAGCCTTGCAAGAGCAGGACCTAATCGCATGCATGCATGGTCAGTCACTTTGATTGTGTGCGACTCTTTACAACCCCATGGACTGTAGCCCGCCAGGCTCCTCTGTCCATAGGATTCTCCAGGTAAGAATACTGGAGTGGGTTGCCATGCCCTCCTCCAGGGGATCTTCCTAACCCAGGAATCAAATCCATGTCTCCTGCATTGCAGACAGATTCTTTACCCACTGAGCCACCTGGGAAGCCCAGAACCTGATCATCAACCACCTTTAGGATGAGTCTGAGGTGGCAAGCTGCAAGACACCACCACTGTCCACCCCAGGTAACAACACCAGCATTGGCACCCTGCTCTGTGCTCATGGCCAGCTTCCCATTCTGGGCCACATCATAACTTTTGTGGACCCCTTCATCCCTCCCCAAAATATTGACTTTATATTTTACACCTGCATTCATATAAAGATGACCTGGGCCGGGTGTATTATTATCTGTGTAGTATCTGATGCAAAGAAACCACTCACTGGGAAAAAACTCTTATACAATGCTGGGAAAGACTGAAAGCAGAAGGAGAATGGGGCGACAGAGGATGAGATGGTTAGATAGCATCACTGACTCAACGGACATGAATTTGAACAAAGTCTGGGAGATGGTGAAGGACAGAGGAGCCTGGTGTGCTGCTGTCCATGGGGTCACAAAGAGTTGGACACAACTTAGCAGCTGAACAATGACAATGTAAGTACTATATTCATAGTTTTCTTTTGGTTTAAAAAGATTGTGATTACTGGATAAAGAAGATATGAGACATATATGCAATGGAATATTACTCAGCCATTAAAAATGAAAGAATGCCATTTGCAGCAACAAGGATGGGCCTGGATATTATCATACTAAAGTAAAGTAGGTCACCCAGAGAAAGGCAAATGTCATATGATATGACTTATATGGCAGAATCTAAGAAAAATGACACAGACGATCTCATTTACAAAACAGGAGCAGGCTGACAGACAATGAACTAATGGTTATCAAGCAGGCAGGGTGGGGAAGAGGGATGGCCTGAGAGTCTGTGATTGACATGTACACACTGCTGTATTTAAAACAGATAACCAGCAGAGACTTAACATACAGCACAGGGGAAAAGAAGTTGAAAAAGAATAGATGCATGTATATGTACAAAATAAATAAAAAGACTTCAATTAAAGCATTTTCATGGGCCTTTAAAATCATGGTGGACCCTGAGCACGGGGCCTGGAAAATAACAGACTATTGGAGAACTGGGCCTTGTTCCCGCTTCTCATAACATCCTCCCACCTCCACCGCTGTTCGGACGCGTCCCCCAATCCTGGCCACCTTCTGAGCTGTCCCAAGCCAAGAGCTGTCAGAGGTCTCCGCGGAAACGTCACCTCCTCTTGGAGGCCCTCCATGCTATATTCTGTCTCGTAGGCATCCTCTTCTTGACCTTCATAGCGCTCAGCATCCTTCCAATTGTGTGTAATTGATTTGCTTGGTATTGAGCACCCATCTCCCCATTCCCAACAAGCTCCATGAGGGTGAGGTCTGGATCTGTGTGATCCATCACTCTATCCCCAGGTATCGTCCAGGAAGCTGGGCTGAGCTGACCAGAGCCCTCTCAGGATGAAAAAATTATTCCTGGGGGCTGGAGGTGCCTCTGACAGACAGTCGTCAACAGTCCCCCCCTTTTGGAGACTGCCTTCTCCTAAGAGAGGAGGACTGAAGGAGGCAGGCATGGCAACCCACTCCAGTATTCTTTCCTGGAAAACCCCATGTACAGAGGAGCCTGGCAGGCTACGGTCCATGGGGCTGAAAAGAGTCGGTCACAACTGCGTGACTGAGCATGCACGGAGAGAGCAGGCCAACCTGGAGGATGAAGACCCGGTCCTCTCACCCCGATCTGGGACGGCTCTAACGGGTCATCTCAGCTGCAGAACTCCCTCTGGGCTGGACTAGGGCCTCGGCTAGGATGACATCACAGCTCAACTTCCTCCTCCCTCTGTCCTGCTTCTTCCCATCCATCCCACAGCTGTTGATCCTGAGGGCACCCCCACACCACCTGAGTCTGGTCTCCATCTCAGAGTGCATTTTCCCTGGAACCCATCAGCAATGGGTCAGACTCTCATCAGACATGGCCTTTCTCTCACCTGTACAAAGTGAAGAAGGTGAGAGTGAGACCAAGAGAAACAGGAATTTATTAGGAGCCTACTGACATGTCTGGATTTGTATCCACTGGAAAGATTTTGAAACAGTTTTCCTTGAAGTATCCTTAAGAGCTCTCATGAGGAGACGTTGCTGTTCAGTCAGTCAATCTTGTCCGACTCTTTGTGACCCCATGGACTGCTGCACGCCAGGCTTCCCTGTCCATCACCAACTTCCAGAGCTTGCTCAAACCCATGTCCATTGAGTTAGTGATACCATTCAACCATCTCATCCTCTGTCATCCCCTTCTCCCCTGCCTTCATTCTTTCCCAGCATCAGGGTCTTTTCTAATGAGTCAGTTCTTTGCATCAGGTGGCCAAAGTATTGGAGTTTCAGCTTCAGCATCAGTCCTTCCAGTGAATATTCAGGACTGATTTCCTTTAGGATGGACTGGTTTGATCTCCTTGCAGTCCAAGGGATTCTCAAGAGTCTTCTCCAGCACCACAGCTGAAAAGCATCAATTATTTGTTCAGCCTTCTTTATGGTCCAGCTCCCACATCCACACATGACTACTGGAAAAAACAAGGAGATGTGGAAGGGACTTATTCTGACAGGCAAAGCATGGCC
>SJYX01020931.1:305854-370979 GCA_006410675.1 Oreotragus oreotragus
CCCGCCCCCGCACCCCCCACCCAAGACCTTGACTCCTATCAGTTCAAATCAAGTCACTGGAAATAACCATGACCACAGCTACCACCACTGGTAACACTACCATCTTCTTAGCACTCGCCACTATCAACATTTTTTATTCATTTGTTTATTCGTTCGGTTTGACTCATGCTGGAATTTCAGGTTCAGAAGAGAAGAAATTGCCTGTCCTGTTTCCCGTGGTATACTCAGCATGGAGCATGGCACACAGTTTGTGCTCCATAAACATTTGTTCAATGAGTCAGTGAATGAATGAATGAATTGTCAATTGTAACCAATGCTTGGGAACCCTTCACAGCTTATAAAACATTCTCACAGGCTCCAGTCAGTGACTGCTGCCTGCATGACAAGCCAAGCTTAATGGCTTGAAACTACGACATATCCTCACAGCTCTGGGTGATGGCTGGGCGGCAGCATGTGGTCCTCATGCGATCAGATCTCCACTTGACTGTGCTGGACGTGCCCCGGAAGTCACTCACGAGGCTGGCAGGTGATGCCGGGGCATCGCCTGAGCTCTGACCCATGGCCTCTCCACGTAGCTTGGGCTTGAATAGCCAGATGGCTGGATGCTAAAAAGAAGAGAGCCAGGCAGTGTGAGCGCCTTATGACTCCATCCCTGGAATAGAACATTGTGATCTATTGACCAACTCAGTGACTCAGATCAGTCGAGAGTCAAAGAATGAAGACCTAGACAGCACTTCTGAGTGTGAGGAGCAGCACACACATACGGGAAGAGATGAGCGGGCCGAGGCTGACCTTGAAGACTCTACCAGACTGTCTACTGTGCACCACCGATCGCTTCAATGTTCGTTGCTTTTTTTTTTTTTAACCTAGAATATCCTTTGGACTGCAAGGAGATCAAAACGGTCAATCCTAAAGGAAATCAGTCCTGAATATTCACTGGAAGGACTGATGCTGAAGCTGAAGCTCCAATAGAGATGGAGAGAAGGGCCACCTTATGTGAAGAACGGACTTCTTAGAGAAAACCCTGATGCTGGGAAAGACTGAAGGCAGGAGGAGAAGGGGATGACAGAGGATGAGATGGTTGGATGGCATCATCGACTTGATGGACATGAATTTGAACAAGCTCTGGGAGTTGGTGATTGACAGGGAAGCCTGGCGTGCTGCAGTCCATGGGGTCACAAAAAGTCGGACACGACTGAACGACTGAACTGAACTGAACTCTGTGCAGGCTCTCTAAAGGGCTCTGGGCATAGAGAGTACATTCCTGCCTGGGCCAGGACTGGGGCTGTGGCTGATTGCTCCTGGATCCAGTCTCTGCCCTCCCTTCCTGGCCAGATTGAGTCCTGGGGGACTGGCCCTTGCAAGTAGGCTCCCCAGCTAGTTGGCTTCCTGCAGGGTGGAAGGCTGCCTGTGGCTCAGTGGTAAACAATCCGCTTGCCAATGCAGGAGATGAGAGAGACCCAGGTTTGATCCCTGTGTCAGGAAGATCCCCTGGAGGAAGGCATGGAAACCCACTCCAGTATTCTTGCCTGGAAAATTCCATGGACAGAGGACCCTGGCATGCCAGAGTCATGGGGTTGTGAAGAGTTGGACACAACTGAGTGGCTGAACATACACATGGATGGGAGGCACTGGTGGGTGGTGAGAAAATGGGAGGAAGGGAAGAGCCTGGATGTCTCCCCCAGCCCTCACTTGGGCAGCATTTCCAGCAAAGGCTGTGCCCCCTCTTGGACCCCACCCCCGCCTGGCAGCCCTGCCTCTTGGGCTCTGACAACACCCCTCATCCCTTTGCCACCCCCCCATCCCTAGGAGTGGTGCCAGCTTCCTGCCCCTGCCAAACTCCAGGTGGTCCCCTGGTAAGCTTTTCAGCTCTCTAACCCCTTTGGAATGAACTCTCCGCGCTCACTTCCCTCTGTTGAGCTACCTGGTGTGGCTTGTGTTACGCCAGCTGACATATAGCACCTTTCCCCCAAACCAGGAATTTCAGTGTGGCGGTTTGATTCACGTAACTGACCTAGGAAGACAGAATTTTTCTACCTTCATCTTTTTATGAAAGAGGAAACTGAGGCTTCTTTTAAGGTTTTTCAGGAAGGACCCAGACTCCTTCTACAGGCTTAGAGGAGCCATTTGACATTCTAGCTTTCCAATCCAAAAATGATACAGCAGCCCTACTCACACACAGGTTTTAGGATTAGCTGAAAACCCGGGCCGACCTGAGTAAGCATCCATCTCTGCATTAGAGGCTCATACACCTGGTTGCTGAGACTCAGAGGCCCTCCATATGCCAAGTCCAGGGATCGTGGCTTTATTAATGGGGAAGCATACAGGAAGAGGGCCTTAAAATTTCTTCTGTAGCCTCTTCCCCATTTCTTTTCTTTCTTTCTTTATTCTTTTTTTTTTTTTTTTTTGATGATAAGGATATGTTTCTTTTTTCTTCTTCTTTAATTAATTGATTAATTCATTTTGGCTGTCTGGGTCTTCGGGCTTTCTCTAGTTGTGGCGAGTGGAGGCCACTCTTCACTGTGGTGTTCCGGCTTCTCGCTGGGGTGGTTTCTCTCGTTTCAGAGCCCAGGCCGTAGACACTCGGGCTTCAGCAGTTGCGGTGCCTGGGCTCCGCTGTGGCGGCTCGCACGCCTTAGAGCACAGGCTCAGTAGCCGGGGTGCACAGGCTTAGTGGCTCCACAGCATGTGGAATCTTACTAGACCAGGGATCGAATCCTCGCCTGCTGCATTGGCAGGCAGATTCTTATCCTCTGTGCCTCCAGGGAAGTCCTCCTCATTTCATTAGTAGGGATGTTGAAGGCTCAAGTATAAGCTCAAGGTTTCAGGATTCTTTCCTCCAGACCCTGGCCAGCACTCCCCCTGCCGAGGAGATCAGGTGAGGAATCGAATGGGCCTCAAGGTCAAGACCCGGATTCGGTCCTGGCCCTGTCACTTCTGATGGCAGCACAAACAGAAATGCTTCCAGTGCCAGAAGGGCAGCGCGCTGTGGGCTGGACGGAGAGCCCGGCTGGACAGTGACCTGGAGTGCGGTTCCCATCAAGCCTGTGGGACCAGGGCGCATTGTGCCCAGATCTGCCCATTGCTCAAGAAAAATCTAAAATCACCTTGCCCGCCCAACTTTTCTTTATGGTAAATTTTTTTTTTTTTTTTTTCATTTTCAAACTCCTGTGTAGCTCAAACAAAACTCAGCTGCGGTTGTCAGGGAAACTACAAGCTGTCAGTTTCCAACTTCTACTCTGCAGAGCTGATAGGAGGGCCCACTCTGTTAGCACTAACCATGGAGTGGCCTGGTTTCTTTTTCGTCTTTTTCCAAGAAAACAGGCACTCTCTTGGAGTTACTTTTTTCTCTCCACGGCATTGTAGACCTTGGTTCCCTCTGAAATTTCTCACTTACAGGTGGCCCCCATCACAGAGTCCAGGGCGGAGAGGTAAGCAGGTATACAGGTGTTACTCCACCTAAAGACCATGGCCAACTTCCTACATCATTTCCAACTTCTGGTTTGTAACCCACCAGATTGTAATACAGATTTATGAGAGTCTCTTCTGTATCCACAACTCACAAAGTACCATTCAGGAGTCCAAGCTGGAAAATAATAAGCCATTCTCCACTTGGTGAAGGCTCTACAGTCTAGCTTCGGTTTAAATAAGTTTCTTTTAGAATGCCTTTCTCCTGTAAATACCATATAGGAAAAGGGATGTCCTTTATCTGGAAAAAGTGATCTTAGGATGTCAGCCTAGGCTCTGTATTCAACAGGCTCCCTTGGTGGCTCAGATGGTAAAGAATCCGCCTGTAATGCAGGAGACCCAGGTTTGATCCCTAGGTGGGGAAGATCCCCTGGAGATGGGAAAGGAAGCCACTCTAGTATTCTTGCCTGGAGAATTCCACGGAAGAGGAGGCTGGCGGGCTACAGCCCATAGCGTCGCAAGGAGTTGGACTCAGCTGAGCTACTAACACTGCACTTCTACCTCCAACAACAGAAGTGGTTAAGACGCTTCCTGGGGGACGAGGAGGCGTTGAAGTATGATGGACAACCTTCAGCTGACCTCCTTGGAGGTCACGAAACTCTGAGTCCATCTTATTTAAGTTCTGGGTATTCCTGCACATCCACATGCGAGTTTGGGAAATACACAGGATTTGGGGAATTCAGAAGAAATGGAGAGACAAGCTGGTCTTCACCCAGATGACTCACTCAGAGTCCTAGAGTTGAATAACAGAGACAGCTAGCATGGCTCACACCTCCCAGTCCACAACTCTCTCTCCCAATCCCCTCCACAAACAAGCCAACGTGTTCCTCCTGAATTCAAAACATATCTTGGCCTGATTTGAATTGGGCAGTATCCTTCAGACATTTGTTCTTGGGACATGAAGACACAGCTGAATACCAGCTCTTGCAGGCAATGACGGGGACCCAGAGAAGTGACGACCTGATGCCCAGGGCGTTTCCAGTCCAGTGGGGAAACAGACAAGGACAAACGATCACTACAGGATGCCTCTGGTGGCCCTTCTAGAACTGGAGGAAGGGGAGAAGGCGCTGGGTGGGGAGCCGGTCGGGAAGGAGGTTAGCAAAGCTTTACAGAGGAACCACTTGGTGACATCTAGAGAGGTGGGTTGGTGCTTACCAGGCAGAGCCGGGAGGAGGGGACCTCCTGCAGCAGCGGCGACTGTGTGCAGAGGCTGAGTGGTCTGACCTGGAACTGTGAGAAGTCCCGAGCTGAGATCCCTGTGTTTGGAGGGAGAGCCACATGGGAGACCCCAGAGGCATCACAGGGAGAGAGAGGCTGTAAGAACTTCCACCCCCACCTGCCTTGCCTGGGGTGAGCCTGTCCCCACTGACTCAACCTTCCTCTGGATGGTTCATCAACTGAGAGGATGAAGTTTGAAGAACGTCCTGGTGTCAGGAAGAAGACGGACTAAACTACGAGAAAAGGAAAGGAGGGCAAAGTAGGTAAAATGAAAAGGTGAAAATAACAGTAAAGTAAAGGAAGTACCACTAAGGAGTAGGATTTTAAAAAAAAATTGACCATGCCCCTTGGGATCTTAGTTCCCCAGACCAGGGG
Organism: Oreotragus oreotragus; assembly: GCA_006410675.1. Taxonomy (NCBI): domain Eukaryota; kingdom Metazoa; phylum Chordata; class Mammalia; order Artiodactyla; family Bovidae; genus Oreotragus; species Oreotragus oreotragus. The sequence goes on from SJYX01020931.1 coordinate 310,916, forward strand.
TCAAACCCTCGCCCCCAGCAGTGGAACTGCATGGTCTTAATCCCTGGACCACCAGGGAAGTTCCGGGAGTAGGGCTCTAGAAACAGTTTTGCTGCTGGAAACCTGTGTTCTGCAGTGAGGTCCATCCCCTACCTTTCCCTCCCTCATCTTTTGAATCTGGGTGATAAATTCCTACTTGGCTGGGAGCATTCAGGGAGTCCTGGACAAAGAGCATCCAGCAGGGCCTGGCACGTGGCAGGCGCTTCCTAAACGGCTCTCATTGCTAAGCCTGGCCATGGACAGTCACAGCTTCCAGAGTTGAAAGGAGACGCTCCAGAGATTAAATTATAAAATAAACTGATCCGGAGGGATGATGTGGGGTGGGAGGTGGGAGGGGGGTTCATGTTTGGGAGTTCGTGTACACCCGTGGCAGATTCATGTCAATGTATGCCAAAACCAATAGAGTACTGTAAAGTAAAATAAAGTAAAATGGAAGCTCTAAAAAAATAAATAAATAAAAATTAAAAAAGAAAGCTAAAAAAAAAAAGAATTTAGAAGAAACTAAATCTTCCACGTAAGAATTTAGGTCTTAGGAGAAAAGGGAATAAACCCAAATTTGTGTTCGGGTTCTCATATTTGCTCTTTGGTTAAGAATGAAGCAATGAACATCATCCCGGTACAGCCGGGCGTTCTCAAGGTGACGTCAATTCCAGGACCTGCAGGATTCTGGGGGCTCTCAGCTCCAGGGAGACATGCGGGAACAGAGGGGAAGGTAGGAGTCTTGGTTCCCCTACCTGCCCGACCCTTTGAGATTAGGAATGGGGAGAAGACAGGACCCTCAGCACAGCTGCTGGGAGCCACCAGCTCACTCCAGCCAGCAGCCCAGAGGGGCCAGTGCAGCCTGGGGCACTGGGTGGAGCCTAAGCCTCCTCCAGCCCGAATCAGGACTCTGCAGCAGCCCCACTGCAGAACACGAAGGTCCCAGCCAAGCTGACCTGAACCCGGAAGGAAGGACAGACCCCCTTGAGTCCTGCCTTCCTCGATACAGAGGTGATGAGCCCCTCTGAGTGACACTACCCGTTCCAATGGGGTCAGCATAAGGGAGGCGAGGCTCCCCCAGCATACTCAGAGATGCCGCCCACAGGCTGGCCTCCCTTGGCTCTGAGTCCGAGTCAGGTCTGTGTCCACCTTCCCCAAACCTAGACTCAGTGTTTATACCATCAAGGCCTTCCTTCCACCCTACTGCTATTCAGCTCTTTGGACGATTCACATCACCCTTTCTCCATTTTAGCAGGTGGCTGTGGTCTGCTGGAAGGAAAGCAGGCAGGGTGTTGAAAGGATTCTGGCTGATATCTCCACAACCTCTAGCAAGTTCTGCCCCTCGGTTCAGTTCAGTTCAGTTCAGTCGCTCAGTCGTGTCCGACTCTTTGCAACCCCATGGATTGCAGCACGCCAGGCCTNGGATTCTGGCTGATATCTCCACAACCTCTAGCAAGTTCTGCCCCTCGGTTCAGTTCAGTTCAGTTCAGTCGCTCAGTCGTGTCCGACTCTTTGCAACCCCATGGATTGCAGCACGCCAGGCCTCCTTGTCCATCACCAACTCCTGGAGTTCACTCAAACTCCTTTCCATTGAGTCGGTGATATCATCCTGCCATCTCATCCTCTGTCATCCCCTTCTCCTCTCGCCTTCACTCTTCCCCAGCATCAGGGTCTTTTCAAATGAATCCGCTTTTCGCATCAGGTGGCCAAAGTATTGGAGTTTCAGGTTCAGCATCAGTCCTTCCAATAAACACCAGGACTGATCTCCTTTAGGGTGGAGATGGGCCCCCTCGGTAGCCCATCATTTTCCCAGACTATCCAGTGAAAGGCCTGGACATCAGCCTTGTTCTCTCCAATGCTCTGAGTCACCAGAGTGTCACCCTTCCACTGTCCTCTTCCTTCACTGAGACTCAGGATCAAAAGAGCTGACTCACATCTTGGGAGGAAAATCCCTAGAGGGGTACACAGTGGGGTGACCCACTGTCCTGCCCTGCATGGGACTGGGAGGTTTGCTGGATGTAGGACTTTGAAGGCCAAACTGGACAGTCCCAGACAAGCCAAGAAGGTTGATCACCCAAGTACAAAAGCAGGATAATGATCTTCACTCTCTTGCACTTCCAGAAAAGAAGAAAGCAGTTTCCTGGCTGGTTTTCAGACTGACACGTCACCAGAAACTCCTTTAGGAGGAAGATGACAAGGAGTAAAAGGCTTTGCCTGTCATCAAATTAATAGTGTTAGCATCTTTGCCAAAGGGGAAGCATATGGGTATAGTTAGACGCAAGGTAGAAAAAGATCTGCAGGCACATATAAAGCCCCTACCAGAGTGCTACTGACAGAGAGAAACCTGCAGGAGATGAGAGAGGGAAGGGTGGAGGTCGACCCAAGGAGCAGCTTAAAGGAAGCTGAGAGCGGGAGCCTTGAGAGGAGAAGCGCTGGGGGAGTTGGCATTGGCCTTATAACCCCAGCCCCAGTCCTGACCCTAGCCTTATCCCCAACCCCAGCTTCAACCCTAACTCCATGGGCTGAGTTCTCTTGCCTCTGAGTCCCAGAGTCAAGTCTGTGTCCACCTTCCCCAAACCTAGACTCATTGTTTATACCATCAAGGCCTTCCTTCCACCCTACAGCTACTCAGCTCTTCGGACGATTCGCATCACCCTTTTCCCATTTTTGAAGATGGCTGTGGTCTGCTGGAGACTGGAAGATCAAGGGGTCAGCAGGGTGGGAGTCTTCTGAGACTGGGTTGTTGTTCAGTCCTTCAGTCATGTCCACCTCTTTGCGAGCCCATGGACCGTGGCACGCCAGGCTTCCCTGTCCTATTGCTGTCTCCCTGTCAAACTCCTGTCCATTGAATCAGTGATGAGTGAGTGAGTTTGACAATGATCAAACTCCAGGATGCGGCAAAGGACAGGGAAACCAGCACACCGCGGTCCACGGGGTGGCAAAGAGTCGCATACGACTGAGTGGGAGAACAGCAACAACATCCAAGTAGGCGATGCTGCCTGACCATCTCATCCTCTGCCGCCCCGTTCTCCTTTTGCCTTCAGTCTTTCCCAGCACCAGTGAGTCATTTCCAGTGATCTGACTCTTCATGTCAGCTGGCCGAGGTATTGGAGCTTCAGTTTCAGCATCAGGCCTTCCAATGAACAGAGTTGATTTCCTTTAGGATTGACTGGTTTGATCTCCTTGCTGTCCAAGGGACTCTGAAAAGTCTTCTCCAGGACCAAAATTCGAAAGCATCAATTCTTCAGCACTCAGCCTTCATCTGAGACTGGGAGGGAGGATCTGTTTCAGGCCTTTCCCCCAGCTGTTGGGGTTTGCTGGCACCCTGATGCTTCTTGTCTTGTAGAAACATCATCTTTATCTCTGCCTTCATCTTCACATGGCATTCTTCCTACATGTGTGTTCTGTCCAGATTTCCCCTTTTCATAAGTCACGTTGCTGTGGATTCGGGCCCATCCTAATGACCTCCCTCACTCTAAGTTGGTTATCTCTGTGAAGACGCCATCTCCAAATAAGGTCACATATTCCTAGGATCTGGGGGTAGGACTTCAACATGTGAACCTGGGGAGACATGATTAGGCCCATGACAATAGTTCACATCATATTTCAGATGGACAGCACTGCATTCACCTATAAATGAACACCATGAAAGCAGGAACTGGGATTTGCCCATGTTTAAAATCTAGCCCAAAGCCCAGCATAGGCTATGGACACTCAGAAGGGATATGTGCAATGAACTCACAAAAATTCTTTCTGCCTGATTCCTAGAGGTGGGACAAGCCGTGTCTGAAGGTTGTGTGGGGAAAAAAAAAAACATAGAAAAAGACCCTGGGGTAGAACCAAGGCCACCTTTTGTGAGCAGAGTGCTTGAGCAAGTTGCCCGATCACAGGAACCTCAGTCTTTTTGTGAAAGAAGAAAATGCCTGCTTACCCAGATGTGTGGGTGGTGTCTTTGAAAATGAGTGGCACACAGCCACCATCAGCCTCAATCAGTACGAGGAGTGAGGTCCCTGTCATGGAGGAGTTTAAGCAGACAGATGCCACAAGATCTGTGATTTCAGCACAGAGCGAAGTTGGGGCTAGATTACAGCCTGAACCTGAGGGTGCAACTGACCGTCCCCAGGCCTTCTCCCCACATGTCCAGTCTGCCTCCCCTGGTCCCCCAAAGAAGAGAAAGGGGACTGACATGCAGTCAATTTGTGTCCAATGCTATTATTAGAAATCACTCATGCTCCCATTTAACAGATGAGAAGACTGAAACCAGCCAGGCCCAGCATGGCACAGCTGGCAAACAGCAGAGTCAGGATGAGCAGGAAGGTTTGCCCAAGTCCAGAGCTTTCCCCTGAAGTCCTGGCACCATAGACATTCATTCACTCAAGAAATCACACCACCAAGACATAATATGTAAACTGAATCACTTCGCCGTACACCGGAAACTTAACACAACGTTGTAAATCAACTATATGATAAAAGAATTATTCATTAAAAAAAAGAATAGGGGCTTCCCTGGTGGTCTGCTAGTTAAGAATCTGCCTGCCAGTGCAGAGGATATGAGTTTGATCTCTGGTCCAGGAAGATTCCACATGCCTTGGAGCTATAAGCCCATGTGTAATAGCTACTGTGCCCATGGTATAGGGCCTGTGACCCGCCGCTACTGTGCCCACGTGCTGCAACTGCTGAAGCAGAGCCTGTCTGGAGCCTGCGCTCCGCAGCAAGAGAAGCCTCCGCAATGAGAAGCCTGTGCACCGCAACGAGAGACTAGCCTTCACTCACCACAACTAGAGAAGGCCCTTGTGTGGCGACGAAGACCCAGCGCAGCCAAAGCTAAATAAATCAATCTTTAAAAAATCAAATAGAAATAAAAACAAATTCAACGAAATTCATTGTTGTTACTGCTTCTTCCAGGATATTCACAAGTTTTTTCTGCAAGACTGTGTCTCTGAAGAATACCGTGACTGGTCCATGTGGTACCCCCGACTCTGTTTCATGCTAAAGCAGCTGTAATTTTACCCACATTGCTTTTGCACCCTCAGTGCAAATGTCTACATAATACAAATAGCAAATAGCATCATAATTTTATTACGGAAACACTGTTGATGTAGCAGGCTCCTGACAGGGTCTCTGACAGGCCCCAGGGGTCCGTGGACCACACTTGGAGAATCTCTGTGTAATTCAACAGATGCAATGGCTCCGACGTTTGTCCCTGACATCCTTCCATGTCCTCCTCTGCCCAGAAGGGCTCCTGTCCTCCAGCCATCCCATCACCATCTCACCTGCTTCTTCGTAGTCAGGACTCCTTGCCTTACCTTGGATGACCCCAGTCCCCTCTTGGCCACCCATCTGACCCTGCTCCAGATTTTGGTTCCTCCTCATCAAAATGCACCTTCCCATGGCCCACTGGCTATGATGGCCCCTCTCACTGACCAGCCTCAGCTTCTGGAGCTGTGGGGTTTGGGATTCAGCTCCTTTGGGGTGATATACTTCACCTCTCTGAGCCTCAGTTTCCTCGGGCATAAAATGTGGATGAAGAAGGGCCTGCCCCCAAGACTCTGTGCAGGAATAAATGAGGTTACCTATGGAAAGACATAGTGTACGGGAAGGGCTGCAGAAAGAATCTCTCTTTTCTTCATCAATCGTTGCTCTCAGGGTCTTGCAGAAGGTGCAAGGAGGCCACTGAAGCCCACGGAACCACCGACCTTCCTGTTGCACCTGTGACAGCCTCAGGGCATGGCTAGCTGCTCATTCACATCCCCTGGGCCTTGAGAGTTCATAAGACCCTAGGAGAGAGGAGAAGGGCCAGCGAGCTCCTCTCTACAAGCAAGGATGGGGAGGGGTGGGGGTGGGTCTGAGCATTCCCTGCAGGATGGGCAATCAGTCCTCTGGGCTGCTTCATAAGGCAGCACTGGGCCATGTAGGGCTTCCCTGGAGGCCCCTGCATGGCCATCCTTTGGGCCCATCTGAGAGTCAGAAAAGCTCCAGCAGCCTCCTAGGGAGACCATTATCATTAAACACAGGTATCAGACCTCAGCCCCTCGTGGTTCACGCTTCTGGTGCAACTGAACAGGTGTGTCTGCCCATGTGGTTGCCAGATCCACTCCCTCTCATTGGCCAGCTCTGGTCCTAACGGAGGCCAGGGGTGTGAGTGACATGTCCCTCCTCCAACCTTTACTTGGTTCTAAGACAGTGTTTTGTACACGCCATTGATCTCTGGCAAAAACAACCTCTCCAATGTAAAAAATGAAAGACATGCTCCCAAATCCACTCTTGGCTCATCGGTGTGGAGAAATCATGAGACCCGGGCTCTCTGTCAGCAGAGTCCTGGAAGGCCAGGGAGCGGGTTAGTTCGTGCAAACGTGACTTCACCTCGGGCCTGGCTTCAGGCACGGTCCCCGCCTGGAGAACTGTGATCTGCCGGGAAGAGGGTGGGGATGACATTTTTCGATTTCCTCCTCGTTGCCAGGCTGGGGGAGCATTTTCACAGCAGAAGTGAAGGCACTGGGGGAGGCTGTGCAGGAATATCCTGAATGTTGACCAGAAGCAGGTGGACTTCAGAGGGGTGGCCTCCATCCTAACAATCATCTTGGAGCCCTCCTAATCTCCCGGGCACTGGCCAAGCCCTTCACAAGGCTTGTCTCATCCCATGGGCCAGCAGCCCCAGAGGGAAGATGCTATGATTACATCCCTCTGAGCAGGGCCTTCTCATGCTTTTTCCTCCATGACATGGGGGATACCCGTCTTCTCAGCACCAGACCGACCCCTGGGTCTCCCTGGATCCCCGGCACCCCATTCAGATATCCAGTTTCTGTGAGGTTGACTGTATAAGTTTATGTTGACCATAAACTTCCTCTTATTCCCTACAGTGAGACTACATGCTTGGGGTATGGATTAGCAAAACTTTGGGGGTTGGGGGGCCCTTCTGAGTTGAGAAAGGGGATCGAGTGAGGGACAGAGAACCGACATTTGAGAGGTTTTGCTCCAGGCTAAGATGTCCAGCTGAGGGTTTTTATGTTTGAGCATTTAAATACTGGGTCGGCCAAGAAGTTTGTTCGAGTTTTTCCATACAACGTTATGCTGCTGCTGCTAAGTCACTTCAGTCGTGTACGACTCTGTGCAACCCCATAGATGGCAGCCTACCAGGCTCCTCTGTCCATGGGATTTACCAGGCAAGAACACTGGAGTAGGTTGCCATTGCCTTCTCCGATAAGATGCTATAGGAAAATCCAAATGAATTTCTTGGCCAATCTGATATTTAAATGTGATCAATACAGCGGCCCTTCGAGGGGATTTCTATATTATTCCCAGTTTCTAGGTGAAAAATCCAAGTCACTTGGAAACCAAATGACACGGCCAAGGCCACACAGAAGTAGGTGACAGAGCCGGGATCTGAGCCCAGCTCGCCAACCCAGGGAAGGAGGTCACGCCCTCAGCTGTGCCATGGTGCCACCTTGGTCTTGGAGGGTTACCCGGGCAGGCCTCATCACAAACCTGGGTCCTCAAAGGCGAGAGACGCCTGTGCATCTCCTATGCCCCCCACTTTCTGCACTGTATACAGCTGGCACTTAACATACTCGGACTGAATGGTTGAATTCACAAAAAGGCAAAGAGAAAAATAGGTGAGTTTGATTTCAAATCGTGATGGGACTTGAACAGCATGTTGTTATAAGAAAGGCTGCCTTCACTCTCTCCACTGGAGTCACCCACAAACTGGGATGAGTTCTCTCGGGGACGAAATGCTTCGTATCAGCAGCAAAAGGCAGGGGGCGGGCGTGGTGCTAGAGCCCTCGCCACAGGCAAGGAATAAAAGCCAACAGCGGGCAGACAGCTGCTTTTAGATCAGCAGGAGATTGAAACAGAAGCCTCGATATTTAAAAAGCTTCTTCACGCTGAACCAAGCGGCACGTTTCTGGTGGCGCCTGGAATTTCTTAGCACTTGTGTCTCTGCTTCTCATTTCCAGTCTGATGTTCAAAGGGGGACTGGAAGCAGTTAAATATACCCAGGTACCAAGGGAAATGCTCTCAAGGTTTAGACTCAGTTTGGGTTTGTTAATTAATATTTTTCTTGTTTGTTTGTTTTTTAAACTTCTCCAGTCTTTCCCCACTTTTTGAGGCCTCAGACTCACCAGACTGGGTTTTTTTAGCTAAAGGTTTCTGTAGAGAACACCTGGTTAATGCCCTCATTTTACCAAGTGGAGCGGATCAGCCCAAGGTCCCTCAGCATCTCAGTGTGGTGCTGGGAGCAAAACGTTTGACTTTGTGCCCCCAACAGGGGCTCTGCCCTCTACAGATTTGAATGATATGCTCTTTCCCAGTTCCTTCTCTGTTTCCAAGGCTGGCCTCCACAGGACATTAGCTCTAGCTGAAGTTCTGGCCTGAGATATATCAGTGGTTTGGGTTTCTCAACCTTTGCTTTTTGGAGAATCATCTCTCCCCATTTCTGCAAGAATCAAAGCAGTTTCAATGGGGCTGGTCCAGGAAAGCAAACGTGGCCAATCAGAGTGGTCACCTGTGATGGGCTCAGGGTTGGACCAATCAGAATTTTCTCTGGGACTTTGGTGAACTTCAAGGCAAGACTACTATTTTCCCTAGGTTTGATACAATCGGGACAATACAGTCAGGAGCTACCACAGGCCATCTTTCTGCCACTTGAAGGCAGTCTGTTGGAGAATGAAAACAGAATTGAGAGATAGGGGGGAAATTCTCAGTGACATCGTCTGAACTTCTGGATCCAGCCATACCAGAAGAGACCAACTCCTTGGAACTTTCTGGAAACATGAGCCCCTACATCTCCTTTTGTGAGTCAAGCCAGTTTGAGATAGATTTTTATCATTTACAACTGAAGAGTCTCAACTGATACTTAGAACTTAGGGAAAACCTGTTTGAAGGTTGACATGTAGAAAGGGAGTTTCAGGGTCCCCCCTGGGACATTTCCCTACAACCTCACTAGCAAGAGGTAGATGAAAGTAAACACAAATTTTTTGCTCATAATTTTTCCCATGTGTAAAGATTTACTAGCAGGCAGGGACAAAAGCTGTCCTAGAACTGTTTGGTGATTCCTTGGAGGTCCAGCCTTCTGTTCTTTTAGGGGCACCTGCAACAGACATTCAGTAGTGAAGAACCCGCTTGCCAATGCAGAAGATGTGGGTTCTATCACTGGGTCGGGAAGATCCCCTGGAGTAAGAAATGGCAACCCACTGCAATATTCTTGCCTGGGAAAGCCCATGGACAGAGAGGCCTGGCAGGCTACAGTCCACGGGGTTGCAAAGAGTCAGACATGATTTAGTAACTGAGTCCACACACACACACACACACACACAGAGGGCTGAAACATTTCTAGCAACTTCTAGAATAATTCAAATTTCTGAAATAACCTTTCTATTTTGGAATAAGTTTAGATTCATAGAAAAGAGGCAAAGATAATACAGAGTTCCCATGTACTCCTCACCCATTTTCCCATGATGTCTCACATTACCAGCGTACATTTGTCAAAACTAAGAAACTATTAAGTGAGCTCTGGGCTTTACTCAGCCTTCCCTAGTCTTTCTACTAAGGTAATTCTTCTTTTCCAGGAAGGCATCCAAGAAACCATGTTACATTTAGTCATCACATCTCTTTAGGTCCCTCTGGTCTATGATAGCTTCTCAGACTCCCCTTATTCAGTTTTGAGCAGTACTGGTCAAGTATTGTGTAGAATGTCCCTCAATTTGAGTTTATCTGATGATTTTCTCATGGTTAACTGGGGTGATTAGTTTTGGGGGCCACAGAGGTAAGGTGCCCTTCTCATCCCATCATATCAATGGTACTTACTATTAACACAATTTACCACTGATGAAATTGACCTTCATCCCTTGGGTAAGGTCTTGTCTGCCAGGCTTCTCCACGGTAAAGTTACTTTTCTTCCCCTTCCCGTATTCTATGCTTTGAAAGCAAGGCAATACATCAAGCTTACTCTCAAGGGAGAGGGGTTAAACCCCATTTCCTGGAAGGAAGAGCTAATCCCCCCTCCCTGAATGTAGATTGGATTTATTGCTTTCCTATCATCAGTGAATTCTTCTGTAAGAAAGATTTATCTCCTGTTCCTTTATTTATTCAATCATTTATTTACATCAGTTTGAACTTGTGGATATTTATTCTATACTTTGGGCTATAATCCAATAGCATAGTCTCTTTTTCTCCTTTTTTTTTTTTTAAGCCACACTGCATTGCTTGTGGAAACTTAGTTCCCCGACCAGGGATTGAACCCAGGCCCTAGGCATGATAGCACAGAATCCCAACCACTGGACTGCCAGGGAATTCCCGTCAATAGCATATTCTTAATTTTACTGCTCAAATTACTCCAGTTTGGTCATTGGAAAATCTTTGACATTGGCTCTAGGACATGGCATTTTGGTGAGTTACATTAAATGCTAACTAACCACCTCTGCAGTGGGTATTCCTGAGTAAGGTATACTTCTGACATTAACAAATGTCCTCTAGAGTATAGATTCAGACTAATTAGCCTACTAATGGCAATCAAGCTGTTTGTGCTTTGCGTCTTTTTTATTCACTTAACTTTTCCATTAATGTCTGTATAATGTTGCCCTGAGTGGGTGAGCTATGGCTTATGGCACTCTCAGGTTTTGCTATTATATGTAACACTTAAATGGACATTTCTGTGTATTTTTACATTTACGTTTATTTTCTCATGAAAATGATTAAAGCTCAAGTCTCATGGCTGAACCATTTTTGAAAGGAGTTTTGTACTGCCACCAACACTGTGAGTTACTGAAACTATTATTATAAAGCAGATTAAGCAAAAGCGCAATTAAAGAAACAATAGAAAGCAACCTCACTAACATGCAAATGCTTAACCAATCCACACATTCGTTTCAGACTGGCTATGCTGAAAGTGTTTAAAGCCAGTTAAGCAAGAGATTCCAGAAAAACATCTACTTCTGCTTTATTGACTATGCCAAAGCCTTTGACTTTGTGGATCACAACAATGGGAAAAAACTCCCACACTGCTTTGGGAAGGGTAGCACAATCATTGCATCACCTCCATCACATAGCACAAGTTCCCCACCTTCCAGGCATCACGCTTTGTGTCTGACATCCCTGCCGTCATCAGTCCTGCCACTACCAGAGTTAACTCCTGCGGGTATTCTCATTTTGCAAAATCAGAAGCCTCAAAGTTTGGCCCAGTTACACCACTATTGCACCTCCTCAACAGCGCAACCTATGTCTGGTTGCGTTGTGGACCTTCCCCTGTTTTCCCCTGAACTTATTGAGAGTCTGCATCTTCCTCTTTTTTTCTCCCCAGTGCCCAGCATGGACCCTGGTACATAGTAGGTGCTCACTCAACGTATAAAAGCTGAGCCATTGAGGCAATACAGGAGAAGGAAGAGATCAGGATTCAAGCACCCAATTTATTAACAGAAAATCCAAGTTAAAAACCAAGGCTTACACAAAATGTGCAACAAAGGAGAAGAAGGCTTTGTCTTTGGGCTCCAAATCCCAGTCATGCCCTGCTTCTGGCCTCTCTGAACCTCAGTTTCCCCCTTTGCAAAACTGCTCTGGTCCCTCCCACCTTAGGGAGCTGTGAGAATGAGAGGCAATGGACAGAAAGTGCCTGGTTCAGTGTCTACATCATAAATGCCCAGTGAATTGCAGCCTTTTATTCAGTTTAGTTCACTCAGTCATGTCTGACTCTTTGCGACCGCATGGCCTGCAGCATGCCAGGCTTCCCTGTCCGTCACCAACTCCTGGACCTTGCTCAAACTCATGTCCATCAAGTCGGTGATGCCATCCAACCATCTCATCCTCTGTCGTCCACTTCTCCTCCTGCCTTCAATCTTGCCCAGCATCAGGGTCTTTTCCAATAAGTCATTTCTTCACATCAGATGGCCAAAGTATTGGAGTTTCAGCTTCAGCATCAGTCCTTCCAATGAATATTCAAGATTGATTTCCTTTAGGATGGACTGGTTGGATCTCCTTGCAGTACAAGGGACTCTCAAGAGTCTTCTCCAACACCACAATTCAGAAGCATCGGTTCTTCGGTGCTCAGCTTTCTTTATGGTCCAGCTCTCACATCCGTACACGACCACTGGAAAAACCATAGTTTTGATTAGATGGACCTTGTCAGCCTAGTAGTGTCTCTGCTTTTTAACACTATGCCTGGGTTGGTCATAGTTTTTCTTGCAAGTAGCAAGCATCTTTAAATTTCATGGCTGCAGTCACCATCTGCAGTGATTTTGGAGCCCCCAAAAATAAAGTCTGTCACTATTTTCATTATTTCCCCATCTATTTGTCCTGAAGTGATGGGACAAATGGGATGGAATGCCATAATCTTGGTTTTTTGAATGTCGAGTTTTAAGCCAGCTTTTTCACTCTCCTCTTTCACTTTCATCCAAAGGCTCTTAAGTTCCTCTTTGCTTTCTGCCATAAGGGTGGTGTCTTCTGCATATCTGAAGTTATTAATTATATTCTAATATAATAAGCCTATTATAATAATGCTATTTATTAGGCAAGTGATCTGGACAATCCTCTTTGCTCCTCTAGATTTCTATAAAATGGGAACAATAAAGCATTCTCAGAAGACAATAGGAAGGGTTAAATGAGGAAATGCAAACAGACCTCTCAGATGGTTCCAGACATCAGCAAAAACTCCACCAATGATCCAGAAATTCACCTGAAAAGATATATAAGATACTGACACTGGTAATCTCTTCATTAAAAAGAGAACCTTACAAAATCTGCCAAAGCTACCAACAAGAAGTCACATCAAATCGGATCTTCGGTGCCAAAAACAACAGCTGAAAGTTTCAATTCAGCGGTGCGCGGTCAGCCTCTGGCCAGAGTGGGCACAGCCGCAGACCCTAAGCTGCGGCAGTGCCTGGCCCTCAGAACCGAGCTGAATTCTTCTCTCTTGATCTGCACAGCCGCTTGGGCAACTTAGAACCTCTTTCTCATTTGTCTAGCACAGAACTGAAAGCACAGGCTTAGGGGGGTTCAGACAGGTGTTATTCCAGGATTTGCGACTGCTGTGTGGCCTTGGGCGGATTATTAACCTCTCTGTGCTTCTGTTTTCTCATAAAAGAGAAAAATGTTCTGTATCTGATACTTGATATGGGGATTAATTGAGCAAATGTATAGAAAGTCCTTACTTAACCAAGCATCTGGCACAGAGGAAGCAGTCCATGTGTGTGGGCTGTAACTCTATTTAGACAAGGATGCTCACAGACAGGGCTTCCCATGGGGTGCCAGTGGTAAAGAACCCACCCGCCAATGCAGGAGACATAAGAGGTGAGGGTTCGATCTCTGGGTCGGGAAGATCCCCTGGAGAGGGGCATGACAACCGACTCCAATATTTTTGCCTGGAGAATCCCCATGGACAGAGGAGTCTGGTGGGCTATAGTCCATAGGGTCACAAAGAATCAGACACGACTGAGGCAAGCTAGCACACATGCACACTCACAGGGCTGGTGCTCATTAGGTGTTTATTTGAATGAACACCTCCTATATGAATGAATGAAGGAAGGATGCGGAAGTCCCCTCCCTCCTGAGGACCTCTCTGCCCCTTCCCCTGCCTTTGGTCTGTTGGAAGGTGGCTCACCTTCCCATCTAAGCTGTCTGCCCCTTTGGGGGAGTCTCCTGGATTGAGGACTGCACCCCGCAGACCCTTCTGAACTCTCCTAGCCCCCATTGGCTTGGCTATGGTGGGAGGTGGTGGTTGGTGGCTGGAAGCTGAGCTGTCTGCGTTCAGGCAACCGCAGCAGGATTCCCCTACCCCACCTCCGCGCCTGCTGCTCTGGGGGCATATTTCAGAGTTGAAAGGAAAGGTGAGAGGTGGGATTGGCGAGCTCTGGATAACCCCAGGAGGAACTGAGAAGTACTATAAACAGCGTCACGTCAACCCGAGATTTAGCTTCAGATCCCGACTTGAGCGTGAGGAAATGGGGCTGTGACAGGGAGATGCTTCCTCCCAGACGAATGTCCAGAGGTGTCTGCAGAAGGGCGGTGATGACAGGCAGAAGGCTTAGCAGGGTAGGAAGTGGTGGCTTATGCACTGCAGGTTTCTCCAAGTGAGGCTGAGGGGGAGACGGTGGGGAGGCGGACAGGGGTGGGCAGAAGAGAACTGTGCCCTTGTCCCCTTTGTGGTCAACACGGGTTGGAACCGACAGTTACAGCAGATGAAGGGGAGCAAGGATATCCCCAGGAGTCCACAGAGGACCTCAGCACCACCCCTGCTCTCCAAAAAAGACCCGCCCCCTCCCTATGGGTTTCAATGTTCCTGAAGCTGGAAAAACATCTCCCACCTCCTTCTCTCTCTCTCCCTCCCTCCCCACTGCTCCCCACACCTTATCAGACCCTCCGGAATATCCCTGCTCTGGTGACTTCAGAAACCTGTAGGAAAGATTCCCTGGCACGGATTTGAACCTTTCTGGAAACATTTGTCCTGCAGCGATGGGTCTAAGACGAGTGAGACCTACCTCCCTAAGGAGAGATGCCAAATGAAGATCAGAGTGGGGGAGGTCCTGGTGACGTCCCTGCTGCAGCCTGGGCTGCCTGTGTAGACATCTGCCCTCGGCGGGTCTACACTGAGTGGCCAGTCCAAGGTGGTTCAGAGCAGACACTGCCCAGCAGTTCAGGGTGTGGACCTAGGCCATCAGTCACAGAGGGTGGCAAGTCCTTAACCTCTCCAAACGCCAACTTCCTCATCTATGAAAGAGTGTGGGTTAGTCGCTCAGTTGTGTCCAACTCTTTGTGACCCCACAGACTGTAGCCTACCAGGCTCCTCTGTCCATGGGATTCTCCAGGCAAGAATACTGGAGTAGGTTGCCATGCCCTCCTCCAGGGGATCTCCCCCACCCAGGGATCAAACCTGAGTCTCCTGCATTGCAGGCAGATTCTTTTACCTTCTGAGCCACCATGGAAACCCCATCTATGAAACAGGGACCATTGTATGGAATGTAAGACCCATTTTCCCTCTAAGACAATGCACCCCAGAATATTCCACAGTCAACACAACAGCTTTCAGGTCCCACCCTCTACCATCAAATAATGAATTGGCTGAACAGCACTAGCAGGTTATATCCTTTCATTCTCTTTCCTATTTCATCTTCTGCATTAAAAAAAAAAAAATACATTTCCAATCATTTTCAATGCAAGTGATTTTGTATTTCAATGACTTTTTCAAAACCACCTGAATCAACATATTTTACCCACCATCTCCTACGCACAAGAAAGATGACATTTTGTGGGGAGGATTTGACAAAATGTCACTGGGACAGCATGTTTCATGTCTATTTATTTCACACGCTAATTGAGAACACACTCCGTGCCAACTCTAGGGCCTGGGGACACTCAGACATCATCCCCACTATCTGGACTTCATGGTGTCGGAGGGAGACAGGACTCTAAGAGAAGACAAATCATCCTGGGCTAAAACTGCATTGACTGAGGTGAGGACCTGGCCTGTGGGAATGCACATCTCCATCTGCTGGGGTTCCCGGGGGAGCCTCCAGGGTAAGCGACTTGGGAGCTGAGCCACGAGGATATTTGATTGGAGGTGTGAGGAGAATCCATGCAAAGAGCACATGCAAAATAGGGGGCTGTCACAGAGTCTGCATTTCCTGCTATGACGCATTGCATCACAACTCCTGCTTCCGGGTTGGGAAGCTTCCCTGGAGTGGGGCATGGCAACCCACTCCAGTATTCTTGCCTGGAGAGGCCCATGAACAGAGAAGCCTGGCAGTCTATAGTCCATAGGATCACAAAGAATCGGACACGACTGGAGCAACTTAGCTTGCATGCTTCTAATAATAATGGTACAAATGGGACTAATACCAGCACACGTGAACTGCTTATCTTCTGAGTGTCTGGCACTGTACTGTACACACCACCTCATTTGATCCTCACTATTACCCACAAGGGACAGTCTCCTATTGGCCCCATTTTACAGGTGAGAAGACTGAGGGAGGGTTTTTGCCAAGGTCAGAGAGCTGGTAAGCCCCAAGCAATCTGACTTAGCATCTATAATATCCTTTTTATTGTCACTGTACTGTCTGGGCGCAAAAAGCGGGTCTTGTCAAGTTGCTCTCTTTTAACGGACCCAGTAGCTTCTGGAGGCAAGTGTGCCAACCACCCACTTTGCAGGCGAGGGGTCGAGAGTTTAGAGAGGAGGGGTACGTGGCCCAGGCCCACACAGCTTCCAGGTCTTGGGAATGAGAGGGAATGGTTCCCGCTGCGCGGCTGCTGGTCTTCCATTTGAGAGCTGCCTCTGAGCATGAAAATCTTTAGACCATCTGAGTTAGCAGGCCAACATCCTCCTTGGCATACTTAGTGTGTTGTTTTTTTTTTTTTTAATTTTCTATGGTTTTGTGTTTGTTATTTAGCAGCAAGGAAATTAATCCAAGTCAAAAGCTAGTCCCAGCTGCCCCTTGCTGTCCCTTCAGGAGAGTACGGCTGGGCCTCCCCTCTGGGGATCACCTCTCAGCTTGTCACATGTCACTCGTCATCCCATGTCCCTTCCCTCCTTCAGCCTTGTGAGCCAGCTGGCCCTTCTTCTTCAAGGCCCTGCCGATAAGCCACCTCCTCCAGGAACCCTCCCCACCCCAGCCAGGTGAATGTGACCTGGCCTTCCATTATCACCCCACTTTCTGCACTTCCTTCTTGGTCCTGGGGTGGGGTGAGGCGGGTTCTTGGGGGAGACCCCATCCTACCAGCCATTCCTGCAGCCAGTCCTTGGACCTCTTGAGCCTCAGTTCCTTATCTAACAGAACAGTGTCAGAACCAGCCCCCCAGGCTGTGAAGACTAAACGAGGTAAGTACCGCCCACTGCACCCTCAGTGCTGACAGCTGTGAGCTGCTGTTACCATAGACCCAGCGAGGAAGAGAATACTTGTTCTGTGGCCGGGCGTTAGGTATCCGCAGGCATGTCAGATCTCTAAAGCAGAAAATGCTTCTTGCTTCCCTGACCCTCTTGTGACCCATGCATTTTGAACAACAACAACAACAAAAAAAAAAAAAAAAGGATTCTGGAACCAGACCGGTGTTTGAATCCCAGCCCTTCTGTCCTCTTGCTGTGTAAATTTGGAGAAGTTACTTAACTTCTCTGAGCCTTGGTTTCTTCAACTGGAAATGTAGGGTATTTATACCACCTTGTGGCTTGTTGTGAGGAAGAAAGCAAACTTATTCATTCAATCATTCATTGATCAGAACATTCTTGGAGCTTCTGACCTGTACCACACACTGGACTTGAGGCTGGGGATATGATGGGGAATTTCACACAAAGCCTGTTCTGGCAGAGATCTTGTCCTGCCCACCATGATGCACTCTTTCTGCTTGGACCCCTCCGATTGCATTTTCCAGCTTTGTTTCAGGAACAGTCAGGATTTGAAACCAGGGTACACTGGCTTCACGGGGGGCAGAAGTTTCCTTCTGCAGCCAGTAGGGAAGGCCAGTTTTCTCTTCACAGAGCCAGTATATCTCCTGAAGCTACACACGCCTATTGCTGTTTGGGGTCCAAAAAAAGGAGTAGGGGCAGGAAGAGAGGTTTTCTCATCATCTGGGTTTGGGCGGAACCCAGAACACACTTTGCCAAGTCATCCTTTTCCCTCTTGGAATGACTGGGTGCTCTTGGGGTGATCTTACTGCATCTGGTTAGTTTCAATGACACCAAGTTCACCCAAACTTTGCATGGAAGCAAGAGGGTCCTGGGCACTTCAGTCGTCCAGAAGCCACCAGGTCCCCAAGTGTCCCTCAGGCTCAGGGGGAGCACGTGAGGATGCTCGTCTCCCCTTTCGGGGCTGCTGTCGCCACCCAGGCCTCATGGAGCGCTGCTGGTACCCACCATCCCAGGAAGTCTCTCCTGGTTCCTGCCTCTTCTTGCCCTAATTCCTCTCTCCTCGGGCTTCCCTGGTGCCTCAGTCCGAGAAAAAGCTGCCTGCAATGCAGGAGACCCAGGTTCAATCCCTGGGTCCAGAAGATCCCCTGGAGAAGGGAATGGCTATCCACTCCAGTATTCTTGCCTGGAGAATCCCATGGACAGAGGAGCCTGGTGGGCTACAGTCTATGGGGTCGCAGAAAGTCGGACACGACTGAGCATCTAACACTTTCTCTTTTCTCTCTTCAGGGCTCAGAAACAGCTCCAGCAGCCAGAAAGTGGAAGTCCTCGCCCGGTCCTCATGGGCTCGTGCCTCTGCACACACATGCACACCTGTGCACACCTGTCACACCTGTCACCCCTGTGCACACCCCTGGCAGGGAAACTCACAGGCATCATCAGCTGCCTCTTCCCAGGTGCCTCAGGATCAAAACCCCCAAACACAAAACAGATCAACACTGTAACAAATTTAGTAAAGATTTTAAAAACGGTCTGCATCAAAAAACAAAATATTCAATTAAAAAATAAATTAATTTTTAAAATCGTTTTTAAAAAAAAGCCTCTGACAAATCCTGCAGCAGAAACCTGTCTTAATTTTCTTAACTTGATGTCTCTCAGGCTTTGACTACATACCATTTTTGGCATTTTGGGGGACATGTTGCTTAGCGTGCCTGATTTTAGTTCCCTGACCAGGAATTGAACCTGTGCATCCTGGAGTGGAAGAGTGGAGTCTGATCTGCTGGCCTGCCAGGCAAGTCCCAAGCACGTACCCTTTTTGTACTCATTACCTGACAGTGATTCTGTGGAAAACACTGAACATATGTCCGAGACAATCCTAAAGCCATCTTCACAGATGCCTCGCAGTTAGTCCCTGGTCTGGGTTGCTCACCTTCTGAGGGGTAGAAGAGGCAGGGCACAGGAAATACAATATCTTGGCCAACCAATGTCATCCAACCAAAATGCATCCCCCATCAGCTTTCTTCGGACTATCACATTACCTTTACCTGAGATGTTGTGTATATATTTGTTTGCATATTTATTCCCCATTACCCTCTCCCTCTCAGTCAAATGAAGCCTCCACAAGGGAAAAGGTTTTGTCCTGTGTTTTACTGCTTTATCCCCACAACTCCTCCCACAGCTAGGTCAGTGTTTGGCATGTACTCCATGCTTCATTAATGTTGGTGGAATCACTATTAATTGTGCAAATGGGGAAAGCAAAGCACAAGGAGAGTAGGTAATTTGCACACAGTTGCATGACTAGTACTTGGTGGAGTCAAGTTGAAAGCCAAGAGTCCGACCTCAGAGCTCACACACTGACCACCCTGCCCGCTCTAGCACCAGCCTCCTCTGTGTGAGTGAAAGAAGGATATGAAACCATTTATTTTCTTAAAGTTGACAAACCAAGCCCAGCCCCTGCTTTGCTTTCCACTTGACCTCTACAGCATCCCTCTCCACACCTGTCTCAAACTCCATTCCCAGGCCAGCACCTGGCAGGGGATCAGAGGACCTAAGACCCAGCCAGCCATGCTGCTAAGGCCCCAGCAATTGAACCTGGGGGTGACCCTCGGGGCAGCCAATGCTGGGTTCTCCACAAAGAAGACAATTCTCCTGAGAGTCCAAGAAACTCAACTTAACAGCTTCCTACCTTTCCTCCCCTCCTCAAATCTGATGCCAAATAAAGCCGCCAGACAGAGTGACTTGAGGCTGGCCACCCCTCCATTCTCCAGTCTAATATAAGGAGAGGACAAAGGAGGGAAAGAGCTGAGTTCAGAGCTGGAAGCACTGGCTTGGTCCCACTGCCATGTGATCTTGACCAGCTGGCCCTTCTCTGGGCTTTGGCTTCCTCTGCCGAGAATGGAGGGACAGGGCTCAAATGGCTGGCCTTGCTGCATTGACAGAGAGATCAAGGATCATCAACTTGAAAGTCCCACACAAATGTAATTCTTGCCAGGGCAGAGGTATGGGCGATGGCTGGGGGTCCGAGAGTCAGGGGTCCCGGGTCAGAGGCGATCAGGGAGGTTGCTCAGAAGCTCAGATGACCTTTGACCTGAGTCTCTAAGGACGAGTTGGAATTTTGTTTGCTGATGGGGCTAGGAAGGAAAGTTAAGGCAGATTGCACAGGCTTTGAAAACCAAGACATTCTCCTAGTACCAATGGGAAGCCTGTGAGGGTTTTAAGCAAAGTGCTCTTCGGCTAGTTTTTGTCCCAATGTCAGGATTAAGTTCATCTGTGATTTACAGAAGACTCAAAATAACAGTGGCTTAACCACATAAGAAATTATCATCTTGCAGAAAAGAAGCCCCAAAGCAGTAGTCCAATAGGACAGATCTGCAGAGTCCCTAGGGACCCAGGCTCCTTCCTTCTGCTCCACTCACCTCCCCATGTGGCTCCCATCTCACACATTACCCCATGGTGCAAAATTGCTGTTGAAGCCCCAGCTTTTACAGTTGCCCCCTAGGCAGCAGGGCAAATGAATGAGAGTAGGACAAAAGAGACACACCCCCAGAAGAGTCAGTTCATTTTAAAGAGCCTTCTCAGAAGCCCCACACACAACTTTTACTCACATATTACTAGCCAGAACTTAGCTAATCTCACTGCCAAAAAAAAGGACTGGTGATGAAGTCTTTGTTCTGAGCAGTACTGCCACATATCAGAGTTCTGTAACTAAAGAAGGTGGGACTGGATATTGGATCGGCTTCTGGCAGTCCCTGCTACAGAGGTTTTTGGCTGCAAGAAACAGGATACCTGACACTCAGACTTTAATACTTCCTTGGCAAGGAGTCTGGAGAAATATGTCCCGGGGTTGGGTTGTTGACTCAACAATGGCATCAAGAGCCAGATTCTTTCTATCATTAGGATATTGGATATTAATTAAATAGGTTATTATTAAATACCAATTAATATTTATAAAGCACTTATGCAACATGAAAATAAAATATGCTAAATGTATTACCTCACAATCACAAGATGACTGCCACAGCTCCAGACATCACATCCTGCCCTTATATCCTATAATGTAGGAAAAGTCTAGAAGGCAAAAAAGCCCACAAACCCGCCCCCTCCCCCAAGGCTGGATATGTTGGCACCCATACAAAACCAGAGCTGATTTAAGAGGAGGGCAGAAAGGGACAGGGCTGGTGGGTCGTGAGACAATCTTGCCTGCTACACTAGTTCAAAATGGAGTAGAGGTTAGGAAAACATTGAGGAGGTGTTGAGAGATGGAGAGTCAGCCACACCAGGGAGTCAAAGAGCAACCTCATGGGGTAACCAGGCCCTGCACGGTCACCAAATTTTTTTTTCTTTTTTTAGCAAAACGGTTGCTCTTCCTTGGTCTGTGCTGGCACAAAACTAGCCTTGAATGTGTATGTGGGCAGGCCCGGCACTGACTGGTAACTGCATCAAACACTTTCCCTTTCTGCCATCAAGAATGCACTGTGCTCATTTCCCTGGTCCCCCAGGGCACAGGGGCTCCAAGCGAAGTGTGTCAGGAATTCTGTGTTTTCACCTTGGCCTGAGCCTCTCAATTTATCTTGTAGTTTCATTAAGTCCCGCGCCACATACCTCAGACATATTTCTCATCTAACGGCCTGTTGCAGGGACTCCAGGACACTACAGAGTGTTCTTTGCCTGGTTTTCTTTCTTAAAACCAAATAACTATTCACTACTCTCCCCCTGTGTCTCGCATGGTTCACTTAGATTAATAACATTTGAGATTCTGCCTATTAGGTATCGAAAGCAGCAAGCGGGGGCCTTCTAGCCAATTCTAATTCCAGATACTGCGTGATGGAAACTATTTCTCCCCAACCCTGTTGCCAGCGACAAGCTTTTCTCTAACGGCTTAATTAGGATTCAAGATTGTGTCCAGAAACCCAGAGCCTTGGAAGGAGCCAAGCCAGCGTGTTTACAGACTTCTGTGTTCAGTTCATTTCTGGTTTTGTATTTTGCAAGAGGAGGGAAAAGGAAATGGCTGAGAGACACAGAGACAGAGAAAGAAGTGGGGTATTTTTAAATTAATTTTTATTGGAGTATAGTTGATTTACAGTGTTGTGTTAGTTTATGCTGTACAGCAAAGTGAATCAGTTATCCACTCTTTTTTAGGTTCCTTTCCCATGTAGGTCATTACGGAGTATTGACTAGAGTTCCCCATGCTATACAGTAGGTCTTTGTTGATTATCTAGCTTATACATAATGGTGTGTGTGTGTCAATTCCAAGCTCCAGATTTAGCCCTCCCCCTTCTCCCCTTGGTAATCACAAGTTCATTTTTCATGTCTGGGACCCTATTTCTGTTCTGTAAATAAGTTCATCTGTACCATTTTTTTCCCTTCCATTTATAAGAAAGATCACGTCGTATTTGTCTTTCTCTGTCTGACTTACTTCACTCAGTATGACAATTTCTCGGTCCATCCATGCCACAGTAAATGACATTTAGTTTGTTCTTTTTTATGACTGAGTACTATTTCATTATATATATATATATATATACACACATATGTGTTGTGTATATATACATATGTGTTATGTATATATACATATTATATATATATATATATATATATATATATACATATACACACACACATATAAAATCCCATGGACGCAGGAGCCTGGTAGGCTGCAGTCCATGGGGTCACTAAGAGTCGGACATGACTGAGTGACATCACTTCACTTTCCTATATATATATATATATGTAAGACGTGGGCCTTTAATAACAGGAAGAAGCTTCAAATATGGTGGGGAAAGGGTTAGCTGGCAGCCAGATGGGAAGATGGGAATAGCAAGAAGGCAGAGAAAGGCAGGTACTGAAATCCAGAGGTGGTTCAGACATACTGGAGATCAGAGCAATGAATGGCCTAGCTCTTGACCAGCTGTACCTCAGTGATAAGAGGTTATGAGCTGTCCATCAGTCCCGATGGGGGCTGAGCATGGGAGGAATGCTTGTGTTTGTAAGCAGGGGGAAATACTGCTTTTGCCAGGAGGCCCCAATTTCTAAGCTGACACCCAGCATGTTTTCTTGCAGTTTCCAAGCAGTGAAAAGAGTCACCTGGGACACACTGGACCATTCAATGATAAAACCTGTGTGCGGAGAACTCAAGAACTTAAAGAACTCCATTCCTTCCCAGCTGAGTGGCCTTGGCCAAGTCACTTTACCCTTGAGTGTTAGCCTCCTGCTCTGGGAATAATAATACTGGAATATTTCACAGAATTACTGTGAGGTTTATAAAGAAGTATGAGAAAAGCATCGGACATTGGATGATGTCTGTCATGGTACCAGTTGAACATGTATCACATGTCACCCTGGAGATGAAGGTCAAACCTTACAGCTAGAGCATGGATGGGTCTCTAAGAAGCTGTGGCTACCATTTACACTCTCTTGGCCTCAGTTTCCTCATCTATAAAATGGTTTAAAAGACATGATGCATATAAGACCCTTAGCTCAATGCCTGGCATGAGGCAGGTGCTCCCCCTGGGGATGGGCAGGAAGTGGCTTGATCAAAGCCTACCATCGTCCTGGTAAGGAACCTAAGGCTGAGAGCAGGAAGTGACATCAGCTGATCCACAATGAATTAATGGAAGACCTCGTTAGGACTCTTGTAGTATTTTACCAGTGGTCAGTGGAAATAAGTTCCCATTCAAGAGCATATAGAGGGATCAATGGACTTTCCTGGTGGCTCATTGGTAAAGAATCTGCTTGCAGTGCAAGAGATACAAATTTGATCCCTGGGTCAGGAAGATCCCCTGGGGAAGGAAATGGCAACCCACTCCAGTATTCTTGCCTGGAGAATCCCATGGATAGAGGAGCCTGGCGAACTACTGTCCATAGGGTCTCAAAGAATTAGACATCACTGAAGCAACTTAGCACACACGCTTGAAAAGGGATCAATAGAAGCCAGAAAAGACGTGAACCTTTAATAACATGCTGGTAACAAGAATTCCAGAATTCAAAATAAACTTCAGCATGAGCAGGGCACACGCCAGAGGGACAATCCTCCTGGGAATGTCAATCTAGATCACCTTCTTTCTTATCAAGACTGGAATCATCAATGAAGTCGGTTTCCTAATACCTCTTCGAAAACTCTATTTTACATCTGACCTTGTACTTCCCCGTCTTAGAGCCGGAGTTTCATTCATGTGTGAGGACATTCATTACAGGGTTCATAATGGGAAGACAATGAAAGCATCCTGTGTGTTGGAGGGTTAGTTAAGTAAAGCATGGTAATCCAATGTGAGGCAACTGTTAAAACTGACATCTGTAAAGAATTTTTAAGGAAACAGGAAAAATACTTATGGTATAATGTGAAGAAAAAGGTACAGAGGGACACAAAACTGCATTCAGAATTTCAACTGTATGAAATAAATGAACATTCACGTGTGTGTGTCCAATCTTTAGAAAAAAAGATGAGAAGGGAAATACACCAAACTGACGACATTTATACCAGAATGGTATAGGATTAGAAGTGATCACTTCCAATCTACTTATTTATTTATATTTTCTGCATTTTATAAATGTTCTACAGCGAGTATATATTATTTTTATATCCAGAAAATACTATTTAAATGTTAAATAGCATGCTGCCGCTGCTAAGTCACTTCAGTCGTGTCCGACTCTCTGTGACCCCATAGACGGCAGCCCACCAGGCTCCCCCGTCCCTGGGATTCTCCAGGCAAGAACACTGGAGTGGGTTGCCATTTCCTTCTCCAATGCATGAAAGAGAGAAGTGAAAGTGAAGTCGCTCAGTCTGTCCGACTGTTAGCGACCCCATGGACTGCAGCCCACCAGGCTCCTCCGTCCATTGGGTTTTCCAGGCAAGAGTACTGGGGTGGGGTGCCATTTCCTTCCCCGGTTAAATAGCATACAAAAGGCAAATATAAAGTAAACCCTCCACCTCTTTAAAGCATCATTCCTTCAGTTCAGTTCAGTTCAGTTCAAAAGCATCATTCCTTACTCCTATGTAAAACCATTAATGTAAGGAAGGTCTAAGTTTCAACCTACTGCCACATCCAAGGTAAGTGACATATACACAGGCTGACTCAGATGTTTCCACTGGTATGTAAATAATGTCACAGCTGGGATACAGCAACACTTTTAAAAAGAAAGTACATTTTTAAAGAGTGCAAGGGAGTCAAGCTCCATTAGGACCAGCTCATCAAGCATAAAACACAGTTTTAGAAGGAGGTGGAAATAGAGTGATGTAAGTCGAGGGGTACAAAGTTATAAGAAGAATAAGTTCTGAGGCTCTAATGTATAGCATGGTGACTACAGCTAATAATATGGTAGTGAATACTCAAAGCTGCTGAGAGCTCGTCAGCATTCTCANAACTACTGTCCATAGGGTCTCAAAGAATTAGACATCACTGAAGCAACTTAGCACACACGCTTGAAAAGGGATCAATAGAAGCCAGAAAAGACGTGAACCTTTAATAACATGCTGGTAACAAGAATTCCAGAATTCAAAATAAACTT
Source organism: Oreotragus oreotragus (assembly GCA_006410675.1). Lineage (NCBI taxonomy): Eukaryota > Metazoa > Chordata > Mammalia > Artiodactyla > Bovidae > Oreotragus > Oreotragus oreotragus. Next base: position 336,258 of record SJYX01020931.1, read on the forward strand.
CAGCATGAAAAGGGCACACGCCAGAGGGACATTCCTCCTGGGAATGTCAATCTAGATCACCTTCTTTCTTATCAAGACTGGAATCATCAATGAAGTCGGTTTCCTAATACCTCTTCGAAAACTCTATTTTACATCTGACCTTGTACTTCCCCGTCTTAGAGCCGGAGTTTCATTCATGTGTGAGGACATTCATTACAGGGTTCATAATGGGAAGACAATGAAAGCATCCTGTGTGTTGGAGGGTTAGTTAAGTAAAGCATGGTAATCCAATGTGAGGCAACTGTTAAAACTGACATCTGTAAAGAATTTTTAAGGAAACAGGAAAAATACTTATGGTATAATGTGAAGAAAAAGGTACAGAGGGACACAAAACTGCATTCAGAATTTCAACTGTATGAAATAAATGAACATTCACGTGTGTGTGTCCAATCTTTAGAAAAAAAGATGAGAAGGGAAATACACCAAACTGACGACATTTATACCAGAATGGTATAGGATTAGAAGTGATCACTTCCAATCTACTTATTTATTTATATTTTCTGCATTTTATAAATGTTCTACAGCGAGTATATATTATTTTTATATCCAGAAAATACTATTTAAATGTTAAATAGCATGCTGCCGCTGCTAAGTCACTTCAGTCGTGTCCGACTCTCTGTGACCCCATAAACGGCAGCCCACCAGGCTCCCCCGTCCCTGGGATTCTCCAGGCAAGAACACTGGAGTGGGTTGCCATTTCCTTCTCCAATGCATGAAGGTGAAAAGTGAAAGTGAAGTCGCTCAGTCTGTCCGACTGTTAGCGACCCCATGGACTGCAGCCCACCAGGCTCCTCCGTCCATTGGGTTTTCCAGGCAAGAGTACTGGGGTGGGGTGCCATTTCCTTCCCCGGTTAAATAGCATACAAAAGGCAAATATAAAGTAAACCCTCCACCTCTTTAAAGCATCATTCCTTCAGTTCAGTTCAGTTCAGTTCAAAAGCATCATTCCTTACTCCTATGTAAAACCATTAATGTAAGGAAGGTCTAAGTTTCAACCTACTGCCACATCCAAGGTAAGTGACATATACACAGGCTGACTCAGATGTTTCCACTGGTATGTAAATAATGTCACAGCTGGGATACAGCAACACTTTTAAAAAGAAAGTACATTTTTAAAGAGTGCAAGGGAGTCAAGCTCCATTAGGACCAGCTCATCAAGCATAAAACACAGTTTTAGAAGGAGGTGGAAATAGAGTGATGTAAGTCGAGGGGTACAAAGTTATAAGAAGAATAAGTTCTGAGGCTCTAATGTATAGCATGGTGACTACAGCTAATAATATGGTAGTGAATACTCAAAGCTGCTGAGAGCTCGTCAGCATTCTCATCACACACACACAGAAAGTTATCTATCTATCTCACAGAGGTGAGATAGATAGATAGATAGATAGATAGATATAACTATCTATCTTGATAGACCAAGTTATTTTGGTCTTAGTTAATCAGTCTGCAACGTCAGTGTGCGTCAAATCATCACAGTGTACTGTTTAAATATGTACAATTGTATTTGTCAATTATTTCCAATTATTCCTTATAAAGTTAAAAAATAGCTTAAGAGGAAAACAAACACCTGCAAGATTCTCAGCGTTTCTGCTTCAATGATCTGTTGCAGCATAATAAAACACCATAAAATGTGGCACTCAAATAAAAGTCTCGATTTGTTATTTCTCATAATTCTGTGAGACAGGAATTCAGGCAGGGTTCAGCTGGGCAGTTCTTCTGCTCCACGTGGCACAGGCAGGGATCACTCAGTCCTCTGGCTTCAGCAGGCCACCATCTAGATGTCACTGTGGAGTCTGGCTCCTGAATGCTCCTCTCTCTTTTCTCTTCCCGCCCACCTCCCACTTCATTCAGTCTTCCATCTTGAGTTACTTTTCAGCAGGCCACTGGCTCCCACAGAGCACAAAAGCAGATGCTAGTGGATTCCTCCAAGGCTGCTCTCAGAATTCATACACTGTCACTCTCTCCACACTCAGTTGGCCAAAGCCATCCAGGGCCAATTTCAACACCAGGAGAAAGAAAGGAGATACCACATCTTGATGCAGGAGCAGTGCCACATGGAGGAATGGGAGGAATTGCAAACAGTCGCATTTGCAGACAAGAACCACAGTTACTAGGTTCACCCTGGTCTATTCATGGTGGGATGAGAAAAACTGTTTCACATGACTGTCACACTGGTACATCTGGAGCCACGGACACAGAAGGCCTGAGGTGAGCTCTAGGTTCACGTTCTAACAGACACTAACTCAAATCGCTGTTCTACCATTAGCCAGTAAAAAACGTCTCTGAATCTCAGTTTCTCACCTCTGCAGAAGCAAGCTCAGTTGTTCAGTCATGTCCGGCTCTTTGCTGATGCTTTGGACTGTCGCCTGCCAGGTTCCCCTGTTGATGGGATTTTGCAGGCAAGAATACTAGAGGGGGTTGCCATTTTCCCCTTGAGGGGAACTTCCTGACCCAGGGATCGAGCCTGCATCTATTATGTCTGTCTCTTGCATTGGCAGGTGGATTCTTTACTGCTGAGCTATAAAATGGACATAATAATGTCTGTCTCAAATGTCAGGCCAGTGTAGTTATCCAGAAAATGTTAGTATTGCCCCTCCTCTCTTACACTTTTGCTTCCATTTATTTTTTAATTAATTTATTTATTTTGGGCTGGGTCTTGGTTGGGAGCTTTCTTTAGTTGTGGCAGGCAGGAGTTACTGTCTAGTTGGGATGCACAAGCTTCTCATTGTAGTGGCTTCTTTTGTTGTGGATCATGGGCTCTAGACATGTGGGCTGGTTGGGTTACTCAGATTTAGTTGCCCTGAAGCATATGGAATTTTTTTAGACCAGGGATCAAACCTGCATTCCCCTGCATTGGCAAGCAGATTCTTCAACCCTGGACCACCACAGGAGTGTAGGCTTTTGCTTTTATAGTAAAGTTTTGGCAGTAGAAATAAAGAGTTCTGCCTTTTTAAGTTTTCTAGGAGGCCTGGAGTGCTGCAATTCATGGCGTCGCAAAGAGTCGGACACGACTGCGCGACTGAACTGAACTGAGGATTATCAGGGCTCTGAGCAGACACCTAGAAATGAAGCAGTAGCCAATGCTTTGGGCAGCCTAGCAAATTTCCCACCCTTTGCTAAAAGGCATGATGGAGGTGAGTATATGATCTATATCTGGCCAACAGTACCTCCTCCTTTTGGACCAAGGATTGGTTCAAGGGAGTTCATGTGACTCAGGCGGAACCAATCAGAGTCCTTCTCTGGGATTTCCTGTCTGAGCTGGAGAAGTAGCCTTGCTTCTGGAGGCTGAGAGCTAAAAGAATGGGATATTATGACTACAGTCTGCTATTTTTAAAGCTGGGCAGAGAAAGTAAGGGGAAAATAAAGACACAGGGTCCTGGTAGCCCTCTAGTTTCGTGGCCCAGTTACAGCTGCCTTTCTGCAGAAACCAGGGAGTCAGGCTACTGACACTTGTGGATTTCCTGTCTGAGCTGGAGAAGTAGCCTTGCTTCTGGAGTCTGAGAGCTAAAAGAATGGGATATTATGACTACAGTCTGCTATTTTTAAAGCTGGGCAGAGAAAGTAAGGGGAAAATAAAGACACAGGGTCCTGGTAGCCCTCTAGTTTCGTGGCCCAGTTACAGCTGCCTTTCTGCAGAAACCAGGGAGTCAGGCTACTGACACTTGGTGGCAAGTGTTCTGACACACAGTTCAAGATGCAGAGAGATCCTGGAGGTGGAGTAATGGAGAGAGGAGGAAGCAGGAAGAAAGGAAAACACAGAAGCCAAAAATAGAGCATTCCTGGGCCATTCAAACTGCCCACAACAGTGATCAAGTAAAAATCCAGCATCACTGCTTGTCACTTGCTCATTTGACAGTCCACTGCAGTATTATCTAGGGCAACAGAGAACATCACAACCATCAACAGGAGAATGGCTAAATAAGCGAGACAAACTCACACAGTTGCCTACATAGCTATAATTTAAGACAATGAGAGTAATTAATATATTGCAAGTAACAAAAATAATGACATGGAAACATCTCCAAGACATATTTTGAGTTAAATGTAAGTATAGAATAGTAAAATCCATCAAAGAAACAAGCAAAACCATAGATGCACTGTTGGTGGGAATGCAAACTGGTACAGCCACTATGGAGAACAGCATGGAGATTCCTTAAAAACTGGGAATTCAGCTGCCATACGACCCAACAATCCCAATGCTGGGCATACACACTGAGGAAAGCAGAATTGAAAGAGACACAAGTAACCCAATGTTCATTGCAGCAGTGTTTATAATAGCTAGGACATGGAAGCAACCTAGATGTCCATTGGCAGATGAATGGATAAGGAAGATGTGGAATATTACTCAGCCATAAAAAGGAATGCACTTGAATCAGTTCTAATGAGGTGGATGAAACTGGAGCCTACTATACAGAGTGAAGTAAGTCAGAAAGAGAAGCACCAATACTGTTTATTAATGCATATATATGGAATTTAGAAAGACAGTAATGATGATCCTATATGCAAGGCAGCAAAAGAGACACAGATATAAAGAACAGATTTTTGGACACGTGGGAGAAGGCGAGGGTGGGATGATTTGAGAGAATAGCATTGAAACATGTATATTACCATAAGTAAAGTAAATGACCAGTGCAAGTTTGATGCATGAAGCAGGGCATTCAAAGCTGGTGCTCTGGGACAACCCAGAGGGATGGGGTGGGGAGGGAGGTGGGAGGGGAGTTCAGAACGGGAGGACGTGTGCACCTATGGCTGATTCATGTCGATATATGGCAAAAAAAAAACCCACAATATGGTAAAGTAGTTATCCTCCAATTAAAATAAATTAATTTTTTAAATACAAGCATGCATGCAGAGAATATGATATTTTATGATATTGTTCAGAGAATATAATTATTATATCATATTGTGATTTCTTCTGAAAAGTGAAACAGGGACTAAGATTGGACCCAGGAAGGGGTCAAAATGAACTTCAGCCTTGTCTATAAAGCATTCGGGATTATAGATATATCACATAGTGTTTAAAAATAACCACCATGAATGTAAATGGAGATTCATAGCAATTTAATTCTGAGATCATTAATTTCAACATTCTTAATTTAGAGTTGAAGAAACCAAGATTCAGGGAATGCAAGTGACTGGCCCAAGAGGTGTACTTGGGTGGGGAGTTTGTACTGAACCCAGCAGAATTCCAGCCCAAAGTCTCCCTATGTCACACTATCACCCCCAAGCTGAGGCCACCTACCAGCCTCTCAGCATTAGACAATGCCCAGGAGATAGAGTCAACTCACTGGAAAAGACCCTGATGCTGGGAAAGATTGAAGGCAAAAGGAGAAGAGGGTGGCAGGGGATGAGACCGATAGCGTCACCAATTCAGTGGACTCAATGGACATGAGTTTGAGCAAACTCCCAGGAGATAGGGAAGGACAGGGAAGCCTGGCATGCTGCAGTCCATGGGGTCACAAAGAGCCGGATACAGTGGAGTGACTGAACACCAAATAGACACAGAGAGCCAGTGGTGCCTCCATGTCTTTACGCCGTGGCTGTTCATCAACCACCTGCCTGGACAGACTCAGGATGGAAGGCGAAAGAGCTTGGGATGTTTTCTCTGCCCTCAACCTCCCATGGGCCCTTGAGTGAAGAGAGCCACTGACTCAGTGGTCTCTCTGCTTCCTTCCACTTCTCAGAGGTTACCCTTTGTGAACTTTGCCTACGGCCAAGTCCATACACAGCATACCCTCTGTGTGACCCTAGATCTTTGCCTCCTGTTCGTAATTAAGAGAAGAAACCACCAAATGAGCATATACGGAAGTATACGCAGCAATGAAGTCTTTTTTTTTCTTTATGTGAACTATTTTGGCCTAATTCTTCTTTTTTTTTTTTTTTTACAAAGAGAGCGGCTAATATTTCATGGGGAGAGATAAGATCTTGCTTTAATACAGTTAGCTTCAATTGACCTTGAACTGAATCTACAAATTTCTTAGAGGTGACCTCTTCATCGATGCTTGATACACATTCACAAATAAATGAACTGAGAAGATTCTTATTTAGATAACTAGTCCAATCGAGGATCCAAAATAAAGGCAGATGTCCAGGGCTCATGAGGGGAGTCATGGAATCATGGAATCTTAGAATAACAGAGTTTTAGAATGATAGAATTATAGAATCTTAGAGCTGAAGAATCCAGGGTGAAAGGGGACCCCTAAAGTGAAAAAAAAATGAAAGCTCTGAACTGTGAACTCTTTGGGGAAGGGGTTAGGTATTGGTCATCCCTACACTGAGCCTTGGAGAAGGCAGTGGCACCCCATTCCAGTACTCTTGCCTGGAAAATCCCATGGACAGAGGAGCCTGGTGGGCTGCAGTCCATGGGGTCACTAAGAGTCGGACACAACTGAGCGACTTCATTTTCACTTTTCACTTTCATGCATTGGAGAAGGAAATAGCAACCCACTCCAGTGTTCTTGCCTGCAGAATCCCAGGGATGGGGGAGCCTGGTGGGTTGCCATCTATGGGATTGCACAGAGTCAGACACGACTGACGCGACTTAGCAGCAGCAGCACTGAGCCTGGCACACAGTAGGAAGCCGGAGGTGGGGATTATTCATTCACCCAAGCTCTTCCGCACCCCTACTATGCACCAGAGCCGGATGACACAGACGGTACAGAGATGAGTTAACACAGACCCTGCCCTCAGGATATCCCAGGCCAGTAACTGCTGGCTGGAGAGGATTCTGGAAAGATTTCCTCTAATCCATGCCCTTTCCCCCACCCACGGTGCTCCTTCAAGTGACCCCATCCCCTCGAAGCTTGGACCAGGTACCCAGTGGAATCTTGCTGTCGCCGAGTGGGACGACCAGGTGGGATTTTGCCAGCAACAGAATGAAAGAAAAACAACCAATTTCCGTTAGTCATTGGGTGAGGGTTGCTCCCAAGAGGTGCTAATTCCTCAAAATTTCCTGCCTGCCTGGCTTACCTTCAGAACTGATTCCAGACACAAGTAGAAAACCCTGGGGCACAGAGGTGTGGGTGCTGAGAGCTGAGAGTTAGGCAGGTGTGCCCTGAAGTGGTAGGAGTGTCAGGATAAGGATGGGGTCAGTAACAGCACTGGCTTCCCTTCTGCTTTGCCTCATCAAGAAGAGCTAACACTGAATGAGCGCTTAAGTCTGCCAGGCAGTGCCATGACTATTTGACAGAGTTTTCTCTTATTTAACCCTGACAACAACTCTAGGAGGTGGGTCGTTCTCCTATTCCAGTTTTATAATTGAAACCACTGAGGCCCAAGCTCACGCAGCTAGATTTGAACCCAGGCTAACCCAAAGCCCATGCTCTCATGCACGCCAGGACACAGCTCATCAGTGGTGAGGTCAGACTCCAACTCTAGAGCATTCATCACTGCCCACTGTGCACTGGACCTCCATTCTTGGTTACAGCCTTTCCGGACACAGTGATCTTCTGCAAGCCCCTTGAGCTCTTTGGGTCCCGGTTTCTCCAGCTGTAAGGTGGAGCCATAATCATAGCTAGTTTATAAGGTTATTGTCAAGATGAGCAAGAAGGCAAATTAAGCTTAGCAATTGGCATGTCAGGAATTCTCACGAGTGCTATTATTTTTCCCCTGTGGAAACCTCAGTATTTTCTTCTGTAAGATAGAAAAAATTAACCTCTCTCATAGAAAAGGAAGCTTTAAACAATGAAATATATGCAGATATTAAAGGTAAGCTGGAATTGAAAAGGAATTGTCCCACATTAAGAAAATGATTTGAAAGTAAGGCACCCTTTAATTAGTTATTCTACTTTAGATAAAGGGTGCTTTTATCTATAATATACAAATAAAAATATGAGATACAGAGGTGAAAAGAAACCAAAAGTGGATAAACATATTGGAAATATTAATTTGATAAATATAAGAATATTTGTATAAACAATTAGTAAATTTGCTGTAGTAGTGGAAGGAATAAAAGTAATAAATCCTACCAAATAAAGAAATATAAGAGGATTGCTGTGTTATTCATTTAAATGAAAAGATCTAAATATTATTGTAGGTAAAACAATGGTACACATGCTTAAAGCTTATCACATTTCATTAGAAAGAGGGAAGCTTCTGAGCATTATTAGAAAAAAAAAAAGTGTATCAGAGACAAAATTTTAGATTGGTCTTTAGCAAAAGTCTCCTGAGACATAAAATGATATCGAAAATTGTAAGCTTCCTCATTTTCATCACATAAATCTAAGAATTAAAAAACATTATCAAATGCAAAAAAAAAAAAAAAACCCCGAAAACCTCTCTCAAAGGATTTCTGGTTGTCAAGTGAGAAAGGATATGCAGATATTACCATTTCTATAAAGATAAGAAAGTGGAAGCTAAGGAAAATTAGAGAACATTTATGAGGGTTGGGGAGCCTGTGAGTTCTGCCCCCATCACTTTCTGCTCACCTTCTCTCTAGAGCAACGTCTTTCATCTCCATGGCTTCAACTACCATTTATGCAGTTTCAGACACTGAACACTTTGGGTTTTGTTTGCTCTGGGTTCTTGTTGTGCAGGAGTCTGACATTTCTCTGCTGACGTTTCCTATCGCTCACTCATTTTATTGTTGTTCAGTCACTACGTCGTGTCTGACTCTTTGCAACCCCATAGACTGCAGCACGCCAGGCTTCCCTGTCCTTCACTCTCTCCCAGGGTGTGTTCCAACTCATGTCCATTGAGTCGGTGATGCCATCCAGCCATCTCATTCTCTGTCGCTCCCTTCTCTTCCTACCCTCAATCTTTACCAGCATCAATCTTTTCCAGTGAGTCAGCTCTTCACATCAGGTGGCCAAAGTATTGGAGTTTCAGCTTCAGCATCAGTTCTTCCAATGAATATTCACTATTGATTTCCTTTAGGATTGACTAGTTTGATCGCCTTGCAGTCCAAGGGACTCTCAAGAGTCTTCTCCACAGTTCAGTTCAGTTCAGTTCAGTCGCTCAGTCGTGTCCGACTCTTTGCGACCCCATGAATCGCAGCACACCAGGCCTCCCTGTCCATCACCAACTCCCTGAATTCACTCAAACTCATGTCCATCGAGTCAGTGATGCCATCCAACCATCTCATCCTCTGTCGTCCCCTTCTTCTCCTGCTCCCAATCCCTCCCAGCATCAGGGTCTTTTCCAATGAGTCAACACTTCACATGAGGTGGCCAAAGTATTGGAGTTTCAGCTTTAGCATCAGTCCTTCCAATGAATATTCAAGATTGATTTCCTTTAGGATGGACTGGTTGGATCTCCTTGCAGTCCAAGGGACTCTCAAGAGTCTTCTCCAACACCACAGTCAAAAGCATCAATTCTTCGGCACTCAGCTTTCTTCACAGTCCAACTCTCACATCCATACATGACCACTGGAAAAACCATAGCCTCAACTAGATGGACCTTTGTTAGCAAAGAGAAGCATCAATTCTTCTCAACCTTCATTATGGCCCAAATCTCATATCCATACATGACTACTGGAAAAACCATAGCTTTGACTAGATGGACCTTTGTCGGTAAAGTAATGCCTGCTTTTTAAAACGTTGTCTAGGTTGATCATAGCTTTTCTTCCAAGGAACAAGCATCTTTTAATTTCATGGCTGCAGTCACCACCTGCAGTGATTTTGGAGCCCAAGAAAGTAAAGTCTATCACTGTTTCCATTGTTTCCCCATCTATTTGCCATGATGTGATGGACTACATGCCATGATCTTAGTTTTTTAAATATTGAGTTTTAACCTAGGTTTTTCTCTCTCCTCTTTCACTTTCATCAAGAGATTCTTTAGTTCCTCTTCACTTTCTCCCTTAGAGTGGTGTCACCTGCATATCAGAGGTTATTGATATTTTTCCCAGCAGTTTTGATTCCACCTTGTGATTCATCCAGCCCAGCATTCTGCATGATGTATTCTGCATCAAAGTTCAATAAGCAGGGTGACAATATATAGCCTTGTTTTGAACCAGTCCATTTCCATGTCTGGTTCTAACTGTAGCTCCTTGACCTGCATACAGATGTCTCAGGAGACAGGTAAGATGGTCTGGTATTCCCATCTCTTGAAGAATTTTCCACAGTTTGTTGTGATCCACACAGTCAGAAGTCTTAGCATAGTCAATGAAGCAAAAGTAGATGTTTTTCTGGAATTATCTTGCTTTTTCTATGATCCGATAGATGTTGGCAATTTGATTTCTGGTTCCTCTGCCTTTTCTAAATTCAGCTTGAACATCTGGAAGTTCACAGTTCATGTTCTGTTGAAGTCTTGCTTGGAGAATCTTGAGCATTAATTTGCTAGCTGTGAGGTGAGTGCAATTGTGCAGGAGTGTGCACATTCTTTAGCATTGCCTTTCTTTTAGAATGAAAACTGACCTTTTCCAGTCCTGTGGCCACTGCTGAATTTTCCAAATTTGCTGGCATATAGTGTGTAGCACTTTAACAGCATCACCTTTCAGGATTCAAAATAGTTAAACTGGAATTTCATCACCTCCACTAGCTTTGTTCATAGTGATGCTTCCTAAGGTCCACTCAACTTCACACTTCAAGATATCTGGCTCTAGGCGAGTGATCACACTATCGTGGTTATCCAGGTTATTAAAATATTTTTGTACAGTTCTTCTCTGTACTCTTGCCTCCTCTTCTTAATCTCTCTGTTTCTGTTAGTTCCTTGCCATTTCTCTCCTTTATTGTGGCCATTTTTGCATGAAATCCTCCCTTGGTATCTCCAATTTTCTTGAAGAGATCTCTAGTCTTTCACATTCTACTGTTTCCCTCTATTTCTTTGCATTGTTCACTTAAGCCTTTCTTATCTCTCCTTGCTCTTCTTTGGAACTACACATTCAGATGGGTGTATCTTCCCTTTTCTCCTTTGCCCTTCACTTCACTTCTTTTCTCAGCTACATGTAAGGCCTCCTCAGACAGCCACTTTGCCTTCTTGTCTTTCTTTTTCTTTGGGATGGTTTCGGTCACCGCCTTCTGCACAATATTACAAACTTCCATCCATAGTTCTTCAGGCACTTTGTCTACCAGATCTAATCCCTTGAATCTATTAATCACCTCCACTGTGTGATCATAAAGGATTTGATTTAGATCATACCTAAATGGTCCAGTGGTTTTCCACACTTTCTTCAATTTAAGCCTGAATTTTGCAGTAAGGAGCTCATGATCAGTGGCACTCGTGGAGCCCACCTACCAATGCAGGAGGTGTAGGAGACATGGGTTTGATCCCTGGGTGGGGAAGATCTCCTGAAGGAGGGCATGGTAACCCACTCCAGTATTCTTGCCTGGAGAATCCCATGGACAGAAGAGCCTGGCGGGCTACAGTTCATAGGGTCGCAAAGAGTTGGACAGGATTGAAGCGACTTAGCATACAGGCACTATCTGAACCACAGCCAGCTCCTGCTCTTGTTTTTGTTGACTGCACAGAGCTTCTCTATTTTCGGCTATGAAAAATACAATCAATCTGAGTTCAATATTGACCATCTGGTGATGCCCATATGTAGAGTCGTCTTCTATTTTGTTGAAAAAGGGTGTCTGCTATAACCAGTGCATTCTCTCGGCAAAACTCTATTAGCCTTTGCCCTGCTTTATTCTGTACTCTGACGTCAAACTTTCCTGTTACTCCAGGTATCTCTTGAAGAATTCTTACTTTTGCTTTCCAGTTCCTATGATGAAAAGGATATCTTTTTTTTTTTTTGGTATTAGTTCTAGAAGGTCTTGTAGGTGTTCATAAACTGTTCAGCTTCAGCTTCTTTGGCATTAGTGGTTGGGACATTGACTTGGATTATTGTGATGTTGAATGGTTTGCTTTGGAAATGAATTGAGATCATTTTTGAGAGTACTGCATTTTGAAGTCTTTTGTTGACTATGAGGGCTACTCCATTTCTTCTAAGGATTCTTGCCCACAATAGTAGATATAATAGTTATCTGAATTAAATTCACCCATTCCTATCCATTTTAGTTCACTGATTCCTAAAATGTCGATGAACAAGCAGTATAAGAAAGTATAGTAAAGTTAAATAGAGTGCAGCATGCTTATTAAGAATGATTTGACTGAGATTAATAACAGAGAAAGTGTTCTTAAAGTATTGGTAATATAATGGAATTGTAATGATAAATTCCAAGCAGTTAAATATAAAAGCAAAGTAAAACCAGTTTTAGTTAAAAATATGCATTACATTCTTTGAAAGAAGACTTAAAGACACATGAAAAATGTTAACAATTGTCATGTTTCAGAGGAAGGTGATTTCTAGCTTCTTTATTTTTAATTTTTCTAAAATGAGTGCCTTATCTTTGTTCAGAGATAAAAGTTTTTTTAAGGTATTTTAAAATCAAAGTGATGGGCTTACTTATCACCAAAGTTCCTTCCAGCTGGCATATTGTGTGACCCATCAGTTCATTCAGAATATTGAGCATCTACTGTATACCAGCCTCCCTGTTGGGCAATGGGGAGGTGTTAAAGGCAAGTAAGACACTGTAGTTTATAGCTCACAATCTAGAATGGAATCAGACACAATTTATTCCTTTATAAAACCCCCAGCTCTGCTCATGGCCCCAAACACAGCGGGGGCCCGTTAGATGTTTGTTGAACAAACGTTGGCTGTAATTACCTAGCTCAAAATCGAAGCAGAACAGGATAAGTGAGGCTAGGAGATATAAGAGCAAGGTCCAGAAGGGAAAGAAGGCTACAGAGGGGAGGGACGTAGAGATGAGTGGGGATGTGGGGAAGCGGGTAGAAGGTCCAACTTGACTGTTTCTGTGTATTGGGTATAGACAGAACTAGAGAGACCCACTAGTTCCCTCATCTCAACAACGATTCTCTTTGCCTGACTCCCAGGAGTACCCAAGGCGAGCATAAAGCCCTTGATTCCCGGAGGCAGAAATCTGGCCTCTCCCTCTATAGGTAACCCCTCAGGTCAGCATCCTTCACCTGCAGGAAGGAAACTGGTGTCTCCTGGGTTTTCTTTCCATCTCACCGAGAGCTTCATGGACAAACGCAGACTGGCCGCTGTGTGGAGGACCGTCCTCTCTACAGGCGACTCATGAGGCTTCAGGTGGCTGCCCCTGGAAGGAGGGGAAGACCCACACCCCTTAATTAACAACCTGAGACAGATTGGAAGCAGCTGTGAATAATTAGACAATTTAAGTGCTGTGAAGGAGGAATAATTTCTGAAGCCTTTGTAATAAATCTTATGCTGTCTCAGGCCCCACACTGGACTTGAACCTTTTTTTTTTTTTCCAAGGGTGAGTTAGCACATTACTCATAAAAGAAACAGTATCCCTTTTGTTTGGCCTGGGTCTGTTTAATAACAGAAGAGCCTATCACAATTACGGGGGCAGCTCGGTGACAAAGAAGTGCCCCTGTCTGAAGGGGCCTGCGCGCTCCATGGTGAGATGGGCAGCAGCGCTCTACCCAGCTGTCTTGTCCAGCATGGCTTGAGTTCCACTCCAAACGACCTTCATTTTCAATTGGCTCCAGATTTTGGAGTTTACCATGGAAATGATAGAGTATGATATTCACATAAAACAAGACAGATCTTGGGTCCATGAATGTTTTAACTTCTACAGGATCCTGAGTTTGTTTTACTCCACCATATTTCAAAGAGAGAGAGGAAAAAGCCTCATCATTAAAGAGCAGAAAGGAATAGAGATCAATCCCTGGGGCTTCCCTGGTGGCTCAGATGGTAAAGATTCCACCTGCAATGCAGGAGACCCAGGTTCAATCCCTGGGTCAGAAGATCCTCTGGAGAAGGAAATGCCTACCCACTTCAGTATTCTTGCCTGGAGAATTCCATGGACAGAGGAGCCTGGCGGGCTGCAGCCTGTGGGGTGGCAAAGAGTTGGACACGACTGAGCTACTAACACACACCAGACCAATCCCCTTAGACAGAATTAAGACACACAAAGAAGTGATGTGGCTGAAGTTGCTGTTGAAGTTGCAGCAGAAGCAGATCTAGAATCAATCCACTTTGGATTTTGCACAGCAATTCCAAGATGATTAAATAATCAAAGTCACTTGTTGCTGTCATTCAGTCGCTCAGTCCTGTCCTATTCTTTGTGACCCCATGGACTGCAGCATGCCAGGTTTCCCTGTCCTTCACCATCTCCCAGAGCTTGCTCAAACTCATGTCCATTGAGTCGGTGAAGCCATCCAACCATCTCATCCTCTGTCGTCCCCTTCTCCTCCCACCTTCACTCTTTCCCGGCATCAGAGTCTTTTCCAATGAGTCAGTTCTTTGCATCAGGTAGTCAAAGTATTGGAGCTTCAGCATCAGTCCTTCCAATGAATAGTCAAGATTTATTTCCTTTAGGATTGACTGTTGATCTCTTTGCAGTCCAAGGGGCTCTCAAGAGTCTTCTCCAGCACCACAGTTCAAAAGCATCAATGCTTCGGCACTCAGCTTCCTTTATGGTCCAACTCTCACATCCATACATGACTACTGGAAAAACCATATCTTTGACTACACGGACCTTTGTCCATAAAGTAATGTCTCTGCTTTTTAATACTCTGTCTAGGTTTATCATACCTTTTCTTACAAGGAACAAGTGCCTTTTAATTTCATGGCTGCAGTCACCATCTGCAGTGATTTTGGAGCCCAAGGAAATAAAGTCTGTCACTGTTTCCATTGTTTCCCTGTCTATTTGCCATGAAGTGATGGGACAGGATACCATGATCTTAGTTTTTTGAATATTGAGTTTTAAGCCAGTTTCTTCACTTTCCTCTTTCACTTTCATCAAGAGACTCTTTAGCTCCTCTTCTCTAAGTCACTTAGAGTTCCTTTAAAAGGAATCTATAGCAGCTATATGAGCACGCTGTAAAGATTCAGATTATGGAATTTGGAGGCAATCTTGGGTTACAATCCCAGCTCTACCCCTTCCTAAATGTGATCTTGGGCAAGTCACTTCACTTCTTTAGGTCTCAATTTACTCATCTGTGGAATGGATATGAAATATTGAGTCTGTTATGAGGATTGATGGGATAACGTCTCACTAAATACAACTGCTTCATCAGTTTTGGTACCCACTCAGCTGATCATGACTGGGGAAAGGCATGCACATGGGCTCTCTTTGAGCTCATGATCCAAACCTCAGGTGGTATCTTCGGGCCACCCATTTTCCCTAGATCATTCTATTCCTCTCTTTGTCTCAAACTGCCATACCCCCTCTTCTCTGCTTGATTTCAGCTGATGACCTTCCATTTATTTTATTTCACTAAAACAAACTTGAAGCAATCAATCAGAAGAGAACTTTTAAATGGTCCTCCCTGAAATGAGGGGCTTCTGGTAGCTCAGCTGGTAAAGAATCCACCTGCCATGCAGAAAACCCTGGTTCGATTCCTGGGTTGAGAAGATCTGCTGGAGAAGGGATAGGCTGCCTACTGCAGTATTCATGGGCTTCCCTGGTGGTTCAGTTGGTAAAGAATCCGCCTGTGATGCAGATTTGGGTTCGTTTCCTGGGTTGGGAAGATCTCCTGGAGAAGGGAAAAGCTACCCACTCCAGTATTCTGGCCTGGAGAATATATTCTGGACTATGTTCTGACTGTATAGTTGATTTTGGGTCGCAAAGAGTCAGACACAACTGAGCGACTTTCACTTTCACTTTCCATGAAATCAACCAATCTACTCATACTTATGTACTCTGCTTTTTCTCCTGTTAAAAAGGTGAAGGCACACAGTCTAAAGGATTTCTTCATCTTCTACTGGATCAATGCTCAGAGAAGCTATTTGCCCAAGGTTNATGCAAGGATTCTTCAATATTCGCAAATCAATCAATGTAATTCACCACATTAACAAATTGAAAAATAAATGCCATATGATTATCTCAATAGATGCAGAGAAGGCCTTTGATAAAATTCAACATCCATTTATGATAAAAACTCTCCAGAAAGCAGGAATAGAAGGAACATACCTCAACATAATAAAAGCTATATATGACAAACCCACAGCAAACATTATCCTCAATGGTGAAAAATTGAAAGCATTTCCCCTAAAGTAAGGAACAAGACAAGGATGCCCACATTCACCACTACTGTTCAACATAGTTTTGGAAGATTTAGCCACAGCAATCAGAGCAGGGGGGAAAAAAAATCCAGATCGGAAAAGAAGTAAAACTCTCACTGTTTGCAGATGACATGATCCTCTACCTAGAAAACCCTAAAGACTCCACCAGAAAATAACTAGAGCTAATCAATGAATATAGTAAAGTTGGAGGATATAAAATTAATACAAAGAAATCCCTTGCATTCCTATACACTAACAATGAGAGAACAGAAAGAGAAATTAAGGAAACAATTCCATTCACCACTGCAACGAAAAGAATAAAATACTTAGGAATATGTCCACCTAAATAAACAAAAGATCTGTATATAGAAAACTATAAAACACTGATGAAAGAAATCAAAGAGGACACAGATGGAGAAATATACCATGCTCATGGACTGGAAGAATCAATATAGTGAAAATGAGTATACTACCCAAAGCAATCTATAGATTCAATGGAATCCCTATCAAGCTACCAATGGTATTTTTCAGAGAACTAGAACAAATTCCACAATTTGTATGGAAATACAAAAAACCTCAAATAATCAAAGAAATCTTGAGAAAGAAGAATAGAACAGGAGGAATCAACCTGCCTGACTTCAGTCTCTACTACAAAGCCACAGTCATCAAGACAGTGTGGTACTGGCACAAAGACAGAAATATAGATCAATGGAACAAAATAGAAAGCCCAGAGATAAATCCACACACATATGGACACCTTATCTTTGACAAAGGAGGCAAGAATATACAATGGAGAAAAGACAATCTCTTTAACAAGTGGTGCTGGGAAAACTGGTCAACCACTTGTAAAAGAATGAAACTAGAACACTTTCTAACACCATACACAAAAATAAACTCAAAATGGATTAAAGAACTAAATGTAAAACCAGAAACTATGAAACTCCTAGAGGAAAACATAGGCAAAACAGTCTCCAACATAAATCACAGCAGGATCCTCTATGACCCACCTCCCAGAGTAATGGAAATAAAAGCAAAAATAAACAAATGGGACCTAATAAAAATTAAAAGCTTTTTCACAATGAAGGAAACTATAAGCAAGGTGAAAAAACAGCCTTCAGGATGGGAGAAAATAATAGCAAATGAAGAAAGTGACAAAGAATTAATCTGAAAAATATACAAGCAACTCCTGCAGCTCAATTCCAGAAAATTAAGCGACCCAATC
The DNA here is from genome assembly GCA_006410675.1 of Oreotragus oreotragus. NCBI lineage: Eukaryota > Metazoa > Chordata > Mammalia > Artiodactyla > Bovidae > Oreotragus > Oreotragus oreotragus. The sequence goes on from SJYX01020931.1 coordinate 353,498, forward strand.
AAAAAATGGGCCAAAGAAGTAAACAGACAGTTCTCCAAAGAAGATATACAGATGGCTAACAAACACATGAAAAGATGCTCAACATCACTCATTATCAGAAAAATGCAAATCAAAACCACAATGAGGTACCATCTCACGCCAGTCAGAATGGCTGCTATCAAAAAGTCTACAAACAATGCTGGAGAGGGTGTGGAGAAAAGGGAACCCTCTTACACTGTTGGTGGGAATGCAAACTAGTACAGCCACTATGGAGAACAGTGTGGAGATTCCTTATAAAACTGGAACTAGAACTGCCATCAGTTCAGTTCAGTCGCTCAGTCGTGTCCGAATCTTTGTGACCCCATGAATCGCAGCACACCATGCCATACGACCTAGCAATCCCACTGCTGGGCATACACACCAAGGAAACCAGAGTTGAAAGAGACATGTGTACCCTAATCTTCATCGCATCACTGTTTATAATAGCCAGGACATGGAAGCAAACTAGATGTCCATCGGCAGACGAATGGATAAGAAAGCTGTAGTACACATACAGAATGGAATATTACTCAGCTATTAAAAAGAATGCACTGGAATCAGTTCTAATGAGGTGGATGAAACTGGAGCCTATTATACAGAGCAAAGTAAGTCAGAAAGAAAAACACCAATACAGTATATTAACGTATATATATAGACTTTAGAAAGGTGCTAACAATGACCCTATATGAGAGACAGCAAAAGAGATACAGATGTAAAGAACAGACTTTGGACTCTGTGGGAGAAGGTGAGGGTGGGATGATCTGAGAGAATAGCATTGAAATATGTATATTATCATATGTGAAATAGATTGCCAGTCTAGGTTCGATGCATGAGACAGAGTGTTCACTGCTGGTGCACTGGGATGACCCTGAGGGATGGGATGGGGAGGGAGGTGGGAGGGAGGGTCAGGATGGGGANAGATTGCCAGTCTAGGTTCGATGCATGAGACAGAGTGTTCACTGCTGGTGCACTGGGATGACCCTGAGGGATGGGATGGGGAGGGAGGTGGGAGGGAGGGTCAGGATGGGGAACACATGTACACCCACGGCTGATTCACATGAATGTATGGCAAAAACCACCACAATACTGTAAAGTAATTAGCCTCCAATTAAAATAAAAAAGTTCAGGAATCATGAAGTTAGTCTTCAACTAAACTGGTCTTCAACACAGATTCTAAATTGTTGATGGGTAAAGAAGGCAGGGAGGAAGTCAAATAGAACAGTACAACCCAGATGCTATCAGCACTGCTTTCCTTAGAAGGTCCTGGCCCCAGCTCTGAGACCCCCAAAGGTTCCCTGAATCGAGAGCCCAGGCCTGAGGCTTCTCTAGGTATTAAGGGCCTCAAAGCGGCAGAAACCAGGTCAGTTGAGGACAGCCGGCCAAGATTGAGACTTCATGTAGAAAAACGTGAAAAGTCACAGCTTCTATGGTATCTCCTCCTCCAACTCCTTCTCTGGTGGTTCTCATCCCTCTGCCCTCCCGAGCCTGACATTCGCTGTCAGTTTTGTGCCACTTCCACAATTCCCTTCTTTTTATTTTTTTAAAATTTGTTTGTGCCAAGTCTTAGTTGAGGCACATGGGATCTTCCATCTTCATTGTGGCATACAAACTCTTAGTTGTAGCACGTGGGACCTGGTTTTCTGACAGGGATTGAACCCAAGCCCTCTGCATTGGGAGTGCAGCGTCTTAGCCAGTAGACCACTAGGAAAGTCCTCACAATCCCCTCACTTCTTGAAGCTGAACTGAATTTAATGGGAAGGGGAAAGGTGATTCTTGGTTTCTCTGAAGCCACATGTGTTCCTCTGGATCTGAACACTTAACTGTATGAACAGAAGGCAGAAGGGACTCTGGTTGCCTGGATCAGCAATCTCTCTTCTCAGTCTTTCCCCTAGAGACCTGTCTTTCCAAGACATGAACTAACTGAAGGCATTTCTTTCCCCCAGAGCCAACCTGTTCTATTTCCCTTCTCCTTAATGCACTTACCTTTCTCACCATAAAGAAATCAGTCTGAGAGGAAGAAAACTAGATTGAGGGGAAAGCAAGCAAATAAACCTTTAGAGAGAGAAAGGGTATTTATTATTATACAAATAGCTATGCATACAGGGGCACTGGCAAACTGCCAAAGGATTTTCCCAAGTAACTTCTGCATAGCTGTATTACACATCAGTAACTCATTCAGGAGAACAAAAGTAGAATTCAGAAAACAGAGTCTCTCAGAGGCCCACCAGATCCTGATTCCTTGTTGAAATACTCTATTACAGTGGCTTTGAGCAACTAGCTTTTTTTTTTTCCCAGCTTTTTCAGCTGGTTGCTGAAGGCTAGATCTGATGCTGAGCTGATTGTTAAGATACTAGCTGTCCTGAGGATGAAGATGAGGCCTGTAAATGAAGGATGGCAGCCTTGCTTCTAGGAAAATAGTAGCTGAATAGGGCGGTCAAGGAATATTTTTCATCAAAATCGACTATCGAATATTTTTCATCAAATATTTTTCATTAAAATCGACTCTATTAAAACTATTAGTTCTTTAGTAACTACTGAAATAATCACTCCAGAGGCATACGCCTTAATTTCCTTTTACCATATAATAAGTCTTTTCAATATTGTTAGTACTTATTACTGTAGAATTATGATGATATACTAAAACACTTCTGATACTGTCTGAACTGTGCAAATGTATAAAGCCTAACTTCTCTGCTAAGTTTTTATAGTGATTTAAATAAACCCCCACCAAGTGAATTAATTTCAATAATTAAGTAAAAGGAAGTTTCTGTATAATTATAGCACTTGATAAATTCAGCTTCTTCTAATAATTCTGGACTCAGTATTGTGGTTCAAACAATGCTAACTTATAGCAAGCAGATCACTGGAAGAAAATACTAGTCTAGTAAACCTAGATTATACCCTCATGGTCAAAATGAATTTCACACTGCTTAACAATACACTGAATTTGTTCAGAAATAAAATAGGTCACTTGTTTGCTTGCTTATTTTAGTGAACAGAGTGAAGTTCTTAGAACGAGGCCTTGGTCTGTGGGCCTGAAGGATCTCCAGAAAAGTGATGTGAAACAGATTCAACATGAGAGCAAATGGCAATTGTTCAATTAATTCCCCTCTTCATGTATCTTTCAGCTGTTGGCAGGTAGAAATGCTGGGGTGTGTTTATCTCCTTGGATATATACATGGTAGAAAATGCTTCTTAGTTTTTTCTCATTGAAGTGGGGGTAGAGTGAAAAACATGGCAGAAGAGGACTTGGCCTTGGATTAAAAATTGACACCGGAAAAAGGCAAGACATTGTCCCCTTCTGAGCTGAAAGTGCACACCATTAGGATAATAAAAGGATACATGTAAGTGGGGATGCCTCTTGAGGCCAGGTGTTTCCGAATAAGTCGCTCAGTACCATACCAGTTAAAACCTTTTGTGGCATGTCCAATGCGTGGAAGATGGACACTTGCTGTGAAGAAAAAAAAAAGTTCATGATCTCTCCATTCATCGAATTGACTAATGTGTATAAGATATACGTAGGAGATGATAATGTATTCTGAGTCACTTTGTTGTTTCCAATGAACAAAATGTATATAACCTTGGTGAGTGCCACTCAAAGCATATTATTATATGAGGAGTGACTGTAACATGAGAAAACTAATTCTATAGAACATGAGGACCTACATACGGGGTCTGGTAATAAGTAGGTACAATGAGAATTGAATATGATTGATGATTGAGATGTAATTTAAAAAGCAAAGATTCTTTAACAAATCAATCAGTTTGACAAACTCTAAGACATGCTGGGTTTGGAAATAAAATTAAACTCAGGTCTTCTGGCAGAGAACTGTCTGCTAATGTAGACTGTGACTCTCTAAGAGGGGACAGGATAAAAAGCGTTTCCCAATAGCGTGTGGCCAGTTTACCTCATCTCTGGTCCTCTGCTTCCTCATCTGTAAAATCATGATACAAATACCCAGAGGATGCAGGTGGTCCAGAGCCAAAGGATACAGAAGTGATCAAGAAAGGAAAAGGGCTTTGAGAATACAAGATGAGGAGAGTGTTACTTGTGTGGCCTCTCATACCGGGGCTTCCCTTCACCACACATATTGAATGGGATCTTGGGATTTCTCATCTCCCTTTAAAAATCACATCCTACGTTTGGAAACAAATTAATCTATTCCTGAGCACAAGTGGAAGGACTTACCTTTCCTTTTCTTTGCTGCTAAAAATATCTTCTTCAGGGCCTCTTCTAGGGCTGCCATCTTAATGCCAGACAGGACATTGGCACGATCTCGGTGCTGGGCCACAATCAAGGCCAACTAGGAGGAACAATCATTAACTGAGTGGGTGCAGGGGCAGTTTCCGGAGGAGGGGATGGGAGTCAAAGTTTAGCTCCAATAAATTGATGTGGTTTTTTTTTGATGCTTTTGAATTGTAGTGCTGGAGAAGACTCTTGAGAGTCCATTGGACGAACTGAGATCAAACCAGTCAATACTAAAGGAAATCGACCCCAAACATTCATCAGAAGGACTGATGCGGAAGCTGAAGCTCCAATACAAGCCATGTGATGCAAAGAGCCAACTCACTGGAAAAGACCCTGGTTCTGGGAAAGACTGAGGGCAGGAGGAGAAGGGAGCAACAGAGGGTGAGATGATTGGATGGCGTCACCAACTCAATGGACATGAGTTTTAGCAAACTCCAGGAGATGGTGAAGGACAGGGAAGTTTGGTGTGCTGTAGTCCATGGGGTAGCAAAGAATCAGACATGACTCAACAACTGAACAATAATAAACACCACAAAAACTAACACAGGCCAGATGAAACTTGCAAAGGCCATTTGTAGAGACAATTCATAATCCAATGGGCATAGAATTTCCACAGGAAACAATTCCTATGAGAGATGAATCTATAATCAAAAATTACAAACCATGTATGACTTCCCTAATGGTCCAGTGGTTAAGACTCAGCATTCCACTGCAGGCAGCAGAGGTTCACAATATTTACAAAACAGATTTGATGTGTCAGTTAAATATATAATTATTATCATTTTAATAGTTGTTTATGAACTGAAAATATCTCTTACACCACCAGTGGTATATCAACCAAGCTATAGAAAATATTAGCCTAGAGCAGTTCCCCCTTTGTTTCAAATCCAGGGAAGTAAATCTTTACCAGAGGTCAAAGAGCAAGTTCAGGACAGAGCCGAGCTTGAACCTGGATGCCAGCCTCTCGGTCCAAGGGTTGAGTCCTGGGTTTTGCATGACGTTGCCACCATTCACATCATCTTTACATAACTTTTAAATCTGTCTGCAAAAGTCAGAAATTCTTTATGCTTTTTCCAAAATAAACATATAAATGGTTTTAAAAGAGAGGGAGTTGTTTCCACCAGACATTTATTACTACTCTGTAAATTAAACCCATATTTATGTATGCTGATGAGCAGCAATCCTCGAGTGGAGAAGCAAGTCTATGTGGAACGTATTAAGGTCACAGTTAATTGAGGAGCTCAAAGGGCTTCATTAATGGGAAGTCATTTCTAACACTTGGAAAGAAATTAAATTAAAGGGAGAGGGATTTATTTCATGACTAAAATATTCCTAGTCTATAGGTAAATGGTGCGGAGAGTTTTCCCATATTCCTCACCTGCTTCCCCCTCAAGCTAACATCTTACAAAACCATAGTACAATGATCAAAACCCTGAAAGTTAACATTAGTCAACTCTCACCTGAACTAAAGACCTTATTCAGATTTCACCGGTTTCCCCATCATACCCTTTTTTCTGTTCCAGGGTCCTGACCAGATCCTCCTCAAGAGTCTCTCGAGTCTCCTGCACGTCTCTGGCCATTTCTTCATCTTCCCTAGTGTTTTTGACCCTGACGCTTTTTCCAAAGTATAAATATGTGATTTTGTCAAATGGATAAGGTGAGATCCTTGACAGATCCGATGTTCTAGGGCAAGAAACTGAATCAATGGGTCAAAGTTTATAGGCAAGGAAAGGCCGTGTCTCTGCCTCCAGGGTCTTCATAGGTCCCACTGCCTGGCGCCCCCCTCCCACGAGGAAGCCTCATCTGAGCTGTGTTCAATCCCCCCATGGACGGAAGTCAGCAAATGAACACTTTGTCCAAGAATGGTGTCTTCGTAACAGCTTTTAAGACAATACGTTGAGATGATGATTGTTAAGACTGATTTTTTTTTAAGTAGCAGAGGAGATGATGTGAAACCAGACACAGAGCCGCACACAGACACATGCCATCGAGGGGAGCCCCCTTTCGCTGTGCTGTGTCCCTGAAACCAGCCGTACAGACGCGTCGCCTTCAGGCCATCAAGACCTCCTCCTTCTCCAGCTCCATCCCACTGTTTAGAATGTACTTTGTCTCTGTTTGCGGATATCAGGTTTCCTCCCCATATCCATACTCACTTTTCAGAGGATCAAGGGGTTGAGAACTGCATAGCCCCCAGCCCCCAATCTGGTACCAGACAGCAGAGCCCAGTGATNAAACGTACTGAGGTATGTTCCTTCCATAACCAATCTGCAGAGGGTATGATATCACGAATTTGTACTCTGTCAGATGCTGTCTCTACATCTACTGAGAGGATCACTTTTATCTTTCATTATATTAATGTGATATCTAACATTTATTGATTTGTGTATGTTGAACCATCCCTACATTAATTTGTATATGTTGAACCATCCCTACATCCCAGGGATAATTCCATGTGTGTAATCCTTTTAATAAGTTCCTGCTAATATTTTGCTGAGAATTTTTGCATTGAAGTTATCAAAGACATTGGTCTATAGTTTCGTTTTCTTGTAGTGTCATCTGGCTTTGATACCAGGGTGAAACTGGCCTTGTACAATGAGTTTGGAAAAGTTCCCTCCTCTTCAATTTTTTGGAAGAGTTTGAGAAGGACTGGCATTAATTCTTCTTGAAATGTTTGGTAGAATCTGCCAGTGAAGCCATCTAGTCCTAAGGTTTCCTGTGTTGGGAAGTTTTTAATTACTGAGTCAATCTCTTTGCTCATCACTGGTCTGTTCAGATTCTCTGGTTCTTACTGGCTCAGTCTTGACAGTTTGTAGATTCTATAAACTTATCCACTTCTTCCAAGTTATCTAGTTTGTTGGTGTACAATTATCCATAATAGTCTCTTATGATTCTATGTATTTCTGTAGGGTCAGTTATAATTTCTTTTCTGGTTTTATTTGGGTCTTCTCTTTTTTATTCTCACTTAAGATTTATTAATTTTGTTTATGTTTCTGAAAACCTCTTAGTTCCATTAACCTTTTCTATGTTTTTTTTTTGTCTCTATTTCATTTATTTCTCCTCTGAACTTGATTTCCTTCCTTCTGCTAGCTTTGGGCTTAATTTGTTCCTCTTTTCTATCTCCTTGAGGGCTAAAGTTAGGTTGATTAGTTGTGATCTTTCTAATTTCTTAATATTGGCATTTATTGCTGTAAGCTTCCCTCTTAGAACTGTTTTTGCAGGGTCCCATAGGTGTTGGGATGTTGTGTTTCCATATTTTTTTTCTGAGATATTCTTTGCTTTCCCTTTCAGTTTGTTCAGGAGTATACTGTTTAGTTTCCACATCTTACTGATTTTCCAGTTTTCCTCACTTTATTTCTAGTTTCATACCATTGCGAGCAGAAAAGATTACTTGGTATGATTTCAATTATCTTATTTTGCTAAGACCTGTTTTTTGCCTATCATATGATCTATTCTTGAAAATGTTCCATGTGTATTTAGAAGAATTCATATTCTGCTGTTGTTGGATGGACTGTTCTATAGATACTTGTTAGGTTCATTTGGTCTACAGTTTGGTTCAATCCATCATTCCCTTGTTCATTTTCTGTCTGGATGATTTATGTATTGCTGACAGTGGGGTACTGAAGTCCCCTATTATTGTTGTATTGTCTACTTCTCCCCTCATATGTATTAATATTTACTTAATGTATTTAGTTGCACCAATGCTGGGTACATATTTACACTTGTTACAACTTCTTGATGAATTGATCCCTTTATCATTATATAGTGACATTCTTTGTCTCATTACCATTTTTGGCTTTGAGTCTATTCATGCAATACAAATATAACTACTTCTGCTTTCTTTTGGTTTCTACTTGCATGGAATATATTTTTCCATCCCTTCACTTTGAGATATATAATTGGGTCTTGTTTTTTATCCATCTAGACACTTTGTGCCTTTTGACTGATGAATTTAATCAGTTTACATTTAAAGTAATTATGTATAAGGACTTACTAATGCCACTGTGTGCATTCTAGTTGTTTTGTAATTCCACTGTTTCTTCTCCCCTCTGTTTCTGCCTACCTTTGTAAACTGATTATTTTCTACAGTGGTATGCTCTGGTTCTCTTTTGTCTTTTATGGATCTGATCTAGGTTTTTACTTTGTGGTTAATATGGGGCTTTACATGAAACATTTTATAGACAGAACAGTGTATTTTAGGAGGATAACAACTTATATCCAATTGCCTGTAAAAGCTCCACCCTTTCACTCCTCCCTTTTATATTATGCATGTCACAATTTACCTCTTTGTATGTTGTGTATTCATTAGCAATTTATAGTAGCTGTAGTTACTTTTACTATTTTCCTTTAAGCTTTATATTATAGTTGAGTGGTTCACACACCATCTTAACACCAAGTTGGTTTTCTAAACCTTACTGTACATATTTTACCTTTACTAGTGTGTTGTATACTTTAACATGTGTTCATATCACTGATTAATGCCTTTTCATTTTGGCTTGAAGAACTCCTTTCAGCATTTCTTGCAAGGCAACTCTAGTGGTGGTGAACTCCCTCAGCTTTTGTTTGCTGGGAAAGCCTTTATTTCTCCTTCATAGCTGAAAGATAACTTTGCTGTATAAAGTATTCTTGGTTGGCAATTTTGATCTTTCAACACTTCAAATATGTTATTCTACTCTCAGGACCTGTTTCTGCTAAGAAATCTGCTGAAATCAAATAGGGGTTCCTTTGCACATTATATTCTTTTTTCCCCTAGCTTCCTTTAAGATTTTTTTTTTTATCACTGAAAGTCTTGGAGAAGATGTTTTAGCACTGAGATAACAGGGTGACCTATTAGCTTCATGGACATGAATGTTTTGTCTTTCCCCAGGTTGGGAAGGTTCTCAGCTACTATTTCTTAAACTCTTTTTCCCCTTCTCCTTCTAGGAGTGTAATTATTCTGATTTGTGATTTCTTGATTCAGTCTCATAGCTTACGCAGGCTTACTTCACTCTTCAAATTTGTTATTTCAAAATTCCTATCTCCCACAAGTCACTTATTCTTTCTTCCATATGGTTTCCCCTGCTATGCATGCAGGCTCAGTCATGTCTGACTCTTTGTGACCCTACGGACGTTAGCCCACCAGGCTCCTCAGTCCATGGGATTTTCCAGGCAAGAATACTAGAGTGGATTGCCCTTTCCTACTCCAGAGAATCTTCCCAACCCAGGGACTGAACCCAGGTCTCTTGCATCTTCTGCACCAGCAGGTGGTTCTTTACCGCTGCACTACCTGAGAAGCCTACCTTCTTCTCCACTGCAGTCTTCATCTCATCCACTGACTTCTTCAGCTCTACAATTTGTTTGGGTTTTTAAAATTTCAATCTCTTTGAAAAGAAGTCACCATGTTAAGATATTTTATTCCTGATTTTATTGAGTTACCTTTTTGAGTCTTTTTGTAATTCACTGAGTTTCTTCATAACTGCTATTCTGAATTCTTTGTCAGTTAGATCACAATATTCTGTGCCTTTGAGCATGGCTGCTGGAGAACTGTCATCTTCTTTCTGTGATGTCGTATTTCCTGATTTCATATTCCTGGTACTTATGCACTGGTGCTTTTGCATTTGAAGCAGCAGATATCTCCTTAGGTCGGTGCTCATTGTCTTCAGCGGCAGACAGGATGTTACGTTATATAGTTCTGGTATTATCTCCGTTTTTTCTGTATGTTTGTGCTCCACTCTTCCTGCTCTGTCTTGTGGCCAAATTTTTAAGCTTTTGTGTATGCTCTGATTTTTACAATTTACCAGGCTGGCTGGATACCTTTTTTCCCAGAAGGTAGAGTGATAGCTCAAGTCTGTGGTTTATTCCTTGCCTGTGGAACACGACCTGTTTTGAGTAGGATCCTGGTCTACCAGAGTTCACTTTCATGGATACACCAGGGAGCCTGCACAGGGAGCTGGCAGCAGAGCTGAGGGAAGGTGTGGGTTTAACACTTAGTGTTTTGGGATTGCCACACACCTGCAGGGAAATTTTCAGGTACTCTTGCGTGAACTTTCTACTGAGCACGTGCCTTTGACACCATTTGAAATTTTTATCTGCCTCTTTCCCAATATCCTTCCCCCGCCCAGGTGGGGAGCTACCACCTTAGTACTCCAGATGCTGGCAGAGAGAAACAGGTTTTTCCAGCTGCGTTCCACCTGGCGATGGTAGCTGCCAGATAAATCAGCCCCTCGCAGTGTTTTCCTTGGCGGGCCAGGGTTGGTGCTGGGAAAATTTCCCTTACCACCTATGCTGCAAATAGACTCATGTTTTTTCTCTTTTCTCCCTTCAGGAAGGATGGACTTCGGCAAGTTCCACGTGTGAGTACCTGCAAGGGCAACACTCACCTGTTTTTTGCCCTACTGCAGTGAGGGGGGGTCTAGGCAGTTTCACACTCTGCTGGTTCTTGCCTGTATGGAGATTTATCTGTGTCTTACCAGTTACAGTGGTGGGTGAGACTCCTATTGGGTCTTCTAAAAGACCCACCAAGGCACTTTTGTTCAGGTGGGGATGTCTAATCAGTGGGGTAAAAAGAGGGATTAAAAGGAGGAATGTCTTTCGCTACCATGTCACCCCCTTCACTCCTGAATTTTTATGCTTTTCTACTTCAATGCTCCTCAAACACTGCCTACTGAGTATTCCTGTAGGCACTGGAGAGTGAATGTAAAATCCAGAAGTATCTGGGCTGGGAGGGGGTGGGTCACTATGAACTTAAAATTCCTTTAGAAGAGTCTGATGTTTGTTTTATTCAAATACTGTATTCTACTATGCATATTTGTATTTGTATATTTTCCTATCTCATCCAAATCAAACTCTCTAGAGAAATGTGTTAATTCTCTAATGTGAAATAGGCCTCGCATATTTCAGCTTGAACCTTTTGTCCTCTCAATCCATCCTGCATACCCCAATCTTTTAAAGTCATTTTAAAATACTGGGCTGGCCAAAAACTTTGTTCAGGTTTTTCCATATAATGCTACAGACAAACCTGAACAAACTTTTTGGCCAACCCAGTATTTGCTCTGCTATGTCATTCTTCTACCCAAATCTCCCATGTCTAGACACTGGATAAGGTCCTGCCTTAGAACGCCATCTCCCTGGACAAGCCATAAGTCATGTGCAGTCTTCTATAATGTGGCCCAAACTTCTCTTCTTTAAAACCTATCTTTATTCCTCAGCCTAAACTTTCTACTCTAGTCTGTCTAGCCTATACACCATTCCCCTAAAACATTCACTGTGTAACTACCTGGGTCATTCAATACCCCATACTGGGACTGGTGGGGTTACAGGAGATACAAAGAAGAATGAGATATGGTTATAGACTCTCCTACCCTTTCTCTCCACCTATTTAATCTCAACCCATCCTTCCAGGCCCAAGATAACTTTCACGACTTCCTTCAAGCCCACATTTCATCTACCCTGCTCTACCCTATTCCAGTTCTCCTTCAGAAAAGAGTACACACTCCCATCTGTTTCCTTACTGACCATTTACACCTTAACTCTGTGCCACAAGGTTTTACTTTTCACACTTTCTTCAAAATGCTCCAGGGTGATGTGACTGCCCTTGGGGAGTAAATCCAGTGGCCTTTTCCCAGTGCTCATCCTCACTTCAGTGTCTGACACTACAGACCACTTCTTGACACCTCTCCTCCCTTGTACTCCTAAACACTACACTGTCACGGTTCTCTTATTTTTCTGACAATTCCTTCTTCCTTCTCCTAAATGGAGGTGTGTCTCTGTCCTCCCATTTCTCCATCCTCTCTCCTTCAGGGTTTTAAATAGGGATGCAAATGGAGACGCCTCAGTCTGTATCTCTAGCTCCAGCCTCCCCTGAATTCTCTCCTTTTCAAACTGCCTAGTCAGTATCTAGATTGGGTTAATTGTGGCAACACATATTAAACCCTCTAATGTGTTTTAGTAGAAAGACTATTTCACTCTAAGTCCTTACTTACATCTCTTTCTACGTTAGAGAAGTGAGCAGAAAAACCAATCTCGAAGAAATCTGAAGAACTCTTCTCTATTGGACAAGATCCTTTAACCTCTCAAGTTCCACAGGAAATAATCACAATAATCATTTTACTCCTCTTGCCACTTTGTGATTTCCACACATAAAAGGAGGTGCCCAGCCCCTTCTCTCTGACGAGAGAACACCATTCAGCCTTCAAGTTTCCCCAGACAGCTCTGCTTCTGTCTCCGGGGAGTGTTACACCCCAGTCTGCTCTAACTTCATAATATAACCTCCTTCCTCTCAGCACCCAGCTCCTGTTAGCCCTTCAATGGTATGTCTGATTTCTCTCCCACAGGTGTCTGACATTTCCAGGAGATATTCCCTCAAGAAGATAAAGTGAACTGGGTAAACAGTGAAATGAACTTCAAGCCAATACTTCAACATGCATGCAGGGATTGACATTTATCAAAATATTTACACATTCATTATCCTCATTATAGTCCCATGAGGTGGATGGAAAAAGTATATTTTCAAATTACAAATGAGAAGACAGGTACAGGGAAGGGGAAGGGATTGCCTCAAAGTCACGTATCAACTAGCTTTAACTAATGACAGAATTCAGACTCCAACTAGCTCTTCTGACTACTCATCTAGTGCTTTTTAATGCACCTCATGTCCTCTCCCTCTTATTCCATCCTCAACCCTTCTCTCTGCTTTGCTCCTTACCTTTCATTTTTCCAGCCAACTCATATCTTTTTCTTGGCTCAGCAGATCTTGTTTCCAGAGCTGTGAATAAACCACCTCTGCCCCAGCGGCCAGAGTCATCTGATAGGAGAAAGAGAAGATTTTCTTCTATAGGAGGCAAAATCCAGTCCACAAAAAAAAAAAAAAAAAAAAAAAAGGGTATGCCAAGTATACTTGATTTTTCAAAGGGCAGAAACGACTATCTAATCTCCAAGCATATACACACTGGGCTTGTCAAGTATGTTTAGGTTTTCCGGAATATACCTGGCCATCATAACAGAAAAGCATCAAAAGAATCAGTGTTCTGAAAGAGCAGAAGCTCTGTAGTCCTTCTGTAATTCCTGGAAGATGGCTAAGGAAGGATGCACAGTAGATGTAAGACCAGAAAGAGCTGAAACATTGATAATACAGCAGCTTACAACTCCCATTTCATAGGCAAGAAAGTGGAAAGGTTAAATGACTTACTCAAGCTGGTACTAACACAGCTGGTTAATACTCTGTATTGTCACTCATTCGATCATACTATAAATATTTGTCAGTATTACATGTCAAGAACTCTTTTATGCTCTAGGGTTATACCAGTCGGGGGAGGGGGGAAATCTCTGCTTAGGTTAAATGACTTACTCAAGCTGGTACTAACACAGCTGGTTAATACTCTGTATTGTCACTCATTCGATCATACTATAAATATTTGTCAGTATTACATGTCAAGAACTCTTTTATGCTCTAGGGTTATACCAGTCGGGGGAGGGGGGAAATCTCTGCTCCCATGAAGTTTATTTTCTAGTTCAGTGAAAGCGTGAAAAGGGAAGTGTTAGTCACTTAGTCGTGTCCAGCTCTTTGCAGTCTCTTGGACTGTAGCCCATCAGGATCCTCTGTCGATGGCATTCTTCAGGCAAGAATACTAGAATGGGTTGTCATTTCCTATTCCAGGGGATCTTCCTGACCCAGGGATTGAACCCAACCAAGTCTCCTGCATTCCGGGTAGATTCTTTACAGTCTGGGCCATCAGGGAAGCCCAGTTCAATGAAACACCACATGATATATTATGTATATATNAAGAATACTAGAATGGGTTGTCATTTCCTATTCCAGGGGATCTTCCTGACCCAGGGACTGAACCCAACCAAGTCTCCTGCATTCCAGGTAGATTCTTTACAGTCTGGGCCATCAGGGAAGCCCAGTTCAATGAAACACCACATGATATATTATGTATATATCTGCTTGTTTCATTGTTTGTTCATTCAATGAAACAAGCAAATACATACATAATATGTCATGTGGGGATGTGTCATCAAGTAGAAGAAGGTAAGAAAATAAATAGAGAAAAACAGGGGTGAGTACAGGGTATGGGAAGTCAGGGGAGACCTCTCACTGAGACGTAGACATCTGAACAATGCTTGATGTGGCTAAGTGGGGAAAGAGCATTCCAGGAAGAGGAACTTGCCTGGGGAAAAAAAGTGCAAAGCTCATGAGGGAACAACACGTTTGGAGTTTCGCTTTTTCTCAAAGGATTTATTTGGCTTATAGATGTAGCCTCTGTGTACTCTCTTAAAAAGTTTGGGCAGGGAACAAGGCAGATATTATCCCATTACACAGATAAGGGAATTGAGGCCTGGAGAAGTTGGATTTGACTCTTACCTTTCCTCTTTAGCTGGCTGAGCAACCCTAGTCTCCTGGTTCTGAAGTTCACACGCTTTTTGACCACACAGGGCTGCCCTAAGCCCAGTAACACCCCTAAGACAGGGCTCTGCCTTGTCTGCCCCAGTTCTTGGCACCTTAAGGATTGAGGCCCCCCACTTCTACCTACCTACGCAGTGCACAATGACAGCATCCTCCGCCCCAGCCTGGGGGTGGGTGACGTCACCGCTTACATATCTGATGGAGGTTGAGTCTGGGTCCTCATACTCCAGTTGGGCAGAGCTCTCATCTTCCCCGTCCTCTGGTTCACTCTCCTCGGAAGGCAGGCAGAAGGACTGGTAATTGTTGGACTCCCACCAGGCCATCCTTTGAGAAACCAAAGGGGAGAGGAATTAACTGGGCCTATCACCATTTCCCTCAAAGCACATCCTGGGCCGCGATTCATAAACGGTGAGTGCCAAGTGGAGATGCAATTAGAAACTCACCCTGTCCTTCTGCCTGTTTGTAAACAAACAAGAAGCCTTACTGATTAGCCTAACTGCCTCCTGACTACACTTCAAAAATGAGCAGCCACCAGATGTCACTGTTTTTAAGAACATGTGACTAAAAGGGACTGTTCAAGTGAACTACTCTTGTCAGACAGCTGCAATCAAGTCCTAAAATGTTCTCGCTTCAGCTGAATGCATCTTCTCTGCCTGAAGCACATGGGACTGTTCTCTTAAGTAGATGGACGGCTAAGGTGAAAGTTTAATCTTTATAAAAGTATTCAATTGCCGGTGGAAACTACCAGCATTACAGACACTTTCTGCACTTTTAAAGTGATGTTTGACTGTGGGCTCACTATGTAGTAGTGATCCCTTTACCAACTGTGACCCTCAGCTTTATTAATAATACCATCAAATAACACACACGTACTTTTTCTTATGTTCTGCTTCTTCCTCCTTCTTCCTCCTCTCCTCTAACAGTCTCTTTCTCTTGGCCGCTGCTTCTTCTCTTCTCTTCCTTCTGTCCTCCAGTTCTTCTGGGCTCAAAATTCGCTTCCTTTTGGTGGACCCCTCCACAAGGCCTGGGATGGGAACCTGTACGAAGAACAAACTCCATAACCAGGGGTACTGGGGTCTACCTGTTCCTTCATGAGTCTCAATCATCACATTGAGCAATGTACTCAATATTTCACAATATTTCACCATGGGTGGTGGGAAGTGCTGGCAAGATACTTCAGTTTACACATCTGGTAGGCATGGTAACTGGGATACTATGCTCTAAACTCAACCAAAGCACTGGCATGTCAGTATAGCAATATGTCATTTTGATTAATTTCATTAGGAATAAGATACATCAGAAAATAACTTGTTTTTTAATTGAAAGGATGCCATTTTAGGTTTAACTAATTTTAATGGAAATATTCCTTAATGTATTTTATCATCAGTCTTAAACACAATATTCCAACATCATGATCACCTTAACGATAACTAGCATTTAATGTATACAGACTAACTGCTAAATGCTATGGACATTACAGACATTGTTTATGATTGCCATCCATCCTTAATGACATAGGTCATGACTGTCAGCAGCAGGCTATGGTACTTTGATGTAAGACAGTGATCCCTTCAAGGGTGGCTTACTATCACTTGCATTAAATGGTAAAATATAACGTCCTTGTTATTATTTTTATGCCATCTTCTTATACTTCTTTTCAACAAATAGTTACATTCTTATTTCTTAACAAATCATTCTCAGCATCACTTTCTGTTCATTTTTATTGAAACTTTGGAAGAATTTATCCTCACATATGTGAACAGTTCTTACACTGCCTTTATTTCGGAGTAACCGGCCCTCTTGACTAGTCTTCTCCAGAAGGGTTTTCTGAAGATTCACCAGTTGCTCAAATGATTCTCTGTCTTCTTTACTAGGCTCCTTAGAATAATCTTTACCTTCAAATAAGTACATGTGGTTTTCTAAAAACATAAAACACACAGAGAAATGTTAGATACTAAAGAAAACTAGATTGATTCTAGTTAAAGCAATAAGGAGGTTGAACATGAGAATGGCCTGTATTCTAAATGGGTCAAGAATAGCTTGTGATGAAGGTACTGGAATTCCCATCCCACTAATGGTGATGGCTTTGGGATCCATCTGGGGATTTCATATATTTACTTTTTAAAGGCATGAGCGTGGCTAAAGCCCTTTTGGTCTGTCTTCAGGTGGTCTGTAAGTCTCAGTTTGATGCCTGCCAAGTCCTGGATCACTCATCACTCATTCATTCCACATTATTCCCCAGCACAAATCTCACTGACATTAAGATCTCCTAAATAAAGGTAACCAACTGCATATTTTTTTAAAATTACAAAATGACTTTAACACTCAGTTCTTCCCCCTTTTCTGTAATATTACAAGGATCAAGTAGAAAATCTATGAGGAAATAATCACAAAAATAATCCCTTAGATTTACAACTTTCTTTGTAGAGCTCTAAAGCATCTTCATGAGCCTCACCACAGTCTTGGTATAAGTAACCCCACTTAAGAAAAACAGAAAATTGAGGGCTTCCCTAGGGGCTCCCAGATGGTAAAGAATCCACCTGCCAAAGCAGGAGACACAGCTTTGATCCTTAGTCCAGAATTAGAGAGTAGCCCTCACTTGCCACAACTGGAGAAAAGCCTGTTCAGTAACGAAGACCCAGCACAACGATAAATAAATAAAATTATAAAACTCCTGAGTTATTAAGCAAGAGGGCATCAGAGGGCAGATACACTGAAACCATACTCACAGAAAACTAGTCAATCTAATCACACTAGGACCACAGCCTTGTCTAACTCAATGAAACTAAGCCATGCCCATAGGACCACCCAAGACGGGCGGGTCATGGTGGAGA
>SJYX01020931.1:374660-401339 GCA_006410675.1 Oreotragus oreotragus
GCAGATGGTGATTGCAACCATGAAATTAAAAGACGCTTACTCCTTGGAAGAAAAGTTATGACCAACCTAGATAGCATATTCAAAAAGCAGAGACATTACTTTGCCGACTAAGGTCCGTCTAGTCAAGGCTATGGTTTTTCCAGTAGTCATGTATGGATGTGAGAATTGGATTGTGAAGAAGGCTGAGCGCCAAAGAATCGATGCTTTTGAACTGTGGTGTTGGAGAAGACTCTTGAGAGTCCCTTGGACTGCAAGGAGATCCAACTAATCCATTCTGAAGGAGATCAGCCCTGGGATTTCTTTGGAAGGAATGATGCTAAAGCTGAAACTCCAGTACTTTGGCCACCTCATGCGAAGAGTCGACTCATTGGGAAAGACTCTGATGGGAGGGATTGGGGGTAGGAGGAGAAGGGGGCGACAGAGGATGAGATGGCTGTATGGCATCACTGACTCGATGGACGTTGAGTTTGAGAGAACTCCGGGAGTTGGTGATGGACAGGGAGGCCTGGCGTGCTGCGATTCATGGGGTCGCAAAGAGTCGGACACGACTGAGCTGAACTGAGTTATTAAGCACCTTCCCAGTTCAAATTGCTAGTAAGTGAAGAAGGCAGAATTTTCTGAGTCTGCTGCCAATGTGCTCTTTTCAGTATACAACTGTGTCTATAGAAGGATGGAAAGATAACAGACCAGCAAATAGTAACTACAATAATAACACGAATGGTGATAGTGTGAACTTGAATAGCAGTCTATGCTGTCAGAGGACCTTCACGTTTATAATCACATCTGATTTTTGCAACTGTGTAAAAGGGTAAAGTATACACTACTAGCACCACTTTACAGTGAGGACACAGAGACTCAAAGAGGTTGGGTAATTTGCCAAGACCGTGACTCACACGATAGAATGAAGTCTAACAAGCCAAGCCTAGTAACTAGAGAGGTAAGACAACGATTCTAAACTGAAGCATATTTAATAGCACACGTTACCAAAGAATGTATTTTCACAGCATTTTAAAATCAGCTTTGAATATAAGTATGTTTTTCTCTAGAGAGTACGAAAGCAAAACATTTTCATTCTCAAGAGATCAACTGCTTCACACTTGTACCCAAATCCAACCAGCTGTAATTCTAATTGGCATTTGCTAATTAAATCAGCAGGGGGCTTTCAATGAGGTGCTCTATCAACAAGTGAGGAAAAAAGAGCCAGGAAGAGACAAATATGATCACATATGTAGCTGCATGCGATTCTCAACTTACAAACGTGCTTTAAAAAAAGACCCTGCCATTCAAGATAAAAGCCATCCTGCTTTTTAACTTTCATAAGGGATGCTGTAGTTATGAGTCTTTCATATTCATTTCTATTCTTTTAACCATGTTCTGTCTTCACTCTGCAGCCAAGAGAAGGTTGGAGACCACAGGCATGGACACTCATCTATATCCTGCCAATGGAACCACATACCACAGACTGGACCTGTACTCACTGATCAAAGACAAAACTCCAAATTTTAATACAACTGGGAAATCTTTCCTGGCAGCTGGACTGCCTGAAAAAATATATATAATTTTTTTTGGCAGTTGGACTGACTGAAAAATATAATTATCTTTCTGGAAAACAGTGAAATTTTACTTTGTTCTACTAAACATTAGCAAAATAAGCTGAAATTAATCTAAATGAGTACAGAAATGAGTGCAGGCTTCAGTACTTAATGTACTCAAAATGCAGCTTAAAAATAGGACCACATACATCTATTTCTCCTCCCACCTAAAACCTACATGGCAGTAAAGGGATTTTAAAAAGATAATATGAGAGGACAGTGGACAAAAAGTTCAACAACTTTTTAGAAAATTCTAAGTGGCTCAAGGGATAACAGAGCTAAAAGAACATTGGATGTAAAACACAGGTGCCTGGTCAAGTGATGATTGTGAGAACAGACCCTTTCAATCCTCCCAAAGCTCAGAACTTCTATGGACAAGGAATCGCAGGGAGGGATAACTGAGAGAAAGTCTGCATACCAAGTAACAGGAGCTAAAAAAAAATATCGTATATTAATGCATATATGCTTCTAGGAAGCACAGTGGTAAAGAATCTGTCTCCCAAGGCAGGAGACGCAAAAGGTGCAGGTTTGATCCCTGGGTCAGGAAGATCCCCTGCTGTGCCTGGTCAAGTGATGATTGTGAGAACAGACCCTTTCAATCCTCCCAAAGCTCAGAACTTCTATGGACAAGGAATCGCAGGGAGGGATAACTGAGAGAAAGTCTGCATACCAAGTAACAGGAGCTAAAAAAAAATATCGTATATTAATGCATATATGCTTCTAGGAAGCACAGTGGTAAAGAATCTGTCTCCCAAGGCAGGAGACGCAAAAGGTGCAGGTTTGATCCCTGGGTCAGGAAGATCCCCTGCAGAAGGAAATGGCAATCCACTCCAGTATTCTTGCCTGGAAAATTCCAGGGACAGAGGAGCCTGGCGGGCTATAATCCATGAGGTTGTGACTGAGCACACACAACACATGTATGTGGAATCTAGAAAAAGGCATAGATAATCTTTATTTGCAAAGCAGAGATAGAGACAGAGAAAAAACATATGGATACCAAAGGGTAAGCAGGTGGTGGTGGGATGGATCGGGATTGACATATATACACCACTACATATAAAATATTTAGATAACTAATGAAAACTGACTGTATAACACAGGGAACTCAGTGCTCTGTGGTGACCTAAATGGGAAGGAAATCTAAAAAAGAAGGGATATATGTATACACGTGGCTGATTCACTTCACCCTAAAGCAGAAACTAACACAACACTGTAAAGCAAGTATACTCCAATTTAAAAAAAAAAAAAAAAAAGAAGTAACAGGAGCACCCTGAACCCCTTCATTCATGTTGTCTCCTCAATCTGAGCAAACAGGTTACTCCAGACCCTATTCACCTCTTCCAGAAAGATATTAAAGGATTCGTCTTTGGAAAAATGGAGTTGCCCAGAGGGACTCTAAATACAGACATCTGGGAGGGCCCCTTCGGTGAGAAGGCCAGCTCACCAACCAGTGATGCTGGAATAAGCCCCAGGAATCCACATACCTGCTCAGGCCAGACCTGCCCATCAGCTCTGCATTTCACCTGCATACATGAACAGACAGCCAGGGCACACCAGATATTTCAGAGAAACTACCAACAAGGACAAGACAAATACAGGGCGTAGAGGAATACTTTTCCAAAAAGCTATAATAAAAGTCCTCAGAGAGGATATTCTATCCCTGCAAACAGAACAGGACACAATTAAAACAAGCAGAGAATCAGAAAGGGTTCTTGAAGAATAAAAACGGATGCTAATATTAAAAAATGTAGAAGCTAAACAATGAGAAAAGTTAAAGAGCAGTGTCTTAGAGAATACTGCCAGCTGTCTACATTCTGATCTTCCCAAACATCCTATAAAAACCATAGGGAATAACAAGGACAACAAAGCCACCCTGAACCCATACTTCTAAAAAGCTAGGAGTCAGAGAGTACTACAAACTTCAATTTGCAGGAAGGTAGAGAAATGAACATCCCAAATGAGCTGAATTAGCTCCCAAGCCCACAGTGGAGTCAGGCAGAGACTGCATGGAAAAGAGGCGGCAGGGTTCTAACAACATCAGACATAGATGAAATTTGTCCCCCATGAGGAGGACACATTCCAAGTGGGAAAATAATGAGGCAAGGTCTGCAACCGGCAAGATCAGAGAAGCAACTGCTAAGGAACTGACAGGAAGAGACTAGAAAGTACTTGAAGGTACCAATTTGGGAAGGCATTGCTTCCGGAGGTTGTGCCTTGACAGTTTGGTGGCAAAGGGAAAGAATGAAGCAGGTGATGGAAATTCAGGGTCCTACGGGAAAGAGAAAGAATCACAAAATGAGAAGTCATGCCCGCCTATTCTTCACTCAAAAAAAGGAAGCCGCATTGGGTAAAGAAAGTGCCCTTCTCTGCATGAATGGAATAAAGTACTCTCGAATCAAGAAGCCTAGTAAGGCTAGCAGACCTCTCACCCCATTCCACACTGAATTTGTGTTGCCGCTGGTAGAGACAAATAAATTCATTACAAAATAACCCTAAGACATCAAGGAACATCCTCACAAAGCTACCATGTGGAAAAAAACATTTCAAATCAGAAATCCAAATACTACAGAAACAGACATGGAGACCCATCTCCTGCTCTAGCTTTAGGTGGCCATGCCGTTAGCTCTGTTCTTACCCCCCACTTACTTCCTTCCTCTGGCTCTCTGCTTTCTGCTGCTGCTGTTGGCATGGCATCAGAGACCCAGAGGCCATCTTCTGTTTCTCCCAGGATAGACTCCAGGTCTATTTCATCCACGGTGCTCCCCTCCGAGGACAGCAGTTTATCCAAACCAAATTTGAGTATCTCGCTCAACTTGAATGAAGAAAACAAGAAAGTCCAGTTGGCCTTCGTGAAAACAAACATTGGGCACCAGTGATTTGTGAAGCGGCTTGGACACCAGGCGCATCCCTGTCCTGATGCTCAGCCTTTCTTCCCTCCCTGTGACAGGTGACACCGACAGGGCTGTCCTGTAGCTGGATGATGGATGAGCAGAGAGGTGACGAATGACAGAGCCTAACTTTGACAATTCTCAATGATTTGTGAAGCGGCTTGGACACCAGGCGCATCCCTGTCCTGATGCTCAGCCTTTCTTCCCTCCCTGTGACAGGTGACACCGACAGGGCTGTCCTGTAGTTGGATGATGGATGAGCAGAGAGGTGACGAATGACAGAGCCTAACTTTGACAATTCTATTAAACAGAAAATTTGACCCTCCAATCTTTGTTCTGAAGAATAAAGTTACTTCCAGCATTATCTTAGCACTCTTCACAGAGTTTTTCACAGGCATCCCCAGCAGTCACGTGAGACGTGTTAGCTACTCTCCTACCCCTCCTACTGCCAAACTTCTTGGAATGAGAAGGCTACACAGCATATTTCTTAAGTGACTTTCCTTTGGCAGTTTTGTTCCTACCACAGTGCTCAGTGGAAACCGTCTTCACAAAAGACGAGTGACAACTGACCATTAGACAGGAGAGCCATTTCTCAATTCTAATGTTGCTTGCTGGACATGCCTCTTGCATTGCACTACCCAGCTTCCCTTACCTGCTCTCTAACGAACCCTCAGCCTCTCCCTAGGCTTGTAGGAACCACCTAAAAAAGTTCAGATCATCCTTCCTAGCTGTAGTTTCCTCCTTTCAATTGGTTACTTCCCTAAGTGCTAACTCTGAGGCTCTGAACCAAGCTGCATTTACACTTTGGCTTATTTGCATCTTGTCTTTTTGGGTTAGCTATCTCTACCTGGTTTATTTTGTGAATAACTTGGAAATCTTACGATACTCTGTAACAACTGGAAAAAAATTTAGATAGCTCACTGGAAGAATTGAACAAACCTAGATACACTTACCTTTAACCTTGATATATACAAAAAACCACTGACTTTGGCAAGTGGCTTCCCAGAAAGCTCAGTTGGTAAAGAAAAAAACAGCACTAAGTTGTATCCAACTCTTGCCATCCCATGAACTGTAGCCTGCCAGGCTCCTCTGGGATTCTCCAGGCAAGAATACTGGAGTGGGTTGCCATTTCCTTCTCCAGGGGATCTTCCCGACTCAGGAACTGAACCCAGGTCTCCTGCATTGCTGGCAGATGCTTTACTGACTGAGCTATGCGGGAAGTTGGTAAAGAATTGGCCTGCAATGCAGGAGACCCCAGTTCGATTCCTGGGTCAGGAGGATCCCCTGGAAAAGGGATAGGCTACCCACTCCAGTATTCTTGGGCTTCCCTGGTGGCTCAGCTGGTAAAGAATCAGCCTGCAATCTGGGAGACCCTGGTTCAATCCCTGGGTTGGGAAGATCCCCTGGAGAAGGGAAAGGCTACCCATTCCAGTATTCTGGTCTGGAGAATTCCATGGACTGTATAGTCCATGGGGTCGCAAAGAGTTAGACATGACTGAGCAACTTTCACTTCAACAACCGGCACCAAAAATAGAAGCCACTATTTATGAAAAAGACTGGTCCATACTGGGATACTCCCTTTCGTCTACATTTCATTTGTGATGTGTCTCAGTTATCAAGGGACCACATGTATTTTTAGAGAAGAAATGTGCATGCATGCTAAGTCACTTCAGTCGTGTCTGACCTTTTCACGACAATACTATGGATTATAGCCAGTCAGGCTCCCCTGTCCATGGGATTCTCCAGGCAAGAATACTGGAGTGGGTTGCCATGCCCTCCTCCAGGGGATCTTCCCGACTGGTATCGAACCCACATCTCTTATGTCTCCTGCATTGGTAGGCAGGTTCTTTACTACTAGCACCACCTGGGAAGCCCATGAGAAGAAATATATTACAGTAATTAAAGGCATGGGCATGTGTTTGGAGGTTAGAGAGTCCTTGGATTGGAGTCTTAATGAATTAACACTCTTGGGCAAATTATTTGAAATGGGAATAAGGAGAGTGCCTACCTCATTCTTCTGTTATTCATATCACAGAAACAACTGTAAAGAACCACTTCATATGATACTTAGCACACAGTGAGCATTCAATAAATGTTCACTCCATCTGCCTCTGCCTCTCTCTGTTTCCTATTATGTTCTTCCTGCAGGATAATGAATCCGCTTCCTTCTTTGAGGATTTCATGATCCAGTACTTCTTAGATTTACTGAACCACAGGACATCTTTGACTATCGGACTCTTTTTATTATACAAACCCTGCTTTATCTGGAGATAAGGGCACTGGGGTGTTATCTTTGCTTCTGGCAACCAGAGATAACTTGCAGAGGCTTGGCAGGTAAGAGAAAAATCAGAAGTAACCTTCTACTAACCACGAGCTGGGCGAGATTCTGACAGAGCGCCTCTCAAACAGCTAGGGGGGTGTCTATGTTCCCATTAGGATCCAGCCCATGGCACAGAGGCAAGTTTACACAATCACACGGACAGGCCCAGCAGCCTACGTCACAGGGACACCATCACTGAATCCCCTGAGCCCCTCCCCGACTGGGAAAGAGTTCAAGCTTCTTATTGACAACTCCTCCTCCCACACCCAGAATGTGGGCACCCCAAGGCTCAGCCATTCATTCCCCTCACCGACCCAATACTGGACTTGTCATTCACAAGGGTCTACAGAGAACGCATGCATGGAGAACTGTAAGAGTCTCTGCAGTGTGCCCATACCTTTCTCTCAAGCTGCCATCTTACATTTAAACTGCCTCTTGGATAAGGTGAACACACGTGCAATCTGCTTTGCCACCAGCATAGACAAGCATGCACACATCAATTGGGAACCAAAGGAAAAAACACAAGGGAAAAAACCACACTTTGCACCTTAAGAGAAACAAGAACTAAACAAGTAAACATACAAAACCCAGGGTTACTTTCAAGTTTCAAAATAAATGAAACCTTGAGCCTTTCCCGTAAGTTAATGACTTCCTAACAAAACCAATGTGAGCCCTGTCTTCTGCAAAGCAGACATGTAAAGATATGCACTGGTCTTTGTGGATATGACAACCATATGAGAAAAACCAGACTAACCAAACACTTGGCAATTCTGCTTTTCATAGTAATTTTTCCTTTTAAATACTTGTTGTATTTTCTGTTTAATAAACTAGTCCCTTTAAAGTCTACTCTCTTATAAACTTTTGCAAATGAAATTTTTATCTCTGAGCTTTTTCTCTAACAGTATTTTTTTAGTATGTTTTTACTGCAAACTCTAAAGCCTAAATTATCTTCCTCTTCCTAAATCTCTACCTAACCTTCTTGCTTCCTAATTTCTATCCGCCTCATTATCCAGGCTGAAGACCTTATAGACATCTTTAAATTTCCCATTCTCCCTAGCTTCCCACCTCTAAGCAGCAGCTCCTCTCATTTCTTCTGTAATGTTGCTCACACCAGACATTCTCACTGCTACTGCCTATGTCAGAGGTTTATAACTCACTACATGCCTGGATCTTTCCAGTATCCTACAGGTCAGTCTCTCTGCTTCCAGCCCCTCATCCCTGGGTTAAAATGGGAGAACCTGGGCTATATCATAATATGCGTTCTAATTTAAACCCAAGAGCTGATACAGAATATCTCCAAGTCCTCTCCCAGAAGAGTTTTCTCTAACATCTTCCAAGCCTGCATCTGCTTCCTAGCTGGTGTCTTCTCCTTTAAGCAATTAACTCTAGTTCTTTCATCTGTTTTTCCTATGGTATAATTCTGAATTCCTGATCTTGTCTACCCTCCTGAGTGTGAAGAAGGTGATGCAAAGCACTGATCAAAAGGTCTGGGGTTAAGATGGAGGTACAAGATAAATCATTATTTATTATGCTGAGTTGTTTATTTTACCTAATTCTCTTAAGGCCCCCTGATGGAACCTGTGGTATTCTCATTTTCAGAAAGCAAAGGGTAAGCTATCTGCTCAAAGCAACACAGCCAATAAGAGAATCCAAGTAAAAGGGATCCAAAGTCCATCCTTATTCTGTATTCTGCTACCTTTATTTATCATATTCATTTTCACTCACACAGCAGCCTGCATGTAGTATAGATATTATGTGCATGCATGCTCAGTTGTGTCTGACTCTGTGACCCCATCGACTACAACTCGCCAGGCTCCTCTGTCCATGGAATTTCCCAAGCAAGAAAACCGGAGAGGGTTGTCATTTCCTCCTCCAGGGGATCTTCCTATGGCAGGAAGGAATCTGGCTAGGGAACAAATGTGTAGCAGGAGAGAGTGGGTGGTTAATTCATCTACTTTCTCATCCATGGAAGCACTGACTAAAACCATGACATCTTCTAATATGAGGAACAGGGACTTCCCTGGTGGTCCAGGGGCTAAGACTCCATGTTTCCAATGCAGGGGCCCCAGGTTTGATCCCTGATCAGGGAACTAGGTCCCACACGCTGCAACTAAAAATTCCACATGCTGCAAATAAGACCCAGCAAGGCCAAATCAATAAATAAGTTAAAAAAAAAACAAAACAAAACAAAGTGAAGAACGGTGTGTCCTACCTGGAGGTCAGCATCCGCAGCAGTTTTCTGGGCTCCCAGAGTGAAATGGCCCCCTTCTATGATCATGTTGGTGAGCTGCAGCTTGGAGGCCGCTTTCCTATAGACAATCTCTTCCACAGTGTCTCGGCCAATCAGCCGAATAACTTTAACAGACCTGTAGAGAAATCACAGAAAACTAATGTGCTAAAATAGAAGGGTCTGCAAAAAAGTACACAAGCATGCCAGGTCAAGACACAAAAAAGGGAACAAACCTAAAATGCCAGGTTCAGGGTACACCTAACGGGGGATTGTTGCACGTGAACCTGAGTTATTTGTTAGAGAGAATCTGCCCTCTAATTCTCACTGAGCCTTTCCAAAAGAGTCAAGGGAGGGATGACTAGGTGGTCATGACTGGGGTTCCTTATCTGTGGTAGAGGAAAACCTCTGTTAGATCTAAATCGTCACCAGGTCAGAGAGTAAGACTTATCTGTTTAGCTTAGGTCCATAAGCCCATAACTTCATTTTTAAACTGGATCACACCTTAACTCAGGAAGGATGTTAAATAATTTCTCAAAGTTCCTCCTAGTCCTTTCACAATTTGACTTTGCTCTTTTTACCAAAGCAAGTCCCAGCCCAGTCCTACTCTGGAGTCAGCAACAGAGATGGGCTAAAACCTACTGGTCTCTCACCGCCCAGCCTAGAGCTGTCGCCAGGCCACATTCCTCACCCTCCCCCCAGAACCAGAACCCAGAACTACTGAAGAGCCAAGGAAGTGGAACCAGAGCTATGCTTAAAGCTCTCACTTGTTCTGGCCAATTCGGTGAGCCCGGGCAGCTGCTTGTAAGTCATTCTGAGGATTGAAATCGCTGTCAAAAAAAATGACAGTATCTGCTGCTGTTAAGTTCATGCCAACTCCACCTGAAAACAATACAAGAAAGAACAGTGGCAGAAGTACATGGGCTAAGGACCAGACCAGGATGACACAAGGCCACGGTGTTCAGACTGGTGAACTGAAAGCAGCCAAAATGACTGGCTTCATCCTTCAAACGGACACCCCCATCCTCAACTCTAGACAGAGCTTTGCAGTGGTTAAAAGTCCTACGTGGGCTCTTAGTACCTGAACTGGGAAAGTTTAACAACTGCAAGTAACGGCAATGAGTGGAGTGGGGTAAGGAGCAAAAGAAGGTACTTAAGTTAGCTCCCTGAATCCATTTAAAATCTCATCTGTTTACAATTTTTCAGTGAAGTTTGTTTAGAAGAGTCTGTGGAAAAGGACACATGCTCTTTCAGAAAGTTTTAAACATGAGCAAGGCCTGCTGTGGGCACCAAGAGAAGGCCTCTTAATGTCCACTGCAAGTTACAGCCAGGCAGCACGGCCTCTGACACAAGTTAATAAGAAGAGGGGACGTCATGTATTACACCCCCAGGCGGAGCAGGGGGCTACCTCCCTCCGACTGGAGAAGACTTCAGTAATTCTCTTCCGTTATTTGTCTCCACGTTAACTAAGAAGGTAACCAAACCAACCAAAGGACAAAAACACTCCCTGGGACAACTTTCCAGTCTCTCTTCAGGAAAAGGGCTTTGGAGGTTCCTTGGATTACAGGAATTAATGAGAAGAACGATGAAGGCAAATTACAGCCTTCTCTTTGATTAATGTGGAAACAAGCACAAAATGGACTCCCTCTTGCCAGGGTCATTACAGCTCGTTGCTGGAACAAGCAAGCCTGAAACGGCTTGTTCCGGGAGCCAGAACTAAGGACTAACTTCTGAGATGGGCTACTGCCTCTAAGCTAGATCTTAAGTCAGGCAGGAACATTCTAATTAAAGCCTTTATATAAAATTAAAGCTGGAATAAACAGATAATAAAGACTGATTACCGAGAGATGCTAATATACTAAATAACAATGACAGCTACCCAGGTGTTATGCTTCTCTTTCTGCAGGCACCATTCTAGAGTGCTTTACATATATTATCTCCTACAATCCTTGCAACAGTCATGGGCACTCATTTTATAGATGTTGCAATGGAAGGACAGAGAGGTTAAGGGATGACTGGGAGCTGCAGAGATAGGAAGAGAAAGAGCCAGATTCGGTACCACATGGTCTGGCTTCAGAGCCCATGTTTTTTACCCACTATTCCATAATATTCCCAGGCACTTATTTCATTGAAGTGTTTTTAATCTTTTTATGAAATTTTTATTTCATAACATTTTTCTTCTCCTTCTTGGGTTCCTGTTAAGTTCAGCTCTTCTTCATTAAAGGGTGATATTTTATAAATAAGCTATAGCCAGACTTGTCTGAGAGATATTCATGAGCTCTCACTGCCACCTGGTGGCAATATGACTCCATCAGAAATACTTGAAAGTTGGAGAGAAACTTGAATAAATGATAATGACACAAATCAACAACTAAAACGTGGCAGCAAACAGGACAGCTGGTGTTTGCAAAAGGCTCAGGACTGCTCTGGCTCCGATGAGATCCCTCTGTTCTGACTAACTCCGAGAACTCCAGGGAGATTAGCTGAAAAGCAGAGATCTTTCTTCCTAATTTCAGATGTTTCAAACAATGCTGCTGAGTATGACGGTGTTGAAATCAGTAAGGCATCAGTTCAGCTCAGTCGATCAGTTGTGTCTGACTCTTTGCCACCCCATGAATCGCAGCACGCCAGGCCTCCCTGTCCATCACCAACTCCCAGAGTCTACTCAAACTCATGTCCATTGAGTCAGTGATGACATCCAGCCATCTCATCCTCCATCATCCACTTCTCCTCCTGCCTTCAATCTTTCCCAGGATCAGGGTCTTTTCTAATGAATCAGTTCTTCACACCAGGTGGCCAAAGTATTGGAGTTTCAGCTTCAGCATCAGTCCTTCCAATGCATATTCAGGACTGATTTCCTTTAGGATGGACTGGTTGGTTCTCCTTCTAAGATCACAGACTGCCTTTCTCAGCCACTTATTCAGCCACTTATTATCAGGTTACCTAATCAGTCTCTCCTAAGACTACCCTAAGACAACTGCGACATGAATAAGTGGCTGAGATCGAGGGTGCAGTCTATGATCTTAGAAGCAAGCGAGACCAAATGAATTTCACTATATCTCTGTAATACAGAGATGAGACATACAGAGGTAAAACAATCTCCTTATGGTCAAGGATTATATTCAACACTACTTTTTAATACCCTATAGTACCAGGCACTTAATAAATGCTTACTAAATAAGACTAAACTCTCTTTTCATAAATATATTGATCTCTCTTTACAATAGAGGACATACATCCCTTTAGAGCTCCTAATTCTATTCCATCAAGATTTAGGTCTACCAAAAAAGAGAGAGAGAGAGGAAAAAAAAAAGAAACTTAAGATTCTGTGAACTCAAAATTAATTTAAGGTCTGCTGTTCCATGACATGAGAATAATTTCATCTCCAAGAGCGGACATTATTTAAATAAATTAAAGCACTCCATAAGTGGTATGGCACTACAGATGTCATATAAAATATTTATGACTTAAGTCATATACGGACAATGTTACAATTAATTCTAAAGAGCTAGAAATTTCATTACAATCACACTTTTTAAAAGCAGATTTTTTATTAAGCTTTCACAACACTTTCAGAGCTACCTGTCAGAATAACAACTAGTAGGCAGGCTGCTATCTCGTTTTCCAAATTCATGGTTGGGAAGGAGAGCTGTCTCTACTGAACATGACTAAAACTAAAATTTCTATACAAAAGTATAGAAATCTTTCAGGATGTTCACAGGTCAATGGTCAAGAGATAGCTCCATAAGTGGTATGGCACTACAGATGTCATATAAAATATTTATGACTTAAGTCATATACGGACAATGTTACAATTAATTCTAAAGAGCTAGAAATTTCATTACAATCACACTTTTTAAAAGCAGATTTTTTATTAAGCTTTCACAACACTTTCAGAGCTACCTGTCAGAATAACAACTAGTAGGCAGGCTGCTATCTCGTTTTCCAAATTCATGGTTGGGAAGGAGAGCTGTCTCTACTGAACATGACTAAAACTAAAATTTCTATACAAAAGTATAGAAATCTTTCAGGATGTTCACAGGTCAATGGTCAAGAGATCAGAACTACTTTCCAACAATCCCAGGTTTCAGCCTTACTTCTCTGATGAGATGAAAGCTTAAATCTGTCTGACAGAAATGAGCACCATGCTAGAAGTCTAGCAGAGTGATAAACTGATATAACCTACCTCAATTCCCCCCACCCCCTTTTTTTTACACTCCTCAGTAAAAACCTCACCTTTCAGTGAATTAAGAAAAAATATTCTAATGATTAGGATTTAAATGTACTGTTTCACTCTTTAATTTGTCTGCTTTCATCAACAGGGATTGGCCTACCTGCCCTGGTACTCAAGAGAAAAGTAAAGATGGGCTGCTGTCCAAAGTTCTTAATGGCCAAGTGTCTCTCTTCTCCTCTCACAGAACCATCCACACGCTCATAGCTGTAGCCTTCACACAGAGGGAGAAAACAGAAACAGAAACCATTTTCAATTACTCACTGTGGAGTAACACACTGTCTGCTCAAAATCAAACACCAATTTTGTCTCTTCTCGTATACAGGCATGCCCCTACTGGAAGCCATCTTCCTTTGATTCTGAATAATATTCCTACACTGTTTTTCTCTGTAACATCCCCACACCCCAGATAATTCTTCACAGGCCCATCTGGACTGTTAAGTGTAAAAGTCTTGAGTAACGTAATGGCCAAGGGATGTCACCTCTATAATCCAGGTAGTCTTGGAGAATATCCAACATCTGGGTCATCTGAGAGAAAAGTAAAACTCGATGGCCTCTGGCAAGAAAAAGAAAAGGAAAAACTGCCAATTCCAATAGTATTTAGGGTGGATTTTCCTGAAACTTAGCGAAGAATGCAAGTTTACAAAGAAATGAAATCCTGTCAATCATTTACAGAACCTTCTTCAGTAATGCGAAATGTTTTATACAAGGATGTAACTGCACCAGTAGCTGAGTCCTTACAGTACTTCTCACTAGTGCTGTATGTGTTGGGATATTCCCAGGAGTCTGTGTCAATGCACCAGAGGGTGTAAGATGCCCTGGATAACCAAGGTGCTTATTTTGCAGGATGGCAATTACTAAATGGAAAGAAACATACAGTGGTAACAGCAAAATAAAAGATATGTGAAGAAAAAAATGCAAAATTCAAATGTACAAAAAATGACATAAAAACTGATGACCCTAAAGAGCTTGTGGTCGGCAATCAATAGCTCTTCTCTACTTTGGGGTGAAAGTCACTATCCTTTTAATTACAGCTTTATTGGTTGAAAATTTTGAGAAGCATCACTTTAGAGAAGAGGCAGGTGGCATTTCATATCCCACATGATACATAAGAAAACTTACATAGGGAGAGGAGAGAAGAAAGGCGGTGGCAAAATGGATTAGGTTAAGGACAAATTCAAGGGAATTCCCTGGTGGTCCAGTTATTAGGGCTCTGCACTTTTCACTGCCAAGGGCCGGGTTCAACCAAAAGCTCCATGGTATGGCCAGGAAAAAAAAAAAAAAAGTTCAAACCTACAACCCCATGGTTATCAGCTATTGAGTTTTCATAAACAAAGAAGTCCTGTATGGCACCATCTAAACAACATTCTATTAGGAAAACTAATTTAATCTGAGTTTGCGATAGGTATAGATGAACAATTAGGAAAAACTCCTTCAA
This sequence comes from Oreotragus oreotragus, assembly GCA_006410675.1. Classification (NCBI taxonomy): domain Eukaryota; kingdom Metazoa; phylum Chordata; class Mammalia; order Artiodactyla; family Bovidae; genus Oreotragus; species Oreotragus oreotragus. The sequence goes on from SJYX01020931.1 coordinate 389,357, forward strand.
GACTCTAGCCTCAAATTGGTAGAAAAGGTATTGAACTTAAAATCCAATCCTCATCTAATCCCATTAGATTAGAACCTCATTTCTGTCATTTGCTGGCTGTGGTGGCCTCAGACAAGCCACTCAGCCTCTCTGGGCCTGTTTCATCACCTGTGAAATGAAAGGTCGAAGAGAAGCTATTTACGGGTCCTTCTCCAACACTAGGACACTTGGAGGAGATACATCATAGCCTATAAAATACAGTCAGGCATGCAGCTGTTTGACTTGCACATTCCTAATGTTGGGCACTTTTGCCAAATCTGAGGTTTTAGGTTGGTTCAGGCCTTCCTGGGTCAATTGTCCCTAAGGGACAATTTAGAAATCCTTGGAAAACTGGGATTTTTTAGACTGCTCTGTACCTCCGAGGGCCAGAGGATCAAATACAGGCCAGACACCAGGCCACTGAACACTTAGCTAAATTTTTACAGGCCCCAAAAGTGGCTTGATTCTTCCAATACCCAACTCGCATCTCAGGGAAAGAGTCCCCAGTTCTCCCTGAGTTCAAACTAAGTCCCACAAGTTAACAAGAGTAAATATTTGCTAAGTACTTAATATGTGCCAACTCAAAGCAAGGTACACCAGCAGGCCTTTTAAAAAGAAACGTTTGATGTTATCTTTGTCTTTGTAGAACTAAACGATACAGCTGGAGTGACATGATTAATATAGCAATTAACCAGACAGCAGATTAAGGCAGATGTTGCAAAGTGCTGGATTAGGATCCTAAATGCTGTAGGAATTCAGGAAAGGAAAGGAAGATCATAGAGTGGATGGCATGGGATTAAGGGTCTGAAAAGGTGGAACCTGAATCAGGGTCTTGGAAAAAAGGAAAACTGGGATTAGTCTCAAGAAAACAGTGAGTTGCTCATTATTCTGGTTTTAACAATCACCAGCTCAGAGTAGAAAATATGAACCTATCACCTACTTGGAATACAGGAATGCCAATAGCTTATCCAGCAGGTGAAGTTTCCCACTGGCCTCAATCAAGTGGTCTCCAATTTCAAAAGGCTCTGGTTCCACACCTGGAAAAGAAAGAACCCACTCCCAGTAAATGTGTTCCCAGCTGGGGCAGACTCTGACAGAGAAGCTGATGGTGAGGCTACAGAGAAGCCAAGATCCTTCTAACTGATAATGGGCCCAAGTCTCATATCTCTTTGAGGTATTTCATAATTATTTGTTTATATTATGATATCAGCACTACTCAACATCAATCGCAGAGCCTGGCACATCCAATATGTCTAAGAAATGTTTACCCAAGGCACTCTTTGGGAAACTGAAGCACAGGGAGATGCTAAAGACCAAACAGACCCAAAACTGAAACCCTCAGGTTCTCACTCTAGAAAACAAATCAAGACATAGGGTTAGATATAAAGTAGTCATTCTCATGCTGAGGGTAGCAAAATAACCGGGAAGGCTTTTTTCGAAATCTACATGTTCCCAACAGCTCTTCCCATAAAAGAAAAGCTCTGACATGCACCTCATTAAGATGCTCCTGTGACATTTTAAAACAATTCATATGGCCACTTGGCAAGGACTTCCTTCAAATGACTGCAGAAAAGCCTCCACATCGATCATATCAATACGAGAGCCCTCACAGCATAAAACGCCTGGAACTGTCCCACAGGCTACCCATCAGAGGGAATTTAAAAAAAAAAAAATTGAATGAAAATGAAAACACTACGTATCATGTGTAGAAGGCAGCTAAATTATTACTTAGAGGGAAATTTACAGACATCCATGAGATGAAATTCCCTCAGCAAAGGAGGCAGAGAAGAAGACATAAGGCAGATGGAAAAGCAAGAGAAAGCACTGTCCCAGAAGCCAAAGGAAAAAGGTGCTTCAAGAAGTGATCCACTGTGTCCATGGTTTTGAGAGATTAATTTAAAAAAGTGAACTGATAACCGTCAGGTGAGACACACAGAGACCACTGATGAACTAGGAACGGTGGTGACAAAAAAGGTTCGCTGAGTGGGTTCAAGACAGAGGGACAGCCAATCATAAAAAACTTCAGGTTACGAGATGCCCCATAAGACACAGAGCCATGATTCCTCAATGCTGTCGATTTAATGGAAAAGCAAAAACCAAAAGGCTGAGGAGCATTTCTAGATTGCAGGGGAATAAAGAGACATGACAAGCGCACCGTGAGATCTTGACCGGATCCTGAATTTGAAAAGAACAAAGACAAACACAGGCAGATTCACCGGAGAGGAGGATTCACATGATTTCCCGTAAGTTTCAGGAAGCTCTCCAAAATAAATGAAGACCCAGAAAAGTGGCCAAATTTAAATGCTTTCCTATCATAATGAAATCAAGATTGCCAGGAGAAATATCAACAACCTCAGATATGCAGATGGTACCACTCCAATGGCAGAAAATAAAGAGGAACTAAAGAGCCTCTGGATGATGGTGAAAGAGGAGAGTGAAAAATCTGGCTTAAAACTCAATATTCAAAAAAATGAAAATCATTGCATCTGGTCCTATCACTTCATGGCAAACAGAAGGGAATAAAGTGGAAACAGTGACAGATTTTATTTTCTTGAGCTACAAAATCACTGTGGATGGTGCCTGTAGCCACAAAATTAAAAGACACTTGCTCCTTGGAAGAAAAGCTATGACAAAGTTAGACAGCGTACTAAAAAGCAGAGACATCACTTTGCCAACAAAGGTCTGTATAGTCAAAGCTATGGTTTTTCCAATAGTCACATACAGATGTGAGAGTTGGACCATGCAGAAAGCTGAGAGCCAAAGAATTGATGCTTTTGAATTGATGTTTTTGAAGAAGACTATTGAGAGTCCCTTGGACTGCAAAGAGATCAAAACAGTCAATCCTAAAGGAAATCAACCCTGAATATTCATTGGAACGACTGATGCTGAAGCGCCAATACTTTGGTCACCTGACGTGAAGAGCTGACTCATTGGAAAAGACCCTGATGCTGGGGAAGATTGAGGGCAGGAGGAAAAGGGGGCAAGAGAGAAGGAGATGGTTGGATGGCATCACTGACTCAATGGACATGAGTTTGAGAGAACTCCGTGAGTGAAGTACAGGGAAGCCTGGAGTGCGGCGGTCCGCGGGGTCACAAAGAATGGGATACGACTTAGTGGCTGATACTGAACAGAGAGAAGCGGTTGTGGAAAAGGAACTACAGTATGTGAGGAGGCTGAGTAAAATGAAAACTATGTTTAACAAGGCCTGTTCCTGTGCTCAGCTGCTGAGTCTTATCCAACTCTTACATAGGATTCTCTCCTTCTCCAGTTTCTGCCCTTGAGGATAAACATGCCACTCTCCCTCCAGCAGAGGGAGGAGATGTTCATGCTGGGAGGGGATGGGGGAACGGATATGCTATCATTTCTGGACCTGCGGTTTGGGGGGTTGTAGTGTTTGTTTTTGTTTTTGCTATTGTTTCCTTTTTAAGTGTCCATAGCTCAAAATGATAACAAAATGCAGATCAGATCCTACCACTCCCCTGATTAAAATTCTCCTGTGTTTTCCCATTGTATCTAAAATAAAAATAAATTTACTTTAAAAAGATAAAAGAAAAAGTCATAAGGGACGTTTAAAACTGAAGAAATCTGAATATGAACAATGCATTAATCAATATAAAAAATTAACAAGAGAAAATGGGGAAAAATAGATAATAAATATAGGCAAATCTTTTGAAGAACTTTCTATGAGGCTGGCCATAAAATGACAACAAAAAGTAATGCTGAGAAAAAAGGGCACTGCCTCACCGTCAAACAAATACGGGTGATCCACACACTTCCGAAGCTGGGACAGGACATTCTGAAGTTTAACTTTCTTCGCCACCTCATTTTCAAATGCATCTGAAATTTTAAAATAGAGAGAGAGATGGATTACTGAACAACAACAAAAAACCCTGCAAGCTTCCATACATAACCTTACTCATTTCAATAATGTATCTTTCAAATCTGTATCTCCCAAATTTCACCGAAGTGCGTTCAGAACAGCACACTGCTAAGAGGTTTTCTTAACCATCACCTTGTTTTAAGACGGAAAAGTAAAAGTGTTAGCTGCTCAGTCGTGTCCACCTCTTTGTGACCCTACTGTAGCCTGCCAAGCTCCTCTGACCATGAAACTCTCTCAGCAAGGATACTGGAGTGGGCTGCCATTCCCTTCTCCAGGGGATCTTCCCAATCCTGGAAACGAACCCGGGTTTCCTGCATTGCAGGTAGACTCTTTATCATCTGAGCCACCAGGGGAAGCCCTTAAGGAAAACCAGGAGTGGGGAGATGGGGAGGAAATCTCATAAAGTCAACAAAGTCAGAGTTATACTTTGACGGGCAAAGGTACTCTGCCAGTTTCACTCTAGTTGACCTGACTACTATTCAGAATAAGAAATCCCATCCCATATTCTTGCTATACAAACTGAGTGTGATTATAAAATGCATAAAAATCACATCCTCATTAGCTTCTAAATGGACGAGTACCCTCTGATTACCTAGGTCTTTCATCAAAATGGCCTTGTAGTATTTTTTCTGCAGTGCTGACATGCCATGGTATATCACTACTTCCGTCTTCCTGGGAAGCTCTGTGGCTACTTCAGCCTTTACTCGCCTCAGCAGAAATGGCTGCAAGAGTTTGTGTAGTTCACTTGCTGTACAAGGAGAGAAACACACACACACGAGCAGTGTGGGACAAAAGCAAAACCAAGGCAGTGAACTATTAGAGAACATACAACAGTTTACTTTGGTTTCTCATTTTCATACCAATTCTGCCTTCTAGGCCAGCAAGGTAATTTTTCACAGTATTTAGTCCTTCCTTGGATTCTTCTTCCCAACTTCTTCTGTTTCTAATAATCTCATTTGCATGGAGCTATTCTTTTTCCAGGATACTTTTGCATTTAATCAGCATAACAGCTCAGAAATGTAGGCAAGTTGGTAACACTGTCCCTATTTGTATAACTAAGTGAAGTTCAGAGAAGTTAAATCCCTTATCCAAAGTCATACAGCTGGCTGCTGAAGGTGCTAGTACTCACACTTAGTTTTTTGACTTCCATACCCTTTTTCCTTCCTGAGCTGTTGGAAACTTTGAAAACTAGCCTAAACTGGAATTACACTGCATGCAGGACTGCCAGGTACAGAAAATAAAAATACAAGTGCCCAGTTAAATTTGAATTTGATAAACAGTTTTTTAAAGATCAGTATGTCCTGTGTAATATTTGACTTGGAATATTTTATATAGCAACATTAAACATGGGAACAATCAGAGCAGGTTCCCCAGGTAAAATTCAATCTGTGGTATGGAGATTTCTGCTGTGAGAAGCCTTTCCAGCTTATCCTCAGCTAGTACATACAGACCCACTAGTTGGCATGCCTATCAATTATTTTGAGTAATGATCCTGGGGTAATATCACATAGATAAACAGACAATTTTACAAGGCAGAGGAGCAAAGGTATGAGAGGAAAACTACGAATGACCATTGTACAAACCAGAACGGCTTCCTCCTTTACTTCCACCACCATCCAGCCCAGACTTTAGGTTCTTACGCACTGATAAAAGTGTTAAAAGAAACACCAGTGCTATGGAAGCCTGAATGACAGTTTCAGACTACAGCACTCACATATTTTTCTGCCTCAAGAAGTACCATGTGAAGTTATCCAAGTCCTCACAGAAATTACATGTTGGGAAAATAAAAGTCTGCAAACCAGCAGACACTAGACAAACAAATAAGAGAATCACGGACAGCAGGCACTGGGAACAACAAGAGGACTCTTGACGCCACCTTATTTTTGTGTGGCTCTTTATTTCCTCAGAAGGGATTCCCCTTCTATCTGTAACCCTTATGCCCTAGGGAAGCTGCTGGGCCCAGACGTCTTGGGCATGATTTGTAAAAAGGGAACTTGCCTGACTCAGACTCTTTCTCAATATCCTGGTAACGCTGAACAAAATCTTCCACTTGCTCCTTGGAAAAGAGATCAGGCTCCACAAAACTGAGGAGTGAGTAGAGCTCCTGGAGGCTGTTCTGGATGGGTGTTCCGGTCAACAGGAGGCTGAAGACAACTGAGAACTCAAATATACAAACGAATAAAGTGAAAATCTATCGTGCTGGAAAGCAAGACTGGGGGACCCATCACAACCCTACAACCCTTCCAGAGAGAGGCGTGCCTGAACGAAATGAATTCAGGGACATGCAATCAGGAACCTCAGGTGCTAAATGTGTACAGCTGTCTGATGTAGGAAACAATACCTCTTCAGTTTCAACTATAAGAAGGGGATAATAATCCTGTGGAAGAGATACGATTTAAAAAGTAAAATCACTGTGTGAACACTAAAGTAATGATGAGTATTCAAAATGGTTACTGTTGTGCAACCTATGCGGAAATTCAAGCCCACAGCATATACTCATGCAGTTTGAGAAGCCCAAAACTACAGCAGCAGGACTCACCACTACAAGAAAGAAGATATATTTTTAAAAAACATCCTCTTCTAAAACTTAACACGTGTAGCCAATGCAAGACATCAAGAATTCTGGACATTTCTGGACTATGTACCGCCCAAAATGGAAAGACACTTGTTAAATTTTGAGCAGAAGAATAAGAACACCATGAAAAATAGACTAATGAAGTAAAGGTTAGGAAAAACAGTAACAACAGTTGTTAGGTCAAGCAAAGGACAATCTCTTAGCTAACATAACAAGACCTTATACTACTTGAGTTAAATAATACAGCACAAAGAGAAAGCTATATCCTGTGTGTGTGTGTGTATAAATATATATATAAAAAACATGGAAACACATTAGGTGTATATATATGCATATATATACATATATATACTGAATTCTGATATTACTTTTTTGGGGCTCCAAAATCACTGCAGATGGTGATTGCAGCCATGAAATTAAAAGACGCTTACTCCTTGGAAGAAAAGTTATGACCAACCTAGATAGCATGTTCAAAAGCAGAGACATTACTTTGCCAACAAAGGTCCATCTAGTCAAGGCTATGGTTTTTCCAGTGGTCATGTATGGATGTGAGGGTTGCACTGTGAAGAAGGCTGAGCGCTGAAGAATTGATGCTTTTGAACTGTGGTGTTGGAGAAGACTCTTGAGAGTCCCTTGGACTGCAAAGAGATCCAACCAGTCCATTCTGAAGGAGATCAACCCTGGGATTTCTTTGGAAGGAATGATGCTAAAGCTGAAGCTCCAGTACTTTGGCCACCTCATGTGAAGAGTTGACTCATTGGAAAAGACTCTGCTGCTGGGGGCAGGAGGAAAAGGGGACGACCGAGGATGAGATGGCTGGATGGCATCACTGACTCGATGGATGTGAGTCTGGGAGTTGGTGATGGACAGGGAGGCCTGGCGTGCTGCGATTCATGGGGTCGCAAAGAGTCGAACATGACTGTGTGACCGAATTGAACTGAATGTGCTGTTATATATCCTCATGGATGGTTGGATGGCATCAGCACTGAAATGGACATAACTTGGACAGACTCTGGGAGATGATGAGGGACAGGGAAGACTGGCATGCTGAAGTCCATGGAATTGTGGAGTTGGACATTACTTGGCAACTGAAGAACAACAATGTTCCATTGTATATATGTACCACAATTTCTGTATCCATTCATCTGTTGATGGACATCTAGGTTTTCTATGTCCTAGCTTTTGTAAAAAGTGCTACAAAGAACTCTGGGGTACTTGTGTCTCTTTCAGTTACAGTTTTCTCAGGGTATATGCTGAGAAGTGGGATTGTTGGGTCACACGGTAATTCTGGCTTCTCAGCTGGCACTGGTTGTAAAGGACCTGCTTGCCAGTGCAGGAGACGTAAGAGATGTGGATTTGATCCCTGAGTCAGAAAGATCCCCTGGAGGAGGGCATGGCAGCCCACTCCAGGATTCTTCTCTGGAGAATCCCATGAACAGAGGAGCCTGGAGGGCTACAGTCCACATGGTTGCAAAGAGTCAGACACGACGGAAGTGACTTAGCACACACACACACACACACATGCATGGTAGTTCTATTCCTAGTTTTTTTTTTTTTTTAAGGAATCTCCATACCGTTCTCCATAGTGGTTGTATCAGTTTACGTTCTTACCAACAGTGCAAGAGTGTTTCCTTTTCTCCACATCCTCTCCAGTACTTATCGTTTGTAGATTTTTTAATGATGGCCATCTGACAGATGTGAGATGATACCTTGTTGTAGTTTTGATTTACATTTCTCCAATAATGAGCAGCGTTGAGCATCTTTTAATGTGTTTTCTAGCCAGTTGTATGTCTTCTTTGGAGAAATATCTGTTTAGGTCTTCTGTCCATTTTTTGATTGGGCTGTTTTTCTGGTATTGAGCTGCATGAACTGCTTGTGTATTTTGGAGATAATCCTTTGTCAGTTGTTTTGTTTGCAGTTGTTTTCTCCTGTTCTGAGGATTGTCTTTTAATCTTGTTTATTGTTTCCTTTGCTGTGCAAAAGCTTTTAAGTTTAATCAAGTCCCATTTGTTTACTTTTGTTTTTATTTCAGTTACTCTAGGAGGTGGGTCAAAGAGAATCTTGCTATTAGTATGTCAAAGAGTGTACTGCATATATTTTCCTCTAAGTGCTTTATAGTTTTTGGCCTTACATTTAAATCTTTAATCCATTTTGAGTTTATCTTTGTATTTGGTGTTAAGAAGTGTCCTTGTTTTATTTTTTTACATGTAGCTGTCCAGTTTTCCCAGCACCATTTATTGAAGAGGCTTTTTTCCATTGTATAATCTTGCCTCCTTTGTCAAAAATAAGGTGCCCATAGGTGCGTGGGTTTAATCTGGGGTTTCTGTCTTTTTCCATTGGTTTGTATTTCTGTTTTTGTGCCGGTACCATACTGTCTTAATGACTGTAGCTTTGTAGTAGAGTCTGAAGTCAGGAAGGTTGATTTCTCCAGCTTCATTCTTCTTTCTCAAGATTGCTTTGACTATTCAGGGTCTTCTGTGTTTCCATACAGATTGTGAAATGTTTTGTTCTATTTCTATGAAAAATACCATTGGTAGTTTGATAGGGATTTCATTGAATCTGTAGATTACTTTGGGTAGTGTAGTCATTTTCACAGTATTGATTCTTCTGATCCAAGAATATGGTACCTCTCTCCATTTGTTTGTGTCATCTGGAATTTCTTTCATTGGTGTCTTGTAGTTTTCTGCAGACAGGTCTTTCGTCTCCTTAGGTAGATTAATCCCTTGGTATTTCACTCCTTTTGTTGCATTAGGTGTTTCTTAAGTTAGGTGATCTGAGCTCTAGTGTCTGCTCTGCACTGTAAATAATAAGACAAATTTTAGTAATCTTCTTTGCTTGCCTGTATCTTTCTCCCTCTTTTAAATAACTGTAGTGATCTGTGTTTCACTCTATAATGGAAGAGTCTTTTTTTTTTTAATTAATAGAAAATCCAGAACACTTCAAGGTTTGAACCAAACGATGGATGGTAATTTCTAGATCAGGGAGAGTGGTTGTATCACCTGGACTTAAAGTGAGAAAGAGGAACTGTCCATGTAGTATAGCTTCTTTCCCCATCTGTAGAGTTATCTTCCAAAGTTGTTCATTGCTGAAACTTTGGAGTATGTTGCCTCTTCCCCCAACGGAAACTATATTCCCCTTCCATGTCATTGTACCTATCTTGTGGCTCAAAGTGAACTTAAACTGGAGGATCGATGGATAGAAATCTAATACAGAATTATGAAAACTGCAGGTAGCTGGAAAAGTCATCAGCATCAATGGTGTGTCACTATGATTGAACTGAAGGCTGAACACAGAGAGTTAGAAAATTTATTACTCCACTGTTTGTAATGGGAATATCTTCCTGTACAGAACTCACCAAGATTTTCATAAAATTGAGTTTGGAAGGCAGATTTTCAGTTCAATGGCAGTAAGACTTAAATTGAGAAAACCCCAAAAGAATGGGGAAATTTACCAAACATCTCTGTCTTTCCACATGAAAATTGTTCTTATAGAACATCATTTGCTACATGCAACTTAAAGTTTATGTTTAACAAGGAGTCTGCCCTTTATTTCTTTTCTTGCCTTCTTTCCCAGCTACTTTTCCCTTGCTTTGTAAATGCATTCACAGTAAGTATTCTAAACTCCTTTGGAAATAAGAATACCTTTATTTATAAATATAGAAGATTCTAAGTGAAAATATAGTTGATTTTGAAGGAAATAGGTTTTCTCTTTATTTTGCTAAATTTAAAACCACACTGATAAATTGGAAGCTAAAATCCAACCTACTGTGACTTCATAGGACAGTTGTCTGTGATAATTGCACTGCATACCGTTTCGGCTTTTGACAGACCATTTTTCATTTTTTGTTCTTCAGAGTCTGCTTAGTCTGTGTAACCTTCAACGTTAAACATAACCTTCAACATATTGGTAAAGTGCTTTATAGACAGTGTTATGTGAGGCTGCCTATTTCAATATGTATGTTTGCTTAGTCGTGCAGCTGTTACAACCCCATGGACTGTAGCCTGCCAGGCGCCTCTGTCCGTGGAATTCCACAGGAAAGATTACTGGAACGGGTCGCCATTTTCTCCTCCAGACTTTCTTCTTGATCAGGGATTGAACCTGCCTCTTCTGTGTCTCCTGCATTGGCAAGAGGATTCTTTATCACTGAGCCTCCTGGGAAGAGGTGCCTATTTCAATATTAAATATATAAAATATGTCATACTTAAGCTTATGTGGCCTGTCCTTTGATTGTATTGGTATATTCCAGAGTTGAACAAGCCAACCTAGATTTCATTTTTCACTTGTGTTTTCATGGATCAGTGATCATTCATAGAGTTATTTTTTGAGGTGCTATGAATTTTGAGGTTTAGCATTCATATATTTAATATTAATTAAACTTAATCTTTGGAGTTATTTTTAGATCTTTAAATAGAATGATTAATCATCTTTCTCAAGGATTATAACCTTAGCATTTTTATTTGAGGGCATGTTCTTGAAAAGAGAAGTTTGAGTTTTCTTAGGTTTGAAGTATGGCTGTTCACTAAAAGGTTACATTTTAAAAATGTTAATTTCTTGTTCTGTTTACTTTCGTGATGTAAAATATCATACTCTTTTATATTTTAAGACTATATCTTTTTGTTCCGTAAGTTAAGCATACTGGCCTCTTAATACTTTCATTTTATTTTTTCCTATAGTTCTATGATTAAATAGCTTAGAAGTTTATCAGCAGTTATTTTGCCATGATTTTTCTAGTCTTGCTTGGTTAACTAAATTCTTTTCTTCAAACGAGTCATCTAAAAGGACCCATGAAGATAATGTTCCTCTAATTCTTTCATATTCATAATTGAATAATGATTTTATTTATTTTAAAATTATTTTTGGCTGTGTGGCTTGACTTGTGGGATCTTAGTTCCCCAACCAGTGATTGAAATGGGCCCTCAGCAGTGAAGTGTGGAGTCCTAACTGCTGGACCACCAGACAATTAAATGATTTTATATTTGTATAGCAGTTTAATTGGGTAAATTCGGGACACATTTTTTTGAGAAAATTTGTCAGTTCAGTTCAGTTCAGTCGCTCAGTCGTGTCCGACTCTCTGTGACCCTATGAATCGCAGCACACCAGGCCTCCCTGTCCATCACCATCTCCCGGAGTTCACTCAGACTCACGTTCATCGAGTCCATGATGCCATCCAGCCATCTCATCCTCGGTCATCCCCTTCTCCTCCCGCCCCCAATCCCTCCCACCATCAGAGTCTTTTCCAATGAGGCAGCTCTTCGCATGAGGTGGCCAAAGTACTGGAGTTTCAGCTTTAGCATCATTCCTTCCAAAGAAATCCCAGGGCTGATCTCCTTCAGAATGGACTGGTTGGATCTCCTTGCAGTCCAAGGGACTCTCAAGAGTCTTCTCCAACACCACAGTTCAAAAGCATCGATTCTTCGGCGCTCAGCTTTCTTCACAGTCCAGCTTTCACATCCATACATGACCACAGGAAAAACCATAGCCTTGACTAGGCGGACCTTAGTCGGCAAAGT
>SJYX01020931.1:405680-451886 GCA_006410675.1 Oreotragus oreotragus
ACTTATCACTTTCATACATTGGAGAAGGAAATGGCAACCCACTTCAGTGTTCTTGCCTGGAGAATCCCAGGGATGGGGGAGCCCAGTGGGCTGCCATCTATGGGGTTGCACAGAGTCAGACACCACTGATGCAACTTAGCAGCAGCAACTGTGTAGTTTTTGGGTGTGAATTCATTTGTTGTTCAGTTCCTCAGTCATGTTTGATTCTTTGTGATCCCATGGACTGTGGCACACCAGGCTTTCCTGTCCTTCACTGTCTCCCAGAGTTTGCTCAGACTCATGTCCATTGAGACAGTGATATCATCCATCCTTCTCATCCTCATTTGTCCCCTTCTCCTACTGCCCTCAACGCTTTCCCAAAAGCATCATGGTCATTTTAGAAAAGGCAGAGGAACCAGAGATATATTGCCAACATCCAGTGGATCATGGAAAAAGCTAGAGAGTTTCAGAAAAACATCTATTTCTGCTTTATTGGCTATGCCAATGCCTTTGATCATGTGGATCACAACAAACTGGAAAATTCTTAAAGAGATGGGAATACCAGACCACCTGACCTGCCCCTTGAGAAACCTGTATGTAGGTCAGGAAGCAACAGTTAGAACTGGACATGGAACAACAGACTGGTTCCGAATTGGGAAAGGAGTATGTCAGGCTGTATATTGTCACCCTGTTTATTTAACTTACATGTAGAGTACATCATGAGAAACACTGGGCTGGATGAAGCACAAGCTGGAATCAAGAATCCTGGGAGAAATATCAGTAACCTCAGATATGCAGATGACACCACCCACAAAGAAGAACTAAAGAGCCTGTTGATGAAAGTGAAGGAGGAGAGTGAAAAGTTGGCTTAAAACTCAACATTCAGAAAATGAAGATCATAGCATCCAGTCCCATCACTTCATGGAAAATAGATGGGGAAACAGTGGAAACAGTGTCAGACTTTATTTTTTTGGACTCCAAAATCACTGCAGATGTTGACTGCAGCCATGAAATTAAAAGATACTTCCTCCTTGGAAGAAAAATTATGACCAACCTAGACAGCATATTAGAAAGCAGAGACATTACTTTGCCAACAAAGGTCCGTCTAGTCAAGGCTATGGTTTTTCCAGTGGTCATGTATGGATGTGAGAGTTGGACTATAAAGAAAGCTGAGCACCGAAGATTGATGCTTTTGAACTGTGGTATTGGAGAAGACTCTTAAGAGTCCCTTGGATTGCAAGGAGATCCAACCAGTCCATTCTAAAGGAGATCAGTCCTGGGTGTTCATTGGAAGGACTGATGCTGAAGCTGAAACTCCAGTACTTTGGCCACCTGATGCGAAGAGCTGATTCATTTGAAAGGACCCTGATGCTGGGAAAGATTGAAGGTGGGTGGAGAAGGGGACAACAGGGGATGAAATGGTTAGATGGCTTCACCGACTGAATGGACATGGTTTTGGGTAAACTCTGGGAGTTGGTGATGGACAGGAAAGCCTGGTGTGCTGAAGTCCATGAGGTCGCAGAGAGTTGGACATGACTTGAGTGACTGAAGTGAACTGAACTGAACTTTCCAATGAGTGAATTCATTTAGTCATTATCTTTCACTGTTTAGTTGATATAGGCAGTTGTGGGGTTTTTGCAAGGCAGATTCACTTTCATGCTAGCCCAGGCCAACTACTCCTGCAAATATAGCATGTTTGTGTTATTCCTTATTTAGACTCAGCTCTTCTGACTTTGAGATTTCAACTCTGTCCGTAGGTATTCTTCCTTCCAGTTCATGAATCTTATCCCTGTTAGACATTTATGTTTTACCCCTCAGAGGGAGCCTCCATCCCACCTCTGAGAAGTTTACTTTGCCTGCTGCTTGTGAGATGTGCAGTTGACACTTTCTCCCCTTCCTCCCACAAGTGCCTTTTATTAACCTCTGTTTTGAATGCTCCTACCTATTTTTGATCAGAAGTTTTAGTGGGATTTGTAGTTTGCTAAAAATGCAGAATGTGTTTTTATTTCTTATTTTCTTTGCTGATTTTGGATTAATTGCTCTTTAATGCTTTCTAAGAAGAGTAAGGGGAACTACTTTATTCACAATATTAAAATTGGAAGTCCAGATTTTTAAAGTGAGACGAAAATTCTTGATGTCAGTATTTTGTATAGTTTAATATTCTATTGTATGGTAGAAATAGACTTAAATGAAGCATTCCTCACCCCATCCTTCTCATACAATGCAATCTCTGTTCTCTTTAGATACCACAGAGCAGTGCTACTTAAAAATGTCAGTCTGTTGATAAGGGGCTTGAGCCATAATGTAAATCAGTGATTTACATTTGTACAACTTCCTTCATCAAAATAGTTTTCTTTCAGGAAAAATGTCAGCTGAACTAAACAATATGTTTTAAAGACAGAATTGATTTACATTCTGGTAAACATTTCTCATTTTGTCGAGGACTGATAACAGTTGGTAGATCAACAGGCTGTGAACAGTATTGAGTAGCACTGCTGCACAGTATGGATGTGTGGCTGGCAGGTGGGATCATTATATAGTTAATGCAATCGTTCCTTTATTTATGATTATTATTGCCACTGGCCAGTTGTGTGATGCACAGCATGGTTAGCATGGCTGAAATAAAAGTGTTGCTTCTCTATAATTAGGAGTCCTTGGGATGAGAGATGTTTTGCCATATACCTTTTCTTTGCTAGGGACTCCTCAGTGTAGTGATTTATTTCTCTAAGCCATACTGTGGAGATCATGCAGAGGTGGCTCCTGTAAGGAGGATACTGCTTTATGAGAATTTCAGGAATATGAATTGGATAATTATAAAGAGTTGTAGAATTCACTGTTATAATTCTGGATGAATATGTAAATTTAAAGATGTGCTTTCTAAAATGTTTCTCTCAGCCCTGTTGGTGGGGAGACATGTGGAGAAATAATAAAATAGAATTTTACTTTTTTGTCTCCTAAGACTTCCATGTGATTGAAAGATGTGCTTTTCTGGATATGGTCTCTGTTGTCTAATTGCCCACTTGACTTCTTTGTATCTGAAATAGAGACATATCATGGAATTAGGTACTTTTCATAAGCTTTGTTATTAATATATTCCTAACATAATAAACTTTGTCCACAAGGTCATGGTTTCTCCCATCAGTATACATTTTTAAGATTGTTAAAGACCTGGGAGACACCAGGTCCTTTATAAGAAGTGAACTTTTGATTATAACTTTAGAAAAAAATTTTCTAAGCAACAAAATACTACCTTTTAGACTAAAGATTGGCTCATCTTGTGGCTCAGCTGGTAAAGAATCCGCCTGCAATGTGGGAGACCTGGGTTTGAACCCTGGGTTAGTTTGTTGGTTTTTAAATTTTATGTCAATTTAGTAGTTCTTCCTTATCTGTGGAGCGTGTGTTGTTCCAAGATCACCAGTGGATGCTGGAAACCTCAGGTAATACCAAACCATGTGTGTACTGTTTTTTCCTATAAATGTATACCTATGATAAAGTTTAACTTAAATTAGGCCTAATAAGAGATTAATGGGCTTTCCTGGTGGCTCAGCTGGTAAAGAATCCGCCTGCAATGTGGGAGACCTAGATTCAATCCCTGGGTTGGGGAGATCCCCTGGAGAAGGGAAACGCTACCCACTCCAGTATTCTGGCCTGGAGAATTCCATAGGCTGTAGTCCACAGGGTCGCAAAGAAGTTGGACATGACTGTGTGACTTTCCCTTTCACTTCTCAGACTAAGTATTCATGGCCAAGACACATTATAGAAATATATTTGAATATATAGGGAAAGTGCTTGAAACTATTTATATATCTTTAATGGGAAAGACTTACTTTATAACTGTTCTGATTATAAAATTTATCTTTTTGCTTCTTCAATTTTTTTATATTTGAATTTAATTGTTTTAACACTGCAAATATTTTTTTTTGAAGTATAGCCACTTAACAGTGTTGTGATAGTTTTATGAACGGTGAAGGGACTCAGCCATCCACGTATGTGATTCCATTCTCCTTCAAACCCCCGCCCCCATCCAGGCTGGCACATAACACTGAACAGAGTTCCATGTGCTATACAATAAGGTTTTGTTGGTTATCCTGTTCTGATTATAAAATTTAATTATGAGGTAAATACCTGTGGGTAGTCCAGCTTACCCAGTGACATTTTTGAAATAATTTTCCATCTTTGCCAGTCACTTTATTAAAGTGAAAGTTTGAAACTAAATGTGCCATCAGTGGAGTTAGTATAGTACTTTGCTGTCCTAGGAATAGGTAATCTTACAAAAACATAAAATGTGAGATCATAGAGTTCGTAGGATGAATTCACAACAGTGGGAAAAAATTTATTTTTCTTTGCTGTCTAGATTCTTTTCTAGTGCCACCAGATGTCAGTGTAATCACAGGACCAGAGAAATACACAGTAGATAAAATTGTTGCAAATATTCTTTTTTGCTTTGTGAAAGAGATAGGGAAAAGGTTTACTCAAATTAGATAAGCAATGAAAGTTATTCTATTGTTGAATTGTATAGAAATGTGAAGTGCAAAATGGAGAATACTTGCAGAACTTTAGAGTGTAGATGCAGTTAAAAATTCATGTACAAATTGACTGTACTAATATAATATATAGGTAATCTCTGAGACCCCTCAGAAATCACCATCCTGTTGCTCTAAGTGGGCGAGATGGCCAGCCTGTGGTTAAACTGTTCTATACAGCCCTACTGATCATGATATTTCTCAGTAGAATTGTGGTCAAAATTTGAGCCTCAAGATGAAAGAGTATTTTTCTAGCTTGTAGATGTAAAACTCATCTCACTACAATTTTTGTGTTTGGTACAGAACTTGTCTACAGGAGTTCCTTAGAACACAGTGTCACTTTAGGCATTTTTCCAAAAGAGCATTCAGTAGGATAATCACATTTTTAAAAGTCCTTCCTTTAGAATTTATTCTTTAATGAATGCTGCATTAAATAATGATCGTTGCTTACTATTTTTAGTTTGAGTTTCTTATTCCTAGGTTTATTACTTACATTTTGTGTTGCTCTTTATTTCTTATCCTGTTTTCCCCAGATGGGAATCCTGTGTTGAGCCCATGTGCTCGTGAAGTCTTTGTGTGGGCCTCGTGACTGCACTCAGTGTGCTCCATGCCTCAACTGAGTTTTGCTTTTGGTTAGAAGTTTTATGCACGGCTGCTTCCGTTTCCTTGATTTCTTCTTCTCAACAATATTTGATATTCAGGTTATGTTATCCCAGATTACTTCTTTTTCCCTCTTAAATACAGGAAATGGAAAAACTGTGTTTCTTCAACAGTATAAATGTCTCCCTAGAAATTATTGCAGGAAATGATGTTCTCATATCATTTTTGCTTTCCTAGACTTCAGTTTGTACAATTTCTTCAGCACTGTACTCTGACCTGTTGTGGGAGGAGCAGTGTCCCTGTCCTCAGAGCTTCTGGATTTTCTTTTCTGCTGTCTCAGCTAGAGTCTTATAGACAAAATCTGTTTGGATCGAAGAAAGGAAAGCCCTTCTCCCCTTTCTCTGTGTACCTCAGGCACTCTGAGCTCTGTCTTCAAAATGAGATGTTTTATTTCATCTTTATTCTTTATCTGAACTGTGGTCCCTGTTGGATGACAGTGTAATATCAGATCCTCTGATTCTACTTTCTTTTTCTCTTTGAGAATCCACAGTACTTTTCCAGGTTCCAGAATTACTCATTTCCTTTCTCTCCTTGAACACCTGTCTCAAACCATAGGAACCATAACTAATTGCCTGGCTCCCTGTCCTCATTGCCAGGCATGTATCTTGGAGGTAGAGATGCCTAGTATTCTAGTTAAATTCCAGTTCAGTTAAATTCTAAACTGTGGACCAAAAGCTGTCTAGTGGAACTTGCTGCTACTGCTGTTGCTAAGTCATTTCAGTCATGTCCAACTCTGTGTGACCCCATAGACGGCAGCCCACCAGGCTCCCCCGTCCCTGGGACTCTCCAGGCAAGAACACTGGAGTGGGTTGCCATTTCCTTCTCCAATGCATGAAAGTGAAAAGTGAAAGTGAAGTTGCTCAGTGGTGTCTGACTCTTCGCGACCCCATGAACTGCAGCCCACCAGGCTCCTCTGTCCATGGGACTCTCCAGGCAAGAGTACTGGAGTGGGGTGCCATCGCCTTCTCCGACGAATGAGTCTACCTATTTGTAAAAACGTGACTAATGAAAACAGTGCAATCACTAGGTTATCACACTGTGCGAGTTCAGTTGTCAAGAGGGAGCAACTCAAAGGACATCACGCAATCTATAAACCAGCCGGAAGGAGCCATCCAGACTTTGCCCTGCCGAACCCTTTCTGGGCAATGATTAGACAGGTCCTCATAGATGATAGATATACTGTGTGCAGAAGTGCTGATCAGAATCAGGTTTGGCATGGTACAGGACTGTATTGATGGTTTGAGTCACGTCACTGTCTGGCTTGGGCTTTCTAATGAGGATCTGGCCCCCACTGGCTGCAACAAGCTTAATAAGGTTGTCCTTTGGATGGTGTTTGAAGGTTCCCCCAAAATAGAAGTAGCATCCATCAAACAGCTTTGGCAACAGCTGTTCTCTGTTGAGCCTGCTTTTCTCTGGTTCTTCAGGAATTTCATACTTTTTTTCCTGTTCACATTCTTTGCTTTATAGACATGCTTTCACCCATTCAAATTTTAGGATCCAGCATCCACTGAGAATTCCAAGCATACATTTCAGGGTGCNAGCCTGCTTTTCTCTGGTTCTTCAGGAATTTCATACTTTTTTTCCTGTTCACATTCTTTGCTTTATAGACATGCTTTCACCCATTCAAATTTTAGGATCCAGCATCCACTGAGAATTCCAAGCATACATTTCAGGGTGCTTTGAACTGTATCACCAGGAACAATGATATGAGTTACTGTACTGTCAAACTCAGCACATTTTTTAGCCTTAAGAATCATTGCAATCTCCAGAAATTGAGAGCAAGAATGGAGTAGTGACTCCTGAGAAGACAGTCTCTGCAAACTATCTTCCATCCAAGAAATCCTTGCCATCAGGTTGTAACAGGAAGCATGGGCATCACGATAGGATTTTCAGTCCTGTTTCTAAGAGATGCAGAAGCAGCAGTCAGAGCACGGGTGGAAACTCTGTTGAGCAAACAGTGCTCTCAGATAACATGCCATCACCTGGTTGTTCTGTACCACCTTCAAACAGACTTAAAGTTGGTGACACGTTAAGGAGGAAAAGCCGTACTATACTGGATGAATCCATTAGCCTTTCACCAGCTACACTGCCTTCTACACTGAACAGTCCAAGTTACAGACGAATGATGTGTAGTCCCTCAGCAACAAAGCTGTGGCCCATTAGCCTTACAGCTGTGAAGAGAAATCATCGAGGAGAGACTTTGCTCCATATTGCTTCAATTAAGGGTGACATCCCTTCTGTTGAATACCTCTTACAAAGTGGAAGTGACCCAAATGTTAAAGATCATGCTGGATGGACCCCATTGCATGAAGCCTGAAATCACGGGCACCTGAAGGTGGTGGAATTGCTGCTCCAGCACAAGGCGTTGGTGAACACCACTGGGTATCAGAGTGACTCACTTCTTCATGACGCGGTGACGAAAGGGCATTTGGACATTGTCAAGCTGTTACTCGCCTGTGGAGCCTCCAGGGAGGCAGTCAGCATGTTTGGTCTGCAGCCGGTGGATTATGCAGACAGTAAAAATATGAAATTGCTCTTGCTGCTACCAGAGAAGAAGGAATCATCATCAGCCATCGCTCAGTAGTAAACACGGGTCAGTGTTGGGATGGGTCTCTCGCCCTCATAGGCAGTGGACTTTCTTCCGAACAACGGAAAATGCTCAGTGAGCTTGCAGTGATTCTTAAGGCTAAAAAAATATGCTGAGTTTGACAGTACAGTAACTCTTGAAAGTGTCCTAAATTTGTACTGTCCAATCACTAGCCTAGTGTGGATCTTGAACTCTTTCAATGAGGCTAGTTTGATTGAGGTACTCAAATTTTCATTTACTTTTAATTAATCAGATTTAAGTAGCCACATACAGCTGCTGGCTTCTGCATTGGAGAGTGCAGCTCTTTGTACGTCCTTAAATGAGCTATAGTCATCTTCTGTCTTTGAAATGTTGGTCCTCTTTGCAATAGTATGTAGTACTAGGTGGGTCCCATGTAGAGAGGTGAGGGAACAAAGAAAACACCAACTTATCCTGTCCTTTGCTTATCAGTGGGATGGTAGAAATTGCAACTGAATTTCCCTCATTACTCAGTTAATTAGGTGATTATCAGACTTATGCTCCAAACCATCTAAAGACGTGTCTTTAGGTCTGTGAAAACTTTGACAGGAAGTAGAAAGACAAAAAAAAAAAAAAAAAAGCATAAAGGTTCTGTGTTAATAAGCATTTGCCTACCTGTAGACCCAGTTCTGTTTTTTGAAAGAGAGAAAAATTGGGCAAGTGAATGACTGTTCATAGAGGAGGTGACCATGCAAAGAAAGAGGATTATGGGCTTTGAATTCCTTTTTTGAATTGGAAGTAGTGTATATGTTTGTAAGACAGTTATGGCTGTGGAGGAAGAAAATTAAACATAAGCATTTGTTAAACTAATAAAGCGGATTTGTGGGTGATTATCATGGAGGAAATAATTTGAACAGTAAATTGGGGAAACCTGAGAGTCTGCACTCTCATTTTGAAGGAGACCTGAATATGCAGTTCTCGTAGTGCTGGTGATGTTTGTTGCAGTTAATTGGGTTGTTGGTCAGAAGGATTGCTTCTGCATAGGGGACAGACTGACCTTAGGGCACATGGAGTGTTGGTGAGCAGTAAGAGAAGTTTAATTAGAGGTCTGTATAATTGAGGTAATTTTAATTATGGCCTGATTCCTCATGATTGAAAAGCTAATAACCTTCTGAGTATCCTATTTGTAGAGTTTGTTAAGAAGAGAAGTTGACCAGTAGTTTATCAGGAAGGGGGTAAGGGGACTGAGGGAGGGAAAGAAGGAACATTTATTGAGCACTTACTATATTTACTTATATTAATTATTTAGTCAAAATAAAAACCGCTAGGTAAGTAGATTATTCCTATTTTATAAGTGTGAGTGAGGGAATAATTTGCTCATAGCTGGACAGAGTGCCTGACTACACAGTCTGTTTTCTTTCCATTACAGTTAGGACACCGTTATGATCCTAAATTATAATTCAGATATGTTGGAGACATCTGAGCATTTTTGTGAGCATGAACCAGTAGATGGCAAATTCGGGGGTAGGATTAATGGTTTTCAGGTGGGGATTTTTATTTGCATGACTGGGAGGTAGGGGGGATTTTGGGAAACATGGGTATTGAAGAACAGCCTGGAATTCATATTTGAGTCCTGTAGTGAAAGGAGCTGAAAACAGAAGGTGAAGGATCTGTTTCTGTGAGCGGCTCTGAGAGGCACAGGGTTATTAGTGACCCTACTCTGTAGGAGGCTTAGGGACAGAACATGTTGAAGGTTAGGGTACAGGGCATCTTCTCCATGGGTGCTCAGATATATAGCATGTTGCCTATACAATGGGACTTCAGGGAAACCAGCAGTACTTTGGCATCTTGCATATTCAGAATTGGGAGATAAGCCTATGGCCTGGGTGACATTCTCATTGGCACTATGCCAGTTATAAACTTCAAATTGCCTTTCCAACTGTGAACCACCAGGAAGGTGTCTCAGAGTAGAAGATGACAGGTTTAGGAGACTAGCAGTCTTTGTTGGGGTAGAATTTGTTAGGTAATGCAGTTTCCATATGATGCAGATGGGGCCATGAGCTGGTGAAGAATACTAAAAACTTTTATTGTGAAGCATTTAAAATGTATTTGAAAAGAGAATATAGTGAACTCCTATGTAGTGTCAGCCAGTTATAGCTGTTATCAACTTGTTTCTTCTGTAACCCCAATGTCAGGATTTGAAATTTTGGTTTACAATTAGCATGACTTGACTTGTACCCAAGTTAATGAGTCCCAAAGGAACTCAGAACAAAGACAGTGTTATATTTTGTTTATTTATTCATATCTCGACTACTTTCAAGAGAATTTGAGGTAACTGATGCTTAAGGTAAGAGTAAACATTACACATTTACCAGAATGGCTAAAAAAGAAAAAAGATTGAAAATGCCAAGTGTTTATGAGGATGTGGAGCAGCCGGAAGATAGATTGCTGGTGGGAATGTGAATTTGTTTTAGCCACTCTGAGAAACTGTTTGGAAGAATTTACTAAAGCTAAATATGTACATATCTTCTGTCCCAACAATTCCGTCCTTAGGAATATATCCAAAAGTAACGTGTATCAGTGTTCACTAAAAGTGACATGTACTAGAATATTCTTATTGTTGCACACTCTTTAACAGCCCCAGACAGAAAGCTATCCAGATAGCATCTACCAGTAATAGAACGGGTAAATAAATTGTGTTCTGTTTACACAATGAAATGGTATACAGCAACAAAAAGGAGTGATCGGCAACTGGAGGCAATAATACTGACAAATCTTATAAATATAATGTTGAACCAGAGAAACTAGATATAATAGAGTTCAGATCTTCCTCAACTTAGGAAAAGGTTACATCCCAGTAAACTCACTGTAAGCTGAAAATGTTGTAAGTTAAAAATCCACTTAATACATCTAGTCTACCGGACATCATCGCCTAGTCTAGCCTACCTTAAATGTGCTCATAACACGTTCATTAGCCTACATTGTGCCTTATATTAGGCACAAACATCTCACACAAAGCTTATGTTATAATAAAGTGTTAAATATCTCATGTAATTTATTGAAACTATACTGAAAGTGAAAAGCAGAATGGTTGCGAGTGTGTCATTTGTTGATCCTCGTGATTTGGTGGCTGGCTGATGGGGAGCTGCAGCTTGCTGCCACTGTCCAGTGTTGTGAGAGATGGTTATACCACATGGTGCTAGCCCAGAAAAATATCTAAATTCAAAGTGCAGTTTCTTCTGAATGTGTCTCTCTTTTACATCATTGTAAAGTCAAAAAATTTTTGTTGAACCATCTTAAGTTGGGGACTGTATTTTCTGGCTCTTTACAGAAAGTTTGCTGACTCCTATTCTTTTTAATATTACCGGGACTCGTTGAAGGAGTCCTCACTAATAGCTGGGAAGCCTGGTCTCCGGTCTGATAGGCATTAGCTCTGTGACACTGGGCAGATCACTCAACTCCTCAAAATTTATGTTCCGAACAAGCAGGTGATGAGCTGTGCTCCTAGAAGTCACTACAAATTCATTTTTCCTTAAAAAAAAAAAAAAGCAAAAACACCTAACTTTTTGTCAAGGCTTACAAAATTTCATGTCTTTCTACCTTTGTTGCTTTATTTCCTCTCCTGACAATCTTATTATTCCTTACATATACTCAGCTCTTCTGCCTCACTGCCTTTACACCTCCTATTTCCTGTTTGGAGTACTCATCTTCCACTTTTTTGCATGCTTACTGCTTCTTGTCTCTCATTTTTCTGTTCAAAAGTTTCTGTATCAAAGAGATGATGTCCGTCCCATTTTCTACTGTGGCATTCTCCCAACCAAGTACTAACCAGGTCCAACCCTGCTTAGCTTCTGAGATCAGACCATAGCATTCTCAGACTCAGTTACTGCCTGTTACTTTACATAATTAGTTTCACTTGTTTTTCCCCACAGAAAGTAACTTCACAGATACTTTTGTCAGAACTTATGTTATCCGTGTGCTTACTTATTATCAGTCCCACTAGAATAGAAGTTCCATGAAGGCACCTACTTTGTAGGTTGGTTGCTTTCTATGCCTCTCGTGCTTAGTACTGTCTTTTGCACGGTTGAGTGACTGGATTAACTATTTACTATTGCTGAGTCTTAAAGGACATGGTAAAATGGTCAGTTTTCTTTTGAATGCAAATAAGAGCCCTGGACTGGAAAAGGTCAGTTTTCATTCCAATCCCAAAGAAAGGCAATGCCAAAGAATGCTCAAAATACCACACAGTTGCACTCATCTCACATGCTAGTAAAGTAATGCTCAAAATTCTCCAGGCTTCAGCAATATGTGAACCGTGAACTTCCAGATGTTCAGGATGGATTTAGAAAAGGCAGAGGAACCAGAAATCAAATTGCCAACATCCGTTGGGTTATTGAAAAAAAAGAGAGTTCCAGAAAAACATCTATTTCTGCTTTATTGACTATGCCAAAGCCTTGGACTGTGTGGCTCACAATAAACTTAAAAAATTCTGAAAGAGATGAGAATACCAGACCACCTGACCTGCCTCTTAAGAAACCTGTATGCAGGTCAGGAAGCAACAGTTAGAACCGGACATGGTAAAACAGACTAGTTCCAAATAGGAAAAGGAGTATGTCAAGGCTGTATATTGTCACCTTTCTTATTTAACTTATACGTGGAGTACATCATTAGAAACGCTGGACTAGATGAAGCACAAGGTGGAATCAAGATTGCCGGGAGAAATATCAATAACCTCAGATATGCAGATGATACCCCCCTTATGGCAGAAAGTGAAGAAGAACTAAAAAGCCTCTTGATGAAAGAGATAGAGGAGAGTGAAAAAGTTGGCTTAAAGCTCAGCATTCAGAAAATGAAGATCATGGCATCTGGTCCCATCACTTCATGGGAAATAGATGTGGAAACAGTGGAAACAGTGNCAAGCGTTTGAAGGACACAGCAGACAAGTGAAAGAGGAGAGTGAAAAAGTTGGCTTAAAGCTCAGCATTCAGAAAATGAAGATCATGGCATCTGGTCCCATCACTTCATGGGAAATAGATGTGGAAACAGTGGAAACAGTGTCAGACTTTATTTTTGGGGGCTCCAAAATCACTGCAGATGGTGATTGCAGCCATGAAATTAGGACTCCTTGGAAGGAAAGTTATGACCAACCTAGATAGCATATTAAAAAGCAGAGATATTACTTTGCCAACAAAGGTCTGTCTAGTCAAGGCTATGGTTTTTCCAGTGGTCATGTATGATGTGAGAGTTGGACTGTGAAGAAAGCTGAGCACCAAAGAATTGATGCTTTTGAACTGTGGTGTTGGAGAAGACTCTTGAGAGCCCCTTGGACTGCAAGGAGATCCAACCAGTCCATCCTAAAGGAAATCAGTCCTGAACATTCATTGGAAGGACTGTTGCTGAAGCTGAAACTTCAATACTTTGGTTACCTGATGCCAAGAACTGACTCATTTGAAAAGACCCTGATGCTGGATGACAGAGGATGAGATGGTTGAATGGCATCACCAACTCAATGGACATGATTTTGGATAAACTCCGGAAATTGGTGATAAGACAGGGAGGCCTGGCATGCTGCGGTTCATGGGGTCGCAGAGTCAGACACGACTGAGTAGCTGAACTGAACTAAAGAGCCCTGGAAAAAAATTAAACTATTATTATAGCTAAGTTGATTTCAGTGGCTTGTAGTTTGCACCCCCTTTTATAATCATTTAACTTCTTCCACAGAGCTATCAAGTATGTTTATATAATCATACTTAACTTACATATAATGTGAAGTCTTAAGGGTAGTGACTACTTCCAAAATACTGTAGTTTGCTGATTTTCTGGGATCTGTAAGTGAATATGGCTTTTGTTTTTAAGATCAAATTTTGTAAAATTTCAGGCATTATTTCTTCAAATATGTTTTTTTGCTGCCTGATTCGTATTCTTTTCTCCTTCTGGGACTCCAGCTAATGTATGGTGCACTGTTTAATGTTGTCCACAGGGCCCTGATATACAGTTGGTTTTCCTTTAGTGTTTTTTTTCCTCTTTCATTTCTTTAGATTAGATGATTTATATTAATGTCTTCAAAGTCATCCACTCTTCTACTATCTCTCATCTTTCAAGCACATCCATTTCTTTTTTCAGTTCTAGAATTTCCATTTGGTTCTTCTTTTTTCTTTTTTTAAGTTTTTTTCCTCTGCTCAGATTCTCTCTCTAGGCTCTCTGTATACCATAGATATTAACACATTTTTATAGTACCTGTTTTAGTTAATCTGTTCAATCCAGAATCTGGACCGTTTTGGGGTTAGTTTCTCCTTACTACTTTCTGACTTGTATACTGGACATTGTGGATAGTATTTCATAGAGACTTGAATTTTGTTATCCTCTGAGAAATAATGATTTTTTAATTTTTTAAAATAATAGATTATTTACTGGCTTATCACCTTAAATATGTTTAGGTTTGATTTTATGCTCTTTTGAGATCCTATTTTCCAGGTCTAACTTCCAGGAGGACTCAACTCCCATCCTCTGCCTCCATTCTGATCAGAGCTTATTTTAGGCTTTGTTAGAGAAGGTCTAGAGTAGTCCTTAGTCTTTATTCCGAGGGCTCTGCCTTTTGGATTTCTTAGGTAGATACCCAGAGTGTTAGTGAGGTATTGAAGTAGCAGCCCATGTGGTTTCACCGCTCTGACTGGGCCAGAACTCCTAGGAGTTCCATTGCCCCTCAGCACTGTGTGTCTTCTGGCTGTCTGTTGCATTCTTAACTCTTTAGCAGTTCTCTGGTAAGATTCATCTTCTTGTACCTGTGTAACCCGGACCTTAGGCAAAGATTCTTGGCAAACTTCCGCAGTGGGATTCCCCTCCGCACAGTTCTCTTTTCTCTTGGGCTTTGCCCCACCAATTTCAACTGCTTAAACTCTCATCTCTTCCTCAGCTCAGCAGATTGCTGCACTCTGCTGGGCTGTTTCCTCTTCTTGGAGTATTCTTTCTTCAACCTTTCTCTTTTTATGCCTGGACTTTAGCTCACTGCCCCATAATCCAGAAATGTCCCCAGGTAGATGGCTGGGGTCATCATGGGTCTCACTCATGATTTCCTCCCCTTTCTTTAGGAGTCATAGTCTTTTGTCCATGGTTTAATACTAGAAAAAGTTGTTCTCTATCTGTTTTCTACTGTTACAGTGGCTAGCTTAGTGCCGTTATATTGTCATATCAAGAAATACAATTCTGAAACCTGTTCTGTTTGGAGAGGAATGAGTTCTTAAAAAGAGAAGATCTCATTTTATTTTAGATATTTATTTTTCATTCACCTAGTCAATGCTTATTTGTTGTCTGTCTTCTGTCTGTGATTGGCCTTGAGCACGTAAGGGGAAGGGGACCCAGTTTCTCTCCTCAAGAAGCATAGTTTCCTTATGATAAGGAGGAACAAATATTAAGTTCAAGTTTGGGTATTTTTTTAAATTAACTTTTATTGAAGCATAATACACTTGGTCATGGAATGCTTCCCACTGCCCCTCCAGCTTGTTAACTTGTTATATAAGGATAAGAAGTTACTCAATTCTTCCAAAGGAGAAGCTTTGATGATAGTGTTACCAGCCAGGATTCTTGGCCTCCTTAACCAACAGAAGTTGATCAGAGGCCAGACTAGAAATTCAAGCAAGGCTTTATTGGAGCCCCTGCTATAGCAGTAGGAGTGAGAACAAACGACAGGTTCCCTTGCTCATTTCCTGAGTTGGGGTGAGCTTGTTCCTTATGTGGGGTGAGGGTAGGAGTGTGAGGAGAGTTTGGGCCAGAGGAGTGGCTTAGGTAGCTTGCCAGCATTTTATGTGGTGTTGTGTGCAGGCCCCCGACCCCTGTTTGCTGTAGGCTCTTCAGAAGTGGCATTTGGGTTTTTTAGTCTCTTGTCTAGAATTTGCTCCACCTATGCATGCATACAGTTCTTTTTAGTACCATACAATTCTTTGCTATTTTGTTGATCAAGGAGATGTTTGTCCAGGTGCAAGCATGGTAGCAGGTCTCAGGTCTCAGCCTGTCTTAGTAGAGTGTCAGCTCTAAATACGCTTTTCTAAACCACTATTTCTTAATTATTACCCATCAGTCAACCAGTTGCTTTGTTTTGAAATAATTAGCAAAAGGTATAAAAATACTACTTTGCCAGTGAGAAATTTTTTCACTAGACTTGCAGAAATCAGATATCTTAGTGTATTTATGATACTAAAAATTTTCTCTCTGACTTCTGTACTGTATTTAATAATAAAATTTTTTTCGACTTTCATTTTTAGAAGGTCAGCCTAATTCATGGAAACAATCTTATTTTCACTCTGTTTCATATATCACCACTGACAACCTGATAATCTTCAACTTAGGGTCTTGACTGTAGAGTGATTTTTGCCAGCAGTCACTGATAATGATGTATGAATTGGATATGAAACAAATTTACTTCCTTTTCTATCCTGACCTCCACCCCCAAATAGGTTGATTTTAATTGATTGTAGAAAAATAACTTAGCTTGAAAAACTGTCTTTCTTTGCCTGATAAAATGTCCTCGAATATTAACTTAGAAATAAGAGAAGTTAGGTTAAACTACTTCAGTGATACTATCTCAACCAAGGTGTTTGAATATCTGAAACCTTTCAGTATAAGAGAGTTCTTGACTAAAGAACTTCTTTATCCTTATGAGGGAAATTTAAGGATTTTATCTTCCCATTGTTTCATCTGTATTATCATTTTTCAAGTGTGGTCCTTTGTCCTAATGTCTAGTGCCTTTTTAACTTTTCACTGAGACTTGTTGATTCTAACTTCCTGCCTCCTACAACAGTAGAAGATATAGAATAACTGTATGCTTGAAATGAAATTAAAAATCTTGTTTTTTAAAACTCCTTTCACATCATCAGGCATACAGATCAGAATTTCCTATATACATCTCTGCTATCCTTGTAGGTACTGATATTTCTTCACAGTTACAGTTCTAAAAAGTTAATGTAATAGCCTAATACCACAGCATTCACAGTGTACATAATTTGCTAGTGGTGTATGTGTGTACTTATTTTGTTAATGTCTAGCTATCTCTGGCATTCTATTTTTTCATTAACTCCTTTAGAATTGCCCACCTTCATAACAAAATTTTGTGGTGGATAATATTGTGGAAAGTTCAGCCCCACTGTTTGTTGTATCAAGTTAATAGCATTATACCTATGCCCATCCTCATTAGGTAGGGTTCATAAACTGTCACATGTGCATATATTAGACTACACATATCCTATGCTAATATTAAGTTAGATATGTGGAAAAAAGTAGCATAATGTAATTAGTAAAAGGTAACATAATTTTTAGGTCTCTATAGGCATGCAAACTCTTCCTTCAAATAATCTATTGTAGTGTCAACTTGGGAGTCATTCGTTTCATTTACTGTAGTGAAATAATATGCATTTCTTTAACAACCCTCCTAAGTTTGTCTGGAGTCCCCTTTTAGTTCAACTAAGCAGGGTTCTACTAAATTTTCATTGGTTGATAAAAGAACATCATTGTAACATATATTGTTATTATGCTAAAAATATCTGAAGTACAGACTTAGAGTATTATGCTTTCAGTTTGCTTGTCAGTTACTGTTGTCATTTGTGATGAAATGGAAATAGTAGCCAACGTTTCAATTCTTTTAAGTCTGTTTCTCCAGACTGATGCTGTTTCCTACCTGTTCATCCCATGCCCCTTCCAGTTGCATTTTAACAAAATAGAAACATGTTGTCTCCATTATCAGAGAGAATAAATGTTTGCCTCTTTGCTTCCATTTCCTCTGTATCTTTTAAGATACAATTAGAAATAATTTTGTGCGTGTCCCAAAAGAGTATATATATTAATGGATTTGGGTTGAGATAATTGTGATAAATGTGAACAAGGAGTACACATATGTTTTGATTTGTTGATAGGAATGGTCATAGTATTGTGAGTTTTGGGCTGGATAAATGATGGAAATATCACCAAAGTGCCCAGTTGTACAAACATGCCTTTTTACTGACGATAATTTTTTTAACTGCTGTATTGCAGCTGTTGAAAACGGACAGATAGATGTGTTAAGGCTGCTGCTTCGATATGGAGCAAATGTTAATGGATCCCATTCTATGTGTGGATGGAACGCCTTGCACCAGGCTACTTTTCAGGTAAACTCTGCATTTATTATTTCATTTCCATGTAAATTATGTGTTTTACCCTTTTAAAATGATAATTCTATACAGTCTTTGCTTCCTACTAGCCTGTGATTTATGGTGGTTAGTGCAGTACAGAAAGGCAGTCTAAATGGTAATGATTGTTCTGAATAAGCCTGCTGCTCTAGTAGTTCTAGCAGCTTTGGGCTGCAGGGATTATGTAAGTTTTTTAAATGTTATAGCATAGTTAAGAGGCCGTCAGAATATTTGGGATATATAAATTGATAGTGAGCAATGGCTTATTATATTTATAGCACTTTGTTTAGATAACTGTGATAATACCTTAGTGTTTGGGCTTGCAAACTAATTATGCAGGATTTTATAAGGATTCTAATTCCTAGAGATCATTGTTTTATCTGTTTATGTTTAATGGGTTAGCTTAAGGTACAGAATAATGATTAACTCTTTCTTCCCATCGCCCAAAACACTTTTAAAAAAGAGTTTTCCTTTACTGAGGATAAAAAACATATACACACACAACAATAAAAAGAGATATCTTCTATTTTCTTTGTTTTCTCTTATTTAAAATATGAATCTGTGCCTTAGGAAAATGCTGAGATCATAAAATTGCTTCTTACAAGAGGAGCAAACAAGGAATGCCAGGATGACTTTGGAATCACACCTTTATTTGTGGCTGCTCAGTATGGCAAGCTAGAAAGCTTGAGCATACTTATATCATCGGGTAAGACTAATCCGTTAGCCTTTGCACTATTAAGATCATGAGTTTAATGCTGTATCTTCCTAGGAAGAGTAATTCTTAACTAAATATAAATCAGGTTCTGAAATTTATTGTCTTATGTTAGTGGTAAATAAGAGTATGTACAAGTTAATTTGTAAGCCTGGTTACTAAGTCTCTATTAACTAACATAATGCAAGGCGCAACTACTAACTTACCTCAGCAGAACCTTAATGATCTATTGCTAAAGCAGGTTTATTGGCAAGTTGAATGATGGGGCTGTCCTTCATTATAGCTACCTGAACTGTTCCAACTTTCTTGGGTACATGACTAATATAGTCTTAATTAATCTTTTAGATAGCTATTTTGTACATTAACCCTCTGACTTGTGTATTTTGGTTAATTGTGTGATATTTAAATGGGTTTATTTCAAAGCCTGTTTACACTATTATGTTAATAAATAGCAACATAAACCTGCTTAAAAGTTTTTCAGTGACAACCATTACATATTCACCATTGTCAGAGAAGATGGTGTTGAGGTGGGATGCTTATTACTCTGTGTGACATTTCTGTGCCCAGAAACATTTGTTATATAAGGGCTTTTCAGTTCTTCTGACACCATTGCTGTGCGTACAGTGCTAACATGACAAAACATGGATAGTCCAGAGCAGATGGGAGAGACACCAGATTTGCCACCACACAATTTTTTTTTTAATACCTAGGCTTTTCACATATCTTCTATAATATCTAAACTTTTAATAAATTACCAAAACGAAGTTTATTTAGAGCACATATTTTCTTATTTCTGCTTTTTCCTTATAAACCTTGAAATATTCAAGTTGACATAGTAAACAACAGAAACAAGCATTCATTAAGTGTAAAATTAAGATATGTTACAAATAGCAGGTCTGTAAATCTTTAGAGTTGAAATAATCCCTAAAATCATTTACTCAAGCATGTGCTTTGTTGTTGTATTAAGAATCCCAGACTCCAAGCTGTTTAAGTGATGTGCCAAAGATCTATAATAAATAGAAACTATTCACTGGTGGAATTGGGACTCGGACACAGGACTTTGATTTCTCATCTTCCTTCTTCTGTGCTGTACCTTCCCACACACTGTCATGATGCATTTTATGACTTCCAGTCCCCAAAATTCCAATTATTAGTGTGTAATACTTAGAATGAAATAGGTTGAACTGCAGGTTACTGACTTTCTCCTCATGCTGGGCCTGTCTCCTGGAATGCTAAGCACCTGTTTTTTTTTTTTTTTTTCTTCTTCTCTCTGAATAGTTGTGAACAGCAAGTTGAAAAGATATATAGGTATGTTTATAATATAACTAAGAGTCGGGCACAACTGAGCGACTTCGCTTTCGCATTTCACTTTCATGTATTGGAGAAGGAAATGGCAACCCACTCCAGTGTTCTTGCCTGGAGAATCCCAGAGACAGTGGGCCCCCGTTTATAGGGTCACACAGAGTCGGACATGACTGAAGCGACTTAGCAGCAGCAGCAGCAGCATACATGTTTCTAACTCTTTAAAATGACTTTCAGTGAATTCTTCCTCATTTCCCCAACTTTTTTTTTACCTGAAATTTTACAAAGACTGGTTCCTTATTCTTATACATTAAAATTGTCAATCAAAACAAAACATTGTTTAAAAAAGAAAGTTAAGTAGGTTTCTTTTTTGACTTAATCTTTCCTCAGCTATAGTGTTCATTTCTTTCTAATGCTGACAGTAGGTGTAGCATCCACCTTGTACAAGTCAAGAAGATTCAATGTATCTAGACGTGTTGAATACCCAGTTGGAATTTCTGACCGTTCCATGAATTCTGACTTACCATTTGTATTTTGCATTGTCCTTACCCATTTCAGGGCTTTGGTTTATTCAAGGTGTATTTATGAAACATCCTTTTAAATAAAAAATTGTCTTCCCCCTTGAGGATGATGATTTTCCCACTGAGGTGTGTTCCAGAAATTTAAAAATTTTCATGGTCATGTATTAACACACACATACTTAGCATACTTGGCACATTATTTGTCAATGAGAAAAGTTTGAGGAAGTCTGCTATTTTTGAAACCTTCACAGAAATTGAGGTCACTAAACTTTTTCACATCTTTATACATTTGCTTCTAAATAATTGATTAGATTTATGCTTAAAAATTCAGCTTAGAAACCCATTTAAATAGAGCTTTTTCCTTTTATTCTGGGCTCTGTTCATCACACACTGGTCATGAAGAAAAGGGATGTAATGGAGAGTATAGTCAGCATTAGTTTAAAGTCATAGCCCCTGTGTATATCATATCTACTGGAATTTTTTTCACCACTCAGCCTGAATCAATTAGTGCTATCTATAAAGTCTCATAATTTAGATTTTTTTCTTATTCTTTCAATAATTAGAAATGTTATCCATATTTGATGATTTGCATTTTTTAAAAAATGATTGCTTATTATACCCTCAGAGTGTTTGTTGGAGGAAGGGTTGGAATGAAATGAATCCTTCTTGGAGTAAAATTCTTATTTTAGCTTAAAAATGAATTATAAATGTTAATCTTTAAGCAAAAACAATTTAAATGATTACCAATAAGAAATTGAAAATGTTTCAACAACAATATCTATTAAGGAGGAAAATCTGTTGTACTATGAAAGCCCTTTTAAGGCAGCAGCTTTGAATTGTTTGTTGATTATCTTTTTTTATTTTTGCTTTAAAGAGGGTTATATGTTAAATGTTTTATTTTAGGTGCAAATGTCAATTGTCAAGCCTTGGACAAAGCTACTCCCTTGTTCATTGCTGCTCAAGAGGGCCACAGAGAATGTGTGGAGCTTTTGCTCTCCAGTGGGGCAGATCCTGATCTTTACTGTAATGAGGACAATTGGCAGCTACCTATACATGCAGCTGCACAGATGGGCCATACAAAGTAAGTGTTAAAAATGAAAAGTAAAAATGGTCTCATAATTCAGAGGTAGTAAGAAATTAGATCTTCTGGACCAGACCCTGTACCTCCAGGCATAATCTTTGGTATCCCTTCTCTACTGATTTGCTCGCTGGTTAGGTCCACCCCTCGTCTGTCTGCCATGCCATCCCCTGCGGTTGTTAGTCTTGCGCTTTCTTAGAGTGAGGCAGAGTGGCCCAGGAAACCTTCTCAGGGTGTTAAATCTTCTCTCTGACTTGCTTAAGCTACTCTTCCACTCTGTTCCAGTTTTATCTGAGACATCTGATCTGATGACTTTTTTCAATGTGCTTATATTACCTCCCTGACCCCAGAAAGGTTTTGGATTTGTAATCTCTGTTGGAGTTCTTTTTCACTGGGGCTAGGCAGTCCTCCACATCTTGAACCCTTTGACTGGACTTTTCTTTGTCTGATTTCAAGTTCAACCTGGTGCTTTATCCTGCCTCTGTTACTCTTCTTCCCTAGCCAGAAATTCAAATGAAATTTTTGGAGAGAGAGAGACTTAAAGAAAGTTGGAACTCCCTGGAAATTGGGAGTTCTAAGAATCTTCAGTTCAGTTCAGAACCTGGTTTTATCTTGAGAATATGGCAGCCTATCTTAATATAGATTGGTACCAAACAGTTTTTAAAAATATATATTTAAAGTTTTTAGAGTCTTATTACTGCAGTAGTAATTTTATAGCTATTGTTAGTATTATTTAATTTAAAAAGTAGTAGTGAAATGGTCTTGTCTTTATTATTATGTTTGTATAGTAGAAAAGCAGATGCTGTAATTGGGTTATTATGCCACTAGGTGTCATGGCATATTTCTTAAACATATTTGTAATCTTGTTTGTGCCTTGTTGAAGAGTTTGGTCATGGACAGGAAGACCTGGCTTGCTGCAATCCATGGGGTTGCAAAGAGTCGGACACAACTGAGCAACTGAACTGAACTGAAGAGTATATTTTTTCCAACTCACTTAAAATTTTTTAACACATTTATTACATGTAAGAAACACTCGGCAAGTTCTTTATTTTAGTAAAATACTTAGGTTTAAATAATGTTTTTCTTAACTCTTGATATTTTATTTAATCATAAATCTACAGTTATACTCTGAGCTTTAAATTGGTATCAGGACCCTCTTGAGAATTTGCCTTTATTTGTTCTCAATTTTGAGAATTCTGTTGGTCACTGATGATTTTCTTCTTAGTAAATATAATTCTCCTTAAATATTGTTATCTTAGTCCTATTTTACCTAAGGAAAAGTGGCAAGGAGAAAGAATGTTATAAATATACTTTGATGTAGCTCTGCCTTTCTTTTCCCAGAAAGAGGAGAAATAATCTAAGGACTTTTTAAATGATTTTTGTTTAGAACTTTCTCTAGTTAGCAACCAGTCTTTTAAATAAATCTGCCATAACACATAAAAGAGCTCATCTTCTTTTCTGAGAATAGAATATTTTAGCAGAAATTCTGATTTCTTCCTGATATAAATACTGTTCATTTCATGTCTCTCATCATCCTAAAAAATTCTTACTAATTAGAAAAATAAAACTTTGGTTGCTACTTTACAAAGGAAAATAATTTATTGTCTTGATATAAGTTTGTTATTTAGTGTAATGGAGTTTTAAATAATTTATTATATCCTAAAACATCTCATAAAATTTGAGTTTTGGGGACTTGAGGAGTGGTAAACAATTAGTAAAAAAATAAAAAAGGACAATATGTTACCTATTTACTTTTATAGAAACATTATTTAGTTGTTTCAAATATGTTTAAGGGCCTTCTTACTAAGCAACAGTAATAAGCATTTTGGAGTATGTAGCTTGTAATAATTTATTATATGTAGAAAGTACACTGAAGACAGACAGACTTCTAAATTCAGTCAATGGGTGCCTCAAAATATGTCCTGTAGAAATGTCTACAATTATGTACAAACAGAAATGTACTCCTGAACTTGTATATTTGCAGAATCTTGGACTTGTTAATACCACTCACTAACCGCGTTTGTGACACTGGGCCAAACAAAGTGAGTCCTGTGTACTCAGCAGTGTTTGGAGGGCATGAGGAGTGCCTGGAAATGTTGCTCCAGTCTGGCTACAGCCCAGATGCCCAGATGTGCCTCGTTTTTGGATTCAGTTCTCCCTTGTGTATGGCTTTCCAAAAGGAGTATGTATATCTACTTTACTTTCATTCTTTTGGCTGTATGGAGATGTGTTTCCAAATGACTTTCTTTTGTGATAAAATAGCATGTCTTAGAGCTAAATTGGGAACTTAAAAACAGAAAAACAGACAAAAACAAAAGCCTCTATGATGTACCTTTGATCGTTTCACTAATCAAACTATAACAAAAACGAGGTGATGATGTCAGGTTTTTTCCTTTTCTTTTGGAGCTGGATAATATTTTTTGGTGCAGCAATTTTAGGGGATATATTTAATATATTAAAGTAAATGCAGGAATTCTCTGATGTCTTTGATCTTCAAAATACTTCAAGAATTAAAACAAACTTTAAGTTATACAATGATTAAGGCCTGAGGATTTAATGTTTAACATGGTGACTATAACGGACAAAACTGAATTATAGAATTGAAATTTGCTGAGAGTAGAACTTAAATGCTCTCAAAAATATAATTATATGAGGCAATGAATGTTTCCATGATGTATATGTGTATCAAATCACCACATTTTATACTTTAAATATCTTGCAATCTTATTTGTCAATTATACCTCAGTAAAACTGAGATAAAAAGATAAAAAAGATTTTAAAATTTGTCAAGTATTGTATTGACTGTGTTTCAGGTTGTTTGTCATTTGAAATTTATATTTATGAGACTTGTTATGAATCTAAAAACTTTAGTTTTACAGATATTATAGCACGTTTAATGTATTTGGTATATAGCATTTATTTCTGTAGGTCACACTAGTTAAATTTAAAAATTTTAATGTTTCTTTTGCTAATATACCATGATCCTGTGAGTAGAATAAATGAAGAATTATTGATAGGTTATTGATTAGCTTCTGGCCAAACTAGACAAGATTTGTCTATCAGACTCGTAAGGTTTTAAAATAGAATAAATTAGAAAAGGCTATATGTAAGAAAAGCCATATTGAGTAAAATCTGTGGTCCAACCAATAGTAAAATAAGTTGTACAGCTAGAAGCTGTTATTTTTGATAATGCAAAAGAGGTTTGTGGGCTGATCTCAGATTTCATTGGCTTTCCTAAATTCATCATTATGGATTGCTAGCTATGACTTAAAAATTTATCAAGAACTTATTTGCTAAGCTTTTCTTTCTCTACCATCTCTTAACATTTGCTGTGTAAAATAGTAGTTCATTTTTGTTTGTCCTGAACTTAAGCCTCTGGGTACACACTGTACTCTGAATATTGTAGTTTTGGTTAATCTGAGTATCTGGGATCCACTCTGTGCATAACTTTCATGATTTCATAGTTCACTATGTAGTTTCTTTGGTTTTATCTTTCTAAACAGGAGGCCTAGTTACTTTAGTTTGCCTCACTAGGGCTGTACTGTTGACTTTAGTTGTTTCAGTTGTCGTAATATATAGTACTCCATTTTTTTTAATTATTCGATCAGAATTGAACATTTTTTTATTTGATAAGAACATAATATTTTTGTATAGTTGTATGTCTGTGTGTCCAGCATATCAATAATCTGTTTTAGCCTTCATCTTAGCTTTTGGAGGAATGATATTTTTGGTTCTTATGTCATAGCAGCTTAGCTCATAGCTCATCGTCTTATAAGTGTAGTTTGAATTAAACATGTTAAACCATAGCAGTGCTCCATTAACACCAAAATACCTTAAAGTGAATGTTTTTCTGGCCTGAGGAATTGGGTAGAATAGAACCCTTTGGGACATAGTATGAGGGAAATCCTGGAGAAAGAGAGCTGGAGAAAAGGTTTTCTTAATTATGTGTACAAACCTACATATGTCTAGAATCCATCCAACCTTTGAATGCACAGGATGGAAATTATTGACAACAAGATTTGAACTATCACCCAAGTCTCAGGTCTGAGTGGCACATTTCATGGTGCCAGACTCAAAGCAGCATAGCAAAGGCTTGAGAACTGAATTTGCATTGGAATAGCTGCCTGTAGAGGTGAAAAAGAAATTGTAATCTAAACCTAACTAGGTTAAATACCTGCTAAAGCAAACAAACACAGTCAGTATTATGGTCAAAGAATTATAGTAGGACCCAGGGCCCAGAGTCTACACATAGCATTATTATTCATAATGTCCAGGATATAATCTAAAATTACTTGACAGAACCAGAAAAATATGACCAGTTTTAGAGGGAAAAGACAATGCATGTCAACCCTGAGATGATGCAGATGTTGGAAATATCAAATAATTGTAAACAACTGTTGTAATAAGGTAAACACACTTGAAATAAATGGAAAGGTAGATATTTTCAGCTTAGAAGTTAAAATTAGAACCAAATGTACTGAAAAGTATAATATCTGAAATGAAAAGTTAGCTGTATTAGCTTCATAATGGAATGGAATTGACAGAGGAATCAGTTACCTTGCAGACAGACCAATATAAATTATCCAAACAGAAGAACAGAGAAAAAGAAAACTGAGGGGACAGAAAAGAACAGAGCCTCAGGGACCTGAGGGACAATATCATCAATGTTGACATTCATGTCATTAGGATCCAGAAGAGAGGAGAAGGAGATTGTGACTGATAATGGACAAACACATCCCAACATTAGATTAGGACACAAGTTTATAGATTTAAGAAGCTAAGTAAACCAAATAGGAGAAGCTCAAAGAAAAGCATGCTTACAAAATAATCAAACTGTTGGAAACTTAAAGAAGTAACAGTGTGGTTTATGGTGGTCTTTGGTCACAGACATGAGCTATTAGACTTTGTTTTTTACTATTTTTGGCAATGTTGCTATGTGAAGTGGCCCTGTGAATCATAACTGAAATCTTTTTTAGTGACTTTAAAAGGACTTGTCATATATTTTCTTCCATGTGGAAACTTATAATTGGACCAAATGTATTTTTAATTAGTAAGGTAGGTTTTCAGTAAGAAAACTCACTGGAAAATGCTATTTGTTAGTCCATAGGGAAAAAGCCAAAAATATCAGAATATCTCTTTGATGAGGGTACATTCTCTCAGTCTTTACAGTTTATTTTTTATTTGTTTGCCAGAGCCATGGCAGTAGACTTAATTTTGAAACATCTTTGCCATTATTTACCCTACCCAGTGGGAAATTTAATTGAAAGGGAAACATTTCCCAAGAGACTAAGGCTAAGAGAGGGTAGCTTTATTATCACATATGCTCACATTTAATATTTGTATATAGATATAGTGCACTGCACAGTGTCTGGCACATCAGAAAAAAAATCAAGGTTAATTCTCTTTTTCATTTCTGGAGAAGACATATCTTTTGCCATTCTCTGCTTATCTAAAAATAGCATCAATTGAATTTTTAGTCTTTGTAATACATTTACATAAGCTAATGTCAGGTTCTTAGTTTGCATGTAATCACTGTACATATAATGGGAAAATCATTTGATTATTTTGAGATTCAGTGTAAAGCTGATCAAGCAAGAAAACTGTCAATTCTCCCAGTAGATTTTGTTTTAGTATTTCAAGAGGGTAATATAGACAGTGCCTGGGGAAAGAAATTGAAAAATTTTGTTAATTTTTAAATTTCTTTCAATATGCCTCTGAAAATTTGAGTTCTCTAGGTTACATACTTAAAATTATTTAGATTAGAATTACCATTCTAAAGGACAACTGACTAATTTTGTTTAAAAATAGCTTTTGTTCTGTTTCTTCTTAAGACATTTATGAATTTCCTGTATTACATTTACTGATTACGAATAAGAATTTGAGTTTTAGTCACAAAAATAATACCAAGGAACTTGGAAAACTATTTTCCAAAATTAGTTAATAGATATTTGAATTTTCAGATATTTGGTAATAGATAATATGTTGAGTGGTATAAGTTTTTTTCTAACATGATCACAATAGTAAAAAATGTGTATCAGTTTTCACAATCAATAACCAGACTAAAAAATAATTACAATTGCAAGCCATAATGGAAACATGATTAACCGAACAATATAAAATAATTATATACAGTTTGGGGAATTACGTAGAGTGATATGGTAAGTGGAAGTGCATGCTGCTGCTGCTGCTAAGTCGCTTCAGTCGTGTCCGACTCTGTGCGACCCCACAGACAGCAGCCCATTGGGCTCTGCTATCCCTGGGATTATCCAGGCAAGAACACTGGAGTGGGTTGCCATTTCCTTCCCCAATGCATGAAAGTAAAAAGTGAAAGTGAAGTCGCTCAGTCGTGTGCATACATGCACATGTTTTCATCCCCCCACCCCAAGCCAATCTGTGTTTTTTGTTGGTGCATTTAATCCATTTACATTTAAAATAATTATCAATACATATGATCCTATTTGGAGAAGGCAGTGGCAACCCACTCCAGTACTCTTGCCTGGAAAATCCTGTGGACAGAGGAGCCTGGTAGGCTGCAGTCCATGGGGTCGCTAAGAGTCGGATCACCTTCATGCATTGGAGAAGGAAATGGCAACCCACTCCAGTGTTCTTGCCTGGAGAATCCCAGGGATGGGGGAGCCTGGTAGGCTGCTGTCTATGGGGTCGCACACAGTTGGACACGACTGAAGTGACTTACCATCAGCAGCAGCATGATCCTGTTATGGTTTTCTAATTTGTTTCAAGTTTATTTTGTGTAGTTCTTTTCCTCCTTTTATGTTTCCTGCCTAGAGAAGTTCCTTTAGCATTTGTTGTGAAGCTGGTTTGGTGGTACTGAATTTTCATAACTTTGCTTGTC
The DNA here is from genome assembly GCA_006410675.1 of Oreotragus oreotragus. NCBI lineage: Eukaryota > Metazoa > Chordata > Mammalia > Artiodactyla > Bovidae > Oreotragus > Oreotragus oreotragus. Next base: position 434,008 of record SJYX01020931.1, read on the forward strand.
TCTTAACAAAAGCTTGTCTGTAAAACTTTTGATTTCTCCATCAAATCTGAACTAGAGCCCTGCTGGGTAGAATATTCTTGGTTGCAGGTTCTTTCCTCATCACTTTAAAATATATTGTGCCATTCCCTACTGACTTGTAGAGTTTCTGTTGAGAAATCAGCTGGTAACCTATGGGAGTTCCCTTATATGTTATTTGTCGTTTGTCCCTTGTTGCTTTTAATATTTTTGTCTTTAATTTTCACCAGTTTGATTACTATGTGTCTTGGTGTATTCCTCCTTGGGTTTATTCTGCCTGGGACTCTCTGTGCTTCTTGAACATGGTTGACTATTTCCTTTCCCAAGTTAAGCAAGTTTTCAGCTATTATCTCTTCAAATATTTTCTCAGATCCTCTCTCTCTCTTCTCCTTCTGGGACCCTGTAATGCAAATGTCGGTGCATTTAGTATTGTCTTAGAGGTCTCTTAGGTTGTCCTCATATATGTTTTTTTCATCCTTTTTAAAATATTCTGTTTTGTGGCAATGATATCCACCATTCTGTCTTCCCAGTCACTTATCTGTTCTTCTGCCTCAGTTATTCTGCTGTTGATTCCTTCCAGTGTATTGTTCATCTCTGTTTGTTCTTTAGTTCTTCTAGGTCTTTGGTAAACATTTCTTGGATCTTCTCCATCCTGTTTCCAAGATCCTGGATCGTCTTCACTGTCGTTATTCTGAATTCTTTTTCTGGAAGGTTGCTTATCTCTGTTTTATTTAGTTGCTTTTCTGAGATTTTATCTTATTCCTTCATCCTTCATCTGGGACATGACCCTTTGCCTTTTCATTTTGCTTAACTTTCTGTGATATGGTTTTCGTTCTGGTGACTGTGGGGTTTTCTTGCTTCTTCTGTCTGCCTCTGGTGAATGAGGTGTCTTGTTGTGGTTTCTCCTTTGTCTTTGGACATGGGGCATCTTTTTTTGGTGAGTTCTAGTGCCCTGTCAGTAGTTGTTTAACGGCTAGTTGCAGTTTCAGTGCTCTGCTATCTTGAATTATCTCTGGTGTTGTTTTGTTTTATTTTGGCTATGCCGAGTCTTTGTTGCTGAGTGGGCTTTTCTCTGGTTACAGGGAGCGAGGCTACTCTTCTTTGTGGTGCATGGTCATCTCCCTTTGGTATCTTCTGTTGTTGTGGAGCATGGGCTCCAGGGCACAGGCTTCCGTAGTTGTGGCATGTGGGTTCAGTAGTTGCAGCTCCTGAGCTCTAGAGCTCAGCAGTTGTGGTGCATGGGCTTAGTTGCTTCATGGTATGTGAGATCTTCCTGGACCAGGGATTGAACCCACATCTGCATTGGCAGGCAGGTTTCTTTACCACTGATCCATCAAGGAAGTCTGGTATGAGTTTTGAAATTTTATTTTTATAGTAACAGTGTGTTATTATAGTAATGTTGGTTTGGTATAATATCATCATATAAAAGATTTAATCAATGCTTACCTGACTTTCGTTATTAATGAGTCAAAAACTTTTTTTAAAGTTACTTTAATTGGAGGATAATTACTTTACAATATTGTGGTGGTTTTTGCCATACATCAACATGAATCAGCCATGAGTACACATGTATCCCTGCATCCTGAACCTCCCTCCCACCTCCCTCCCCACTGCATCCCTCTGGATTGTCCCAGAGCACCAGTTTGGGGTACCCTGCTTCATGTATTGAACTTGAAATATTCATCTGTTTTATATATGGTAATATACATGTTTCAATGCTATTCTCTCAAATCATCCCACCCTCGCCTTCTTCCACACAGTCCAAAAGTCTGTTCTTTACATCTGTGTCTCTTTTGCTGTCTTGCATATAGGATCGTCATTAATGTCTTTCTAAATTCCGTATATATGTGTTAATATACTGTATTGGTGTTTCTGATTCATTTCACTCTGTATAATAGGCTCCAGTGGGTGAAAACTCACTTGATTAGAACTGACTCAAATGTGTTCTTTTTCTTGGCTGAGTAAAACTCCCTTGTGTTTATGTACCTTACCTGTTTTTCTGCCAGTGGACATATAGGTTGATTCCATGTCTTAGCTGTTGTAAACAGTGCTGCACTGAACATTGGGGTACACGTGTCTCTTTCAATTCTGGTTTCCTCGGTGTGTATGCCCAGTAGTGAATTGTTGGGTCATATGGCAGTTCTATTTCCAGTTTTTACTTCCACACTGCTCTCCATAGTGGCTCTATCAGTTTGCATTCCCACCAACAGTATTAGAGGGTTCCCTTTTCTCCACACCCTCTCCAGTGTTTATTGTTTGTAAACTTTTTGGTGGCAGCCATTCTGACTAGTGTGAGACGGTACCTCATTGTGATTTTGATTTGCATTGCTCTGATAATGAGTGATGTTGAGCATCTTTTCATGATTTATTAGCTACTTGTGTGTCTTCTTTGGAGAAATGTTAGTTTAGTTCTTTGGCTCACTTTTTGATTGCATTGTTCATTTTTCTGGTATTGAGTTGTATGAACTGATTGTATATTTTGTAGATTAATTCTTTGTCATTTGTTTCCTTTGCTATTATTTTCTCCCATCTGAAGGCTGCCTTTTCACCTTGCTTATAGTTTCCAAAAACTTTTGTTTTCTTATTTGTATGTTTTCTGGCATTTCTCCTGAGATCTAGAAATTTAACATTTCTGATGCTCTTTGCACTGTTGGCCTGTTACATTATGGTAAAGTTATCTGCTTTTACAAACAGTATAATTAATATCAAAAAGTGATGAAGATAATAAATAATGGCTCTGGGTTTGAGTTTTCCCTTCTTTTTTGTTTTATTCAGCCAATTTAACTTTTTAGCTCAGGATTAGCATTCTGAAACTTTTTTTTACTGAGTATCATTTTTTACTGAGTATCCTTTGGAGAGAATAGGCTTCTATTTGAAGTAGTGACCTTTAGCTCTTCTCATACTCCAAAGCATGATGGAAAGTTGTCTTGTCTCCTCCACTGCTGTACAAAAGAATTCTTTGTCCTTTGGGGCTAACAAGTTAACAGCTCCAGTGACATGAAGCCGGTCTTTCAGGGGCATAGCTGAGTAATTCAACTCAAATGAGAAAATATAAGAAAATGACTTCTTTAACTGGAATGGGTGAAAGAGATGGGAAGTTGAGAAATTACAGGAAATTTAAACAAATATTAATGCCTTTTATATATGGCTATAGAAAGGGCTCCTGGCTTAACTGACCTGATTACGTCTGTCTTTCTAATCAATACTGATCATTGTTATCCTGTTAATTTTATAAAAATAATTGTGTCCATTCTTACCATTATATCACACATGGATACATCTGACACAATGTAATGTCTTTATTTTATTTTTAGCTGATGGTTAAAAGCGATTCAGTAAAACTTACTATATGGCCTTTTAATAATTCAGCTAAAAAGTCAATTGTAAGTTTTGTTGGGTTCTTATTTGTCCATTTCCATTTGTTTAAAAGAAACCTTACTAACATGTTGAATTTCCTTTTACTGTGCTTCTTTTTTATCTGAGCCTGTTTCTATGCACAGTTTTGAACTTAAAAGGGCAGTATGATGGAAAATGTACAAGCCCCCAAATAAGGTTTAGGCATTGCATTTTTGGTTTTTAAACTTCTCTTTCTCTTTGCCTTATGGTTTTCACTGTTACATAATATGAAGTCTCTTAATGTGTCATAAGTAGTTCTTGATATTTGTGTTAAATAAGAAGGACTACTCTAGGACTTGAAGAGTTTTTCTGATTCACCATCAGGGCTTGAAAGACAATTTGTATTAAGTGTTAAGAGAAACACATACATATTCCCATGTAATTTATATTTTAACCAAAATTTTATCTAAGTCTTTATCTTGCTCATTGACGTTTAATAATCAAGGTCATTGTAGAGCACTGAAGTTACTTGAGTTGCTGGAGCTTGATATGTATATTTGAGATGTATAATGTAACAGAAGCTCAGGACATGCTGAAAAATTTTTATGATCCTCCAGTTTTATTTTGTGTTTATTATTGACCATGTAAATGGTAGTTCTGTTGAAAAAGAGTTTATAATGTAGCAGTAGGTAGTTTATAAAAGTGTTTTAGGTGTGTGCTCTTATTCTTTCTAATATAAGGCAGTGTGATAATTGGAAGGAGTTGTAGCTGTGTTTTGTAGAATACGCTTTCTATACATTGTTAATAGATAATACATAGGATAAAAAGGGTTCTTTAGTTAATTAAGTTTGGAAAACACAGGGTTAAGCAGTGGTAATTAGATTTGTTTCCTGAAAGGCTTCTAAGAATTTTTTTTATGGTGGTGTGTTTTATGAATTCCTAAGAAGGGATGAGTCTACCAAAGTTTGAAAAATTTGGAAACATAGGATGAACTTTACAATAAATACACTATTGTTCCTGTATTTACAGACTTTGGGGGCATTTTATATCCTCTTTATTATGCTTTTTTCTGAATAATGATTGGATCCATTGCTTTAATTCTAAAGATACTTCCTCTGAAGTGTATCTGGAGTTTGAAGAAAAATATTTGAGCATATATTTTAAAAATGTAACTAGCACACTGTTTAAAATTAAGTTCATCCTGTATTTCTCTGTTATATGGACTAGTGTGTATTCCCTGGTGGCTCAGAGGTTAAAGCATCTGCCTCCAGTGCAAGAGACCTGGGTTCGATCCCTTCCTAGGTCAGGAAGATCCCCTGGAGAAGGAAATGGTAACCCACTCCAGTATTCTTGCCTGGAGAATCCCATGGACAGAGAAGCCTGGTAGGCTACAGTCCATGGGGTCGGAAAGAGTCAGACACGACTGAGCGACTTCACATACTGTAAAGGGCTTCTTGAATATTTTAATTATGGAGGATTTTTTTAACATAGATCATTTGCAGGGACTAGTGTTCCATGGAACATACTTCAAGAAACATAGGTCTGGCCTTAAAATAATTCCTGATGTGACTATTTCCTGAGATGTTTCGTTTTTATAATGTAGGAGAGATATTTCTGATATTTGCTATATCATATTCACTGTTGGATTTTGATTTGCTATTATTATCCCAGTTTTACAAATTCCTAGTTTTGTGATAAGCTTCAGTTTTTGCATCTAGAGTGGAGATGGTAATAAAAGTTACTTTTTAGGGTTATTGTGAATATTAAGGCAAATCTTCCATGTAACACATTTATTATAGTTGCCTGGTGTAGAATAGATAAAGAATAGATAAAGGTTTTTATTATGGGGAGTTATATGTGCATATGTTCCTCTAACATTTAGAGATGGATGGTTGGTTTATCAATGGCCTTGTCCTTAAGTTTTTCCTTAGCATGAGTCACATGGCTAGATGCTATTTTTGAAACTTGAATAGGAAAGCCTCTTGGTTTTATAGTTTTTTTCCTAAACAGAAAATAGATTCTCTAGCTATCTATGGCACTTAATATAACAGGGTGCATTTAGGGCTCTCATTTACCTTTGTATTATGTAGCAAAAATACGTCATCCTCTCTGAGAGCTAAAGCATCTGTGGTTAGGCCATTGATGCTTTCACGTTGCTTAAGGGAAGAGTTCAGCCAGTTTCTGAAGTGTATATGTAAACATAAATGCCTTAAGTGTTCTTGAGAATTCTTGAAATTAAGTGTTCTTGAGAATTGTGTATCACATTTGTAATGAAGCAGTGTCTCGAGCTTTTCCCACTTTCCTATATGTTTGTTGGAATGTGTCCAAAAGTCCACGTCATATGTTGCTCATCTGTTCTGTAGTGAAATCAGCAAGTAATAACTGCAGGCAGAATAATGAGAGCCTAGTTAAATAGGTCAGAGTGGTTGAAAGAAATTGCTTATAACTGTTTAAAACCATCAGTCAGAAGTATATCCTCTAAGAATGAATACAAATACATACGCATAGTTGAGTCCCAACACTGTTACCTGAAACTGTCACAGCATTGTTTGTTAATCGGCTAAACCTGAATACAAAAAAAAAGTATATCTTTTAGCATTTCTTGTAGTGCAGGACTGTTGGCAATAAATTCTTTTAGCTTTCCTGTATCTGAAAATAGCCATAAGAAAAAAAAAAGTATATACAGGGGTCTTTTCAAGAACAGTGATAAGAATGATGGTGTTTCCAGGAACAAATCTTAATATATACTAGACAGACAACAAAGTTAATTAATTTTTATAAAGAAAATTTTAGAATTATAGCTTTTTCTTTTCTAATTGCTATGTATATTATTGATAATAAAGATAATTAGTATTTAATCTTTTAACTGAAGAAAAGAAGCACAAATTGGAGAGCAAATAAAACAGATTTACAAAAATTTACATAAGTGATATTTATGTATATGGTGTTTAACTGCTTTGAAACCTTGGACTCAAGTTCTCAGAAGTAGTTGGTCTCACATGACAATGGTTTAAATGTTTTATATTTGTTTTTTATATTCTTTTTATGATTCTTAATTATTTAGATTCTTTAATACTATGAATAATGATATTTTTTAAAATTTCTTGTTATTTAAAATAGCATTATTCCAATTTCAGGAGACTTATTTTATTCTTGCATATTTTCTTTCACAGTTGTTTGTGTAATGAACATACATGTTTATTGAACTTTGTTAAAGTTAAACTTATATCATAAACAGTTTTTTAAATGTGATCACATAACCATCATAATTTTAGTTTTTAATGACTATGTTGTATTTTGCACATATTTCCTCCTCTGTTAAACAGTTAATTTATTAAAAAAAAATCTGTTATAGACAATACTGTGGTTAATATATTTGTGCTAATAGCATATAATTTTGTTTTGTCTCATAGATAAATTCCCAGGATTTATGTTTATTATATTTAAATTTGTGGTATTTTACTCTGCATTTCATTTTATTTTACAAATAACTTATATAATGCTAGTTTTCTGTGCCAGGATGGTTAAGTAACTTGCTCAAAGTCACACAGCTAGTAAGTGGCTGAGCAGTCTGGCTCCAGTCTGTGCTCTTTACAACTTTGCTATAATACCTCTTCTGACACCTTTTGCCAATTAGCTCTCTCATAAAAGAGTTAAACTTACTTTTAGTCATTTTAAGCACAACTTAGTAGGCTGATCATTTTTAAAACATGTAACCAATTCAATACACTTTCATTCAGTAAAACACTTGATAAAGATTAATTTTAAAAATTGTAAAGCTTTAGATTAAGTTTTTGTTCATAAAAAAGGCTTTCTATTTGATTGCTTTCTACCACTAGAAATTTAAAAGAAAGGGGGAAATTGATCCTGTCTTTTTTGACTGATCATGTTGTTTATTAACTTTGTTTAGCAAGTATTTTATAGTATAGATAATTGTGAATAAAAAATCACAATCTGAAAAGAGTTTTACTTGTCAGTGATAATTTTATTTAAGGTAAGTATTTGAAATTCTAAGGGCATGACTTGTTCATAGTTGAAAATTAAAAACCATGCAACATTGTGTAAATTAAATGTCTTCTAGTCTCAATCCACTGGACATGTAAAACCATCCACTATCACATCTGCCATTCTTGTTTTAAATTATTTTTAATTGAAGGATAATCACAATATTGTGTTGGTTTCTGCTGTACATCTAATTACAACGTTGTGTTGATTCCTGCTGTACATCAACATGGATTAGCCATAGGTATACATATGTCCCCTCCCTCTTGAGCATCTGCAATTCTTATTTTCCAGTCATAACTACTATTAACTGTTTGTAAGAATTTTTTTTAATGTGAAAATCTTCTCTTCCCTTCTCCTTCCCCTGCTTCCCCTACCTTCCTTTCTTTTTGCTGATGGAGCTGTGACTTCTTTGGAATTGTAAATATTCTTTTGAAATATGGAGCTCAGCTGAATGAACTTCACTTGGCATACTGCCTGAAGTATGAGAGGTTTTCAGTATTTCGCTACTTTTTGAAGAAATGTTGCCCATCAACACCATGGGACCATATGTCTGAATTTATAAATCATGCAGTTAAAGCACAGACAAACTATAAAGAATGGTTGCCATCTCTGCTGCTTGCTGGATTTGACCCACTGAATCTACTGTGCAGTTCCTGGTAAGAAATCCTACCACTGTGGACCTTACTCTTTTCATTTTCCCCAATTTCTTGAAATCCCTGTGTTGGGAAGAGGTTGTTTTGTGTGTGTTTTGATTGTGATTGCTGTGTTGGGATGAAGGAATTGGGGACCTGCTAATAGTAAGATTGAATGTAAGGATTGTTTTTGTTTATTGCTAAGTCGTGTCTGACTCTTTTTTGACCCCATGGACTGTAGCCCACCAAGCCCCCCATCCTTGGGATTTTTCAGGCAAGAATACTGGAATGGGTTGCCATTTCCTTCACCAGGGAATCTTCCCAACTCAGGGATTGAACCTGCGTTTCCTGCTTGGCAGGCAGATTCTTTACCACTGAGCCACTGGGAAGCACCTGAATGTAAGGATAGAATCCTAGAAAAAGGTCAGGGGCAGCTAGAAGGGAACGGAAAGGAATGGGTGCCAGTGAATCCTCTCGGAGGGCTATTTCTTCTACTTGGGCCATCCCTCATGCTGCTTTTAAAATGCCTGCAACAGGGTGGGTGTAGCAGCTTTGGCAATTTCTAGCATCCCTTAGTCAACTGGATTGAATACTCCTATCCTGTAGTGTCTTGTCTGTTTGAACTTAGTCTCTCTCAATAAATACTGATTTCTGAACCTCAAGTGGTTTCCCAGAAGGGCAGTGTCTATGAGTGATTATATGAAAGTTGAGTCAGAATTTTTCTCAGGCAAAAGGATAAAAACTGTTCTACAAGCCTTTGCAGGAGTTACGTGTCTATATGAACTGAGAAATTATTGATAATTGTAGCAATGAGAGAACTCTTTTGGCCTGATAATTTGGATCAAGTGAGAAAATAGAATAAAAGTCTCTAGGAATATAGAAAACATGGGGTGTTTTATAAAATTTCAATGAAATATTTGGAAGATTTCATTTTTGTGCTTCAGAACTACCATTTACTAAAATAATGTTTGGGCAAGTACTGAAATTTTGGATTTCAGCAGAAAAGTGCTTTGATATCTTGTTATTTAAATTTTGCTTTTCAAAGAGGTCTTCTCTGGGATTCATGCAGGCAACACTGGTGCTTCCTACTTGTAAATTTAATTTGCATTTCTGTGACTCCATTTTCCACCTGGTGGCCTCTCCATCTATATTGTAAAGAAAAGATCTTTATTTGGCAGGATCCCAGTATCTCACCTTTTTGTTATGTCTACCATAATATAGAATTCAACAATTTTCTCTAAGCAGAGATTTAAAATTTTAGGTTTAGGACTATCATGTCTTTCTGATACTGAATGTTTCAGTTTGGTGGCTTGTGAGGAAAAACTGCTGTCTAATAGGTGGTTTGAGGAATATGGAAATAAAGCAAAATTTAGATACATTCTCTAATCTCCACTTTACTTTTTGTTTATAATTTACAATGGTTTGAGTCCCTGATTGTATTTACTTCTTTCTCCAGCAGTTGATTGATTAATACATCATTATCTGTCAAGTACTCATTGTTGTAGTTCTCTGTATATACCATTTAAAAAAAATTTCACAAAAATTCATAGTATTTTTTGATAACTGAGATATAAAATTATTGACAATTAATTGAGAAATATAATTTTAAAAAGTTATTTGTATATGTTTACTTGTCCTAACAAACCCCCTTTATGTGTGCACATGTGCATGCACATATATACTCACTGCTGAGATATGAATACTCTCTACTGAATGAGATATCTAGCTATTAACAGAGCTATTTAAATACCTTTAACTTTTTACTCAGTGGATTTTATTGTTGTGTCTGGGCTTCTGACAGCTAGTAGCAGTTGCCCCTCACCATTCCCTCCCCAAAATGCTTCTGTAAATCCAGCTCATAGAGATACTGTGGGCAGTCCTGGCAGGGTGTTCCCTTTCCTCTGTCAATCCATTTTGTTCTTACTCCCAAGGCACCCACGTTTTTCTCAACCATACCCCTTGTGTTTTACTACTGAAGCTACTTACTTGGCTCAATCTTACTTCCTATAACTTTCAGCCTTCATGCTCCATTCTGGTTTTTAGTTTGTTTATTTCTTTAACCAACACTTAAAATATTGCCTGACATACAGTAGCTACTATGATTGATTCTTTACTGTTAACTCATTTAATATAAAATACAGTAGATACTATTATCATTAATTTATGGAGAAGGGGATTGAGGCTAGAGTGTACGACATACTTGCCAAAGTTCACACAGCTATTTAGTGCTAGAGCTTAAGATTTGGACCCAGGCTGTCCAGTAGTATGGCTCAAGTCTGTCTTTGTAGCCCCTATGCTATTCTGCCTTAGTCCTGTGTATCCCCAGGGTTGTGGTAATTTTGTCACTTAATTTCAGGTACCTTGTTAGTCTCTCAGTTGTGTCTGACTGTTTGCAACCCCATGGACTATAGCTCACCAGGCTCCTCTGTCCATGAAATTCTCCAGGCAAGATTACTGGAGTAGGTATCCATTCCCTTCTCCAGGGGATCTTCCCAACCCAGGGATCGCTCCCGGGTCGCTTGCGTTGGAGATAGAGTCTTTACCATCTGAGTGACAAGGATACTTTAATCCATTACCTAAACTGGAGGAATCTGGGCCAACTTTTCTCTTTCCTATTCCTAAATTAGGAATAACCTATTTAAGGAAAAAATTAAATGTATCCTCTTTTCTTTTCCTCCTCGGACAACTACACAGACTATTGGAAGAAAAGGGAATTATTTAGCTTATCCTAAAATGCTCTTAAAAGGCTTTTATCCTCCTAAAAGGCTCCTAAAATAGTCTTCTATCTCTAGTTCTTCTATGGAGTTCCCTGCCCCTCATGTGAAAACTTGCCTATTTGAGAATTTTTTGTGATAATAAGCCACTGGGTTTGTGCTTTGTTTATTGGATGTGTTTGGATAGAAAAAAGTTAATAAACAGTAAACTACATATTATTTTTAGTAAATTGTAAAACTTTCAGCTATTTGAATTGAGAACAAAAATTGCATGTATTTTACTCTGAAGGAATAACTTTAGTTACTTTATATTTATTAGAAAAAACACGATAGAAAATTTCACTTTAGCGGTAAAAATGTATAACATGGTCAAATTTTTGTTTGCTTATCTTTTATTGAATGGATAAAGCCAGTGTTTATGCTGAATGTGATGAATGTTTTGCTTTCTTTGATCAATTTACAGTCAAAGAACTGTTATAAAAAATTATCCCATAAAAATTTCAATATGCTGTTAAAGTGGATTTTGGTTGTATTTTATTTATGTCACATGTAAGTCTGTTGTTTAATCTTTGTCATGTGAATTATGTCTTTCCTAGATATTGCTTGTCGAAAATAGTCTTTAAAAATGTATCTGACTAAATAATTGCCTGTCACAATATGAGCTGCAGAGTTGAAATATTTTAATGCAATACTAGGTTTCCCTCACACCCTCAGTGCAATAGACAAATAATAGAAAGTGAATGTCGTCTGTGCATTTAATTGATTAACTGTCCATCGTTTATGGTTGTACAACTGCTTTGTACAATGTAATGGTCAATGTAGTACAGTAACAATACATTTTTAGTGGCACTCTCAGTGTTGGTAAAATACTCAACATTAACTAAAGCTGTGTAAACAGATTTATTGTGTGTGTGTTTAGATAACTGCATAAAAATGACTTTGTGTTTGATCACAGTGAGACTTAAAGCACATTAAGGTAGAAAAATGAAACCATGAAAAAAGAAATAAGGAACCAGAACTGAGAAACCTTTGGTGTGGGTTTCTAGAAAATGAAGGAGAATGTTTACCTTTGAATTTATTTTATCATTTCATTCATTCTCAGTATTTTCTGATAATTTGTGACTGCCCTGAGAACTTCTCGAGAAGTAAAATGTTTCCCAGAGTGTTTGAACTGTAGTTTGTTTTTCCTTATATGAGTTTGCATGTTAGAGAATTAAAAATTTGGGAAATAATTTTCATACTCTAATCAGTCATTTCAAGGATACTTTGGATCCTGAATTACATGAAATAAGTTGTTCTTGAGATGACAAGTTAGAGTATTACTCAGTTTCTTTATTTTTCTTTTATTTTCCCCTTTCTTTTGTCCTTGCTCAGTAACGTCTCCAAAAAGTGACCTTGAAAAGAATTTCTGGTTTTGAAGTAGTCACCAGAGGCCCTAATGATTTTATTTTTCTTCAAACAGTGTGATGTTAGGGGAGTATCTAATTGAGTACAAGATGAGTAATCTTGTTAGAATTTAGAGTTGTCTTTACGCTTTGACTAAATTTCATGTGTACAATGTTATAAGGCCCACTGAGAATATAATACTGAAAATTCCAAGCGGGTTCTAGTTATGTGAAATATTTATGTAGTATTTTATAGTTTTGAAAGTCTGTTCACTGTATTGCCTCAGCTATTTTTATGAACAGTCTCCTGAAATACACAGGGTAAGTGTTATTCTCATTTTAGAGACCAGTATCTAGGGCTTAAAGAATTTAGGTAACATGTTTGTAAGTAGTAGAAGTGTTGTTAGAAATCAGAACTTTTCTTAGGTCATTGCCCTTTCCATTAGGATTCAAGTACTTACACAATTTGGGAAGTCTCTTTTGGGTGGGTTGGTAGGAAATCTGACATTTTGAAAAAAGAGAAGTAGAACTATTTGTCTTCACTTCTTTCAGTCCTTAAAGACAAAACTTATTCTGGTACATCCTCTAGAGTCATATCTATAACAGGGAAGGTTCTTGACAAGAACCGTTGTAGTAAATCTCTGAGGGTTGGTCAGAAATAGGCTGTCTCCCCCATATACCAGTTTAGGGACAGCTTTGGCTTCCCTGATAGCTCAGCTGGTAAAGAATCTGCCTGCAATGCAGGAGACCCTGGTTCGATTCCTGGGTCAGGAAGATCCACTGGAGAAGGAATGGGTTACCCACTGCAGTATTCTTGAGCTTTCCTTGTGGCTCAGCTGGTGAAGAATCCGCCTGCAATACAGGAGACCTGGGTTCGATGCCTGGGTTGGGAAGATCCCCTGGAGATGGGAAGGGCTACCCACTCCAGTATTCTGGCCTGGAGAATTCCAAGGACTGTGTAGTCCATGGGGTCACAAAGAGTCGGACATGACTGAGTGACTTTCACTTTTGGGTGTTTAGGCTTTATCCTTTCACTGTTAAATTAAGTGTTTGTAAAGATGACCAATCTAGATTTTGCAAGATGGTCCACTTGGGAAGATGATAATGGCATATCCACTAAAGACAGTGATACTGATTCTGCCTTTTCTCACCACTGCTGCTGGGGAATGGCAAGGCATTCTACTTCTGCTAGAGTAGAAACTCCTCTTGTCATCTGTTGGACAACCACATGCACAGTCACTTGGGTTTCGTGTAGGAACCTGATTTGATGATTTTTCCATATCCACTGAACTTGCCTTTTGTTTCATGAATATTTTCTTTGCTGCAGTTGTCTTTCTGCCTCCACATCAGGATGGTGTAAGAATTGGTATATGGTATTTGTTTTCACAGTGAACCCTTGGTGAATTTTGTGTCTAAATGTGTATTAATATCTTGTCAATGTAGGATTGACTCAGTCAGTGATGACATTCTTATCTTCACTTTGGAGTTTACTAATTGGAGGAGACTTCCTCCAGCTGTTGAAAAGATGCTCTCTGCTCGTGCCTCAAACTCCTCTTGGGCTCTACAGCAACATATTGGTAAGAAAATACAATTTTTCAATACATGTCACTACTTTTTTTTCTCTGTCTTCACTAGCTGTGTTGTAATTTTAAGTGATGAGAGTCACTGGAGAACATAATTAAATTGGGCATCATTTGCATTTTCTTTATGTGGGGAGAGGATGGGACTGTGAGGGAGATCATAGTAATTTCCTTCAACATAAATCATATCTGATTTTATAAGTTTAGCCTAAGGAGCATGTAAAGAATAACAGGTATTTAGTGATATTTTAATGATCCCTTTTGTTTTTAGTAAGGGTTATGCAAGCAAAAGTGAATCCTAAAAATTTTGTTGGTCAGTATTTAGTTTGTGGTCAGAAAAATGCTAAATGTAATTTTCCTCTTCGGAGTGTGTGTTGATGTGTGTGCTCTCTTTAATATTTTATTGTCTCTAAAAGGAAGTATTACCATTCTTTATTGTTAACTTTTCTTACTGAGTGTATGCCAGTGTGTTGGTAAGATATAACTATGCAGTGAGCTGGGTAGAAATTCTGTGAATTGATTGATATTTTAAATGACTATTTTAAAACAAATTATCAACTTACTCTCACTTAAAAAGCTTTTAAGCTAGTTAAAAAAGAAAGAGGATGCAATATAAGATTATACACAAGGAAACCAAATTAAACTAAATATAACATAGGCAAAGTATTTCTATTTACTTATGTAGATTTATATTAATCTATTTTGTTTACAAAATTTTGTCTTAAGTTAGGAAAATTATTTCTTCATTACTATTTTTGCATGAAATGTCACTCTTCATAAAACATGTTGAATAGGTTTTTAACAAGTGAACTTAGCATATGTAAAAATATCTTCTAATTTCTTGGAAAATTACATTTAAGTAAATTTTCTCAGTCAAAAACAGACATTCAGGAAAATATATTCTTGAACTGAGGTATATTCCAACTCTTAGGTTTCTTTTTGAAGAAAAAGTGTAATCTCTTTGGAGTCTCTAAACCTTCCAGTATAGAATTTCTTTAATGATAATGAAATATCTATTTGGGAACAAAAAGGCAAAAAGAAGGAGCATATGCCAAGTGGGAAAATTACTGTGGCCTGTCAATTAGTATATGTGAGAGTTTACTCTGAAGACTTTACCATATGGCAGGTCTGTCCAGATGAAGGTGAGAATTGTACGTGAATGCATTATCCTGTGGTAGACTAAATCCATCAAGGGCTTCTTATTTAATTAGGCACTAGGTAGGGCTTGCTAGGGTAATAATCATCATCTCTTAAGGGGATTTTATTTAGGCTGAAGATTTACAAAAGCCTTTCTCAGAGGTATTAATGTAGCTAATGCTTTTCTAGTCTGTTTCTCTTGCCACAACCACTTTTGGTTCCAGTCCCATGTATCCAACTGACTTTTGGACATCTCTACTTGGTATCTCACATTTTGACAAATTCAGAATTTGAACTTGTCATTTTCCCTATAAATCCTGATGTTCCTTCTGTTTCCTTGTTCAGAAGGTGAGGTGATTTGGGAGTGCTGCTTACCAAGAGAGTTATTCCTGGCAGCTGTTTGTTACTTGTTTCATCCATCGCAGAGGTATTCAACAGGGATGATTTTTGCTCCCCACAAGGGATAGTTTGATTGCCACAATTGGTAGGGGTGCTGTTGCCATCTAGGGGATAGAAGCCAGGGAGATGCTGCTAAATATCCTGTAGTGCACAGGACAGCTCCCACAACAAAGAATTACCTGACCCGCATGTAGCTAGTGACCAGGTTTAGAAACCCTGATCCACCTTGACTCTTGTGTTGCCCAGTGTTAAAAAGGTCTTTTACTCCTATATCAGGAAGACTTTTTAAACTCTGTTCTTACTGCAGATTACTCAAGAAATGCTTGTGTTCTTAGTTTCACAAGATATTTTCAGTTATTCTAGATATTCCATTGAGAATATCTTCTGCAGGTAACGGGAGCTGTTAGGATGATAGATTTTAAGTAAGGCTGGAAGGAAGAGATATGCCTGTCTACTCACTTGCCTGAGTTTCAAATGGGATTGTAATTCTTTTCCTTTCTGTAGTTCAGGACTGTCTTCATGTACCCAACTCTTCTTTTTTCTTCAGTTTTCAGGACATTCAGTTTCTATATGTTGGTCATCTGTACTCTTCCCTCCTTTATTTGGATTTTGAGATACAGGATTTCTAAGCAAAAGCATGGCCAGAGTTTTAACACCGAAGGTGGTGAGCTCGGAAACACAATTATTTGATTACCTTTCTAAGCATAGGACAGTCTTGCTTTCACCCCACTTTCTCTAGTAACTTATAATGGTATTGAAAGCTACCTAGTCAAAATATTGCTTTAGGTTTTTTTTTTTTTNCTATGGAGAACAGTGTGGAGATTCCTTAAGAAATTGCAAATAGAACTGCCTTATGACCCAGCAATCCCATTGCTGGGCATACACACCGAGGAAACCAGAATAGAAAGAGACACATGTACCCCAATGTTCATTGCAGCACTGTTTATAATAGCCAGGACATGGAAACAAGGTTTTTTTTTTTGGAAAGGCTGCTTCTTATGGCTCTGCTACTATTGGTAAGCCCCTAGAATAATTTCAGTTCTCTAGCTCCTTTAGGTATACCCGTATCTTTCCCAGGGGAAAGATTTTCTCTATTCTTTTCCTAAGCTCTTTTCAAGTCTTGGAGATGCCTTATACTTGCTCAAAAGTCTCCTTTCCTCATCCTTTTCCTCCTTAAAAACATAGCACCTTGCCCTGGTAGTTTAAAAATAAAAGAGACAGTCAGTTCCTTGCTGCTCATCTTTTAGTCATTTAGTCAGATTTGTTTTAAGAAGTTCTTTTGCATTAGAAAGGAAAAGTATACCAGGTAAAATTTGGTGACTGGTTGCAGTTTTAATAGCAATTTTTTGATCATGTGCCTGTATATACCTGTTAGAAACATCATTTTAAATGTACATAGCAATAGACTTCTTAATAAAATAATGCAAACCCCTGGCCAACTGACCAAGATCAAGCCTAGGTAAATTATGTGCTTATGGTAAAAACACTTGTCTTTAGTTCATCCTGAACCTTTAATGATCAAATATGAACAATTCCATCCAGAGTATTACATGGATCTGGATTCTACAAAGGATCCTGTAAGGGCCCCTTGAAAACTCTCGACTTATTTTTTTTAGTGTTCTTCTGTTTTGTTCTGAACAGGATTTAAAACAGTTTATGCATATAGATAATCACACAAAAAACAGTAAAACAAGTTCAAAGTGGAAGCAAAAGAAAAACATGGAGTCAGGAAATGTTTATCAGTGTAATCTGCAACTTGTCTGTGGAAACACTGTAAATTTGGCTGTGACTGAGCTCTACAGTCCTTGATCTAGGTTACAGAGTTCATAACATAAAACAAATTCATTGCTCAGAAGTACAGATATTCTTGGATGTTGTGCTAGACAGTTTCCTAGAAAACATCTTGGTAGCCATGGTTTCTTGGAACTTTATGTCACCAGTTTTCAATGTGGCCTGTTGCTGTCATACCAAGATGTTGAATTACCATGATAATTCAGTAAAAGCACTTCTTAAGTGGGCCTTGGTACTCAGGTCTCTGCTGCTCTGACTTGACCAGGGCTAGTATCTGGAGGGTACCTGTGTGTACTTTGAGCAGTTGTCTCTAAATACTGTAACGCTACACTCAGTTTTAAGTAAGTGATAGTTAGCAATGCATTCAAAATTAGACTACCAAAGAAGTATTAGAGTGCAGCTGCTTTGTGTTGCAGACTGAGAACATATTTCTGAGGAACAGTTGATCTTAAAAGTAGAGGTAAAAGAGAAATGAGAAAATAAAGGTTGATAGGCTAAGTATTCTATTGTGAAACCCAGCAAACACATAAGAACTCCTGCCTAAATATGGTAGACTGAATGAGTATAAAAGTTTATTTATTTATTTTTAAAATAAATTTATTCATTTTAATTGGAGACTAATTACTTTACAATATTGTAGTGGTTTTGCCATACATTGACAAATATTCAAAATTTGAACCAAGTTTCCTATGAAACTTTAAGCAGCACTGCTAGTTTTGAGCAGTGCTCCTTGTTCATATACTCTAAGAAAAACCATTTGTGGTCAGTACATCAAGCTAACTATTTGTGGTAACTTACCTTGTGAGATTGTTATGCTGCTACTTCTAAGTCACTTCAGTCGTGTCCGACTCTGTGCGACCCCAGAGACGGCAGCCCACCAGGCTC
>SJYX01020932.1:0-12274 GCA_006410675.1 Oreotragus oreotragus
GTCCATGGGGTCGCAAAGAGTCAGACACGACTGAGCGACTTTACTTAGCATTCCATTTAAAGTTGATCTACTTCAGCCTCCACCATAGACATACACATCTCTCAAGAAACACAGATGTCAGGAACTTGTAAAGTATTCCAGTGATGCACTATGACTAACACTTCCCTTGTGACTCAGCTGGTAAAGAATCAGCCTGCAGTGCAGGAGAAATGAGTTTGATCCCTAGATTGGGATCATCCCCTGGAAAAGGGAAAAGCTACCCACTCCAGTATTCTGGCCTGTTTGGTTTTTTAAGAGCTGGCTGTTAGTCATTTAATAGCACATGACTGAGGTAATCCCAGGTTATGTTTCCTGTCAGCCAAGTGTCCACATATCAAAGACAAGACCTGTAACTGTTCCTAATTGTACAACTCCCAGAACTGAATTTTTAACTTTCATGAATCTTTCTCCAGATGGATATGAGAGAGAGTAAGGTCCATATGCTGGGTAATTTATTGCTTGTCTTTGAACCTATATAGCAATGTTGTTCAATAGAAATATAATGCAAACCACATATATGTTAACCTTAACTTTTCTACATGTTAAAAGTACATCTCAAATAACATGTTAAATTTTCATCAGAAATACTTTATCTGTATTTAGAGTTCATAGTTTTCAGTTGAAGAAGTAATTTCAGGTACCCAAGTTGGTCCATACATTCTTAAAAGTTTTTCCAATTACTGAGAATCAGTTTTTAAATTTAAAATTTTTAAATAGATGAAATTTAAAAATTAGTTCCTCAGTCATAGTAGCCATGTTTCAAGAGTTCAATAGCCACTCACAGTAGTAAGTCCCCATACTAGACAGTGCAACTATAAAGCATCAGCACCTCAAAAGTCTTGCAGACCCTTGATCCTTAACACTGTGCCAGTGTGATGTGTGGAATCAAATGATTTATTTAACTCTTCAATGCTTTAGTTTTCTGAGACAACAATAATCTTAGAGGAATAAACAATTAATAATTCAACTATTTAATCATAGACATTCTAATGATTGCTATAATCATTAAGTCACTCACATGATAGAGCAGCTGCCATTTGTGGCATGTCAGGTTATTTTAAAACCAACTCATCAAGCAAGCAGTAGCTCATTTTGAAGAAGAGCTTAACCTTGTTAGATGTTAGTAGCTAAAAATGCTAAGCATTTATAGAATTTCTTTAAAGGACTTTACAAGATTAATTATATTAATCTTATAATAATGTATTGTTCCTGTTAGTGAATTCCTGAGGTCAAAGAAGGCCTTTCTGTATGACAAAAATGTTCAACAATCAATTTGTCATATATTCTATACTATAGTGTATATAAATTCAAGTCTTAATATCTCACTCCTGAGAGACGAACAAGAAAAAATGTTCACCTTAAGTAACTTTTCTGATCCAGACTACAATAAACTAATCTTAACACAGAAAAAGTCCTTTTGTAACCTTCATCACTTGTGTACTGTCTATGAAACAAGTACAGCTTTCTTGATTATATGAAAAAGATTTTAAAGTCCCATTTTTATGGTACTTAACCTCTAAACTGCCGTCAGAACCATAATAACACCATCCATTTTTATGCACCTTCCGTTTTTCTAAGTGCTTACCTGCATCATTTTATTATCTTAGCAGCCCTAAAAGATACACAAAACAGATGTTTTGTTAATTTTTTGAATGAAATTCAGAGAGGCTGAGTGCCTTGCATACATAGTACATAGTGATCAATGCAACAGCTAGAGCCAGAATTCAGGTCTTATAATTTTAGCCACTGTTTATCAAGTGCATACTTTTAGCTGAACACTGCATTATCTCACAGTAATCTTATATCTGTTTTACAGATGGAGAAAATATTATTCACAAAGATTGTTACATATAAGTCCTTCTTTCTGAAAGCATGTGTTCTTCTCTACTGTGCTGAGTCCAGAAATGAACTGTAATCAAAGTAGAATAAAAGAACCAATCTTCATCAAAAACAAAAATTACTATAGACTAGCACACGTTACTTGCCCAGCATAGTGCTATGCTTGGCAATTACCATCATGTTTCATATTCATAACAACCAAACAACCGTTAAGAGTTAAGTATTAGTTTTCCCATTTATAAGTAAGGACAGAGGCTCAAAGTGACAGAAGCAGAATTTAAAACCATTCCTGTTTGACTCCAAATCTTATACTCTGAACCACTCTGTCATTCTGCTTCTGAATTCCTAGTTCACTGTAAATTCCCATATATTTCTTACTGCCTAATGTTACTTATTTTTTGAGTTGTTTTGTCTTTTGTGGGGTGGGGGGCTGTCATTAAAAAAAAGATAGTGAGGTTTACTTTGTCATCTTTGTTTACCAAATTATCCTGAGGTTTACTTTGTCACCTTTGTTTACTGAATTATCCTAACAATGCCAAAAGTGAATATTTGTACCATTTTCATAGCATAATGCAGGAAAGTAGCTTTGATCAGTGTGTCATACAATCTCTATAATAACTTTGAGCAATGAGCTGGCAGATTATAGTACTACTATGGAACTGAATTTCTCTACCTTAGACTTTGAGCTCTAAACAGTTCCTTTACCTATTCAGTGGTAAGCATCAACAATTTCTCCAAAGTTAAAAGAAATTGACTTGTTTGTTGAGTATTTTGATTTAAAGTTGTATTTATAATAACAAAATATGAGATAGAAGACTAAGCATTATTACAGTAAATTTGCTTACACTGTAGCTAAATAATTTACATTAACAGAGGCCATGAAGTGTGAGTGAGGAATGATTTCTTAAGTCAAAAAACTCTTTTTTCTTATGGACTTCTCATTTCACATTGCCTTAATAATCAGAAACACAAGTATTTAGATCTTCTTAACACTTTTTCATAACAAATGGTTTGTTAACCTGAGCACAATAAATACTTCTGGGGCAAATTTTCTGTTAAAATTCAATTGGTTCTTTTTTATTTTCTGGCTAAATTCCACAATTAGTTACTGTGTTCCTGGTAAGACTGCCTCTAAGAAGGAAGTAAAACAAGTTTGTGCATATACATACATATTGCACGGTCAAAAGTGAAGACAAAATGTGAAAGAAAAGCATGTTGTTTCTAGTAAAACTCATTCCTTATCTAGAATTAGGTGTACTCATAAATATATGTACTATAATAAGTAAAGATGGCTATTTCATTATTTTTTATAAAATTTATAGTTTTTCAAGCTAATAGTCTAGATATTTGGAATGTATTCATTTAAGCAGAAGAAATAGCTGGCAAAAATTTTATGTCAGGTGGTATGCATGCTGTTTATAACCTTTCTTCTCTTTATTCAGTGTAAGGTAACTAGATGTGACAGGGTATGACATATCACAGACATGACTCAGGTCAGGAACTGCAAGAAGTCAGAAAAACAGTACCTTTTAAAAGGGCCTAAATAAATAGGACTTAAAGATCTATAGAGTGTAGTATAGTCTTTTTTTTTTTTTTAACCCTGTTATCTATCAAAAAGAATTGAGTTCAACTGCTTAAATGTTGAGGAAAGTCTCTTACTCAGAGGAAAGTGAATTAGGGTAATATGCCCTGCCAATTCAGGTTGGGGAGGAATCTCTTCTTTCCTTTAAAATTAGGAGTGCCTACTGGCAGACATATCTGTTTGTTTAGAGTTTATATATCTATTTGTTGACCAAAAATTCAATGATATCGTTTCCATCACCTACTTTTCCTTTTTGTCTGAAGCCGTTGCAATTATTTAGCTTTCATTACGAATTCCTGTCCCAAAGCATGGGATTTCAACAAAGAACATGGTTAGATCACAAGGCTTGCTTTTAAAGGGCTGAATTTTGTTTCTGTAATAGGACAATAACTGTGTACATTAGTAAATGGTAAAGTATGACATACACTTGGAGAAATGTATATACTGTAAGTGTTCAACTCAGTAAACATACCCATATAACAGCCAGATAATGAAACTGAACTTCACAACACCCTAACAAATCTCCCTTGCCCCACCTTCTCAAACCTCCAAAGGATAAACATTTCTGACTTCTAATACTACAAGTCAGTTTTAACTGATCTTGTATGAAAATTGTCCATCTCTAGAAATATTAATAGGTTTACTCATAAATGTATGTACTTTAGTAATGTATGTTGATGACTAGTAGGGTCTTTTTGGGCAGGGTTGGGGTCTGACTTATTTCACTTAACATTACTTTTGTGAATTGCACACATATTATGTATATTATTCCATTGTATATAGCAATATATAACACAATGTATTTATTCATTTTGTCAGTGATGGGTATTTCAGTTGTTTCCAGTTTGGGGCTCTTATAAATAGTCTTCTAAATATCCTTTGTATGAATATACCCATCCATTTCTATATATATTCAACTTCAATAGATACCTCCAAAGATTTCTTCATAGTAGCTGAAGCAATTTATATTTTTGTCATCAGTACATGAGAACTACAGTTTAGTCTCATCTTTGCCAACAGTTGTTAGCCCTCGCCATCATCTTAACTCAGTCTGAAGGGTGTGTACTGCTATTATAGATGTAGTTTGTATTTCTTTGATGACTTCTGAAACTGAGCATCTAGTTGTATGTTTTTGGCAGTCTGTTTTGTAAAGTTCTTTTTCTCGTGTTTTTTCAGTTCTTTATATAATCCTAATATTTAACTGCAAGTATTTTCTACTAAAGTTCCCTTTTTTTGCTTTTCTAATATTATATTTTGATGAGTGGAAGTTTTTAATAGTAATGTACTGCAGTTCCTCATTTTTTCTCATTATGTTGATTAGATTGTGTGCCCTGTTTTAAAAAGTTTGTAATACTCCAAGGTATTGAAGAGATATAGTATGTTTTAAGATCTTTGTCTTACCTTTTATACTTTGATCTATAATCCATATAAAATTTATTTTTGTATACATTATGGGAAAATATTTTTTAAATGTGTGTTTTAACCACATGGATATCCACAAAGACCAGCACCAATTACTTAAAAGATTATCCTTTCTCTATTGCTCTACAGTGTCACATTTGTTTTAAATCAGGTAATTGAACTGTATATATCATCATTGTTTCAAGTACTATAGAGTTATAAAAGGTCTGGGTTTCTAGTTATGTGAGTCTTTTTGGTTTGTTTTTGTTCAGAATTGCCTGACTATTCATTTCCATTTTACAAACAACTATCAACACAGAAAGCTCTGCTAGGACTTTAATTGGGTCTGCATTCATTCTGTAAAATCGATTTAAAAGGAACTGACATCTGTAGAACATTGAATCTTCCATATATCTTTCCATTTATTCAAGTCTTTACTTTTTATGAATATTTCATAATTTTCAATGCAGCAATTCTTATTTTTGAAATATTTAGGATATTTATGCTATTATAAGTAGTATATTTTGCGTTTCATTTCCTGTATGCTTTCATAAATAAATTTTTGTGTATTTGTCTTATATGCACTGATTTCTTTTTAAAAAGGAGACTGCAGCAGATATGTGGAACAGAAGCACCATTGAGAAAAAAATAAAAGAGTGGCTCCTGAGGTTACTTAAGAGAGACTACAAACCAACAACAATAAAACAAAACTAATAACCAAATTATAGTGGTCCTTGTCTACTAATGGCCTATACCTGGACGACCTGTAAACTGGTTTTTATCCTCTACCTATTCTCTTGTTTTTCATTTGTATGATATTATCTCTTAGCATTGCCAGTTATTTTTACTGAATTCTAATTATTAAATTCAAAAAATTATACATGTATCAATGGTGTTATATTCCTCCAGAGAAAATTTTCCTTTTCCTGTGCTGGGCAAGAATGAGGGATAACGACTTAAATACAATCAGTTACTGTGCTAAATTGATGCTGGGTTGTAATTTTAGTAAAATTCAGCCTACCTCTGACCTTCCTCTATACCTACGCATGTGTGTGTGTGTGTACATACATACATATACAAAGACACATATAATAATATGTATTATGTATGATACAATTTGTGGCAAGTGAAAAAGATAAAAAACTTTATCCAGATTTTTATTTCTTCTCAGATGGAATTCTGGTGTGAAGCAAACTTTTCCACCCTACTTAATATTGTCTTATCCTTCAAGTAAATCTTGAATTTTATTGGATACTAGTGTACTTACAATATCGTGTTAATTTCAGGTATACAGCAAAGTGATTCAGTTATACATATATTCCATTTTTTCAGATTCTTTTCCCATATAGGTTATTATAGAAAATTAAGTACAGTTCCACATGCTATACAGTAGATCCTGGTTATCTGTTTCCCAAGACCCTAGTTTATCCCTCCCCACAACTTTTTCCTTTGGTAGCCATAAGTTTGTTTTTGAAATCTGTATGATTCTGGTTTTCTTTCTTTTTTTTGTAAATCAGCTCATTTACATCATTTTTTAAAATTAAATTCTACATATGAGTGATAATATGATATTTGTCTTTCTCTGACTTCATATAATAATTTCTAGGTCCACCTATGTTCCTGCAAATGATATTATTTCATTCTTTTTTATGGCTGAGTAGTATTACATTGATATTTTTACTAATTCTTCCTTATCCATTCCTCTGCCTATGGACATTTAGAGTGCTTCCATGTATTGGCTGTTGTAAACAGTGCTTCAGTGAACATTGTGGTGCATGTATCTTTTCAAATTATAGTTTTCTCTGGATATATGTATGCCCAGGAATGGGATTCTTATATCATAGGGTAGTTCTATTGTTTAGTTTTCTAGGGAACCTCCATAGTGTTTGTACCTGACTCATTGGAAAAGACTCTGATGCTGGGATGAATTGGAGGCAGGAGAAGAAGGGGACGACTGAGGATGAGATGGCTGGATGGCATCACAGACTCGATGGACGTGAGTCTGAGTGAACTCCGGGAGATGGTAATGAACAGGGAGGCCTGGCGTGCTGCAATTCATGGGGTCGAAAAGAGTCGGACACGACTGAGTGACTGAACTGACTGACTGACATTCCCACTAACAGTGTAGGTGGGTTCAGTTTTCCACACACCCTCTTCAGCATTTGTTTCTAGACTTTTTCATGATGGCCATTCTAACCAGTATGCGGTGATGATACCTCATTGCAATTCAGATTTGCACTTCTCTAATAATTAGTGATGTTGAGCATCTTTTCCTGTACTTTTTGGCAATTTCTTTGGAAAAATGTCTATTTAGATCTTTTGTCCATTTTTTGATTTTTTTTTTCCCTTTTTTTTTGGACGTACAGCTAGCTGCATGAGCTATTTGTATATTTTAGAGATTAATCCCTTGTTGGTCACTTCATTTGCAAATATTTTCTCCCATGCTGTGAATTGTCTTTGCATTTTAGTGATGGTTTCCTTTGCTATGCAAAGCTGTTAAGTTTAATTACATCTTTGTTTTTGATAATTACAAAGATAATAACCATTTATCTTTGTTTTTATTTTCATTGGTCTAGAAGGTGGATTCAAAAAGATATTGCAGCAATTTATGTCAAAGTGTTCTGTGTTTTCCTCTAAGAGTTGTACAGTTTCTGGCCCTACATTTAGGTCTTTGATCCATTTTGAGTTTTTGTGTGGGTGGTGCATACACAAAATTCTCATTTCACCCTTTTACAGTTAGCTGCCCAGTTTTCCCAGCACTGTTTGCTGTAGAGACTATCTTTCCTCCATTATATAGTCTTCTCTGTTGTACACTAGTTGACCACAGGTTCATAGGTTTATTTCTGGGCTTTCTCTCCTATTCCATTGATCTATATTTTTGTGCCAGTACCATACTCTTTCTATGACCATAGCTTTGTCTGGTGTCAGGAAGCCTGATTCCTCCAACTCTTTTTCTTTCTCAGGATTTTTTTGGCTATTTGGGTCTTTTCTGTATCCATATGAATTTCAAGATTTTTAATTCTACTTCTGTGAAAAATGCCATTGGTAATTTGATAGCAATTGCACTGAATCTTTAGATTGCCTTGGGTAGTATTATTAGAAGTATTGATTCTTCTAATCTTAGAACATGGTTTATCTCTCCATCTGTTAGTATTATCTTTGATTTCTTTCATCAGTGTCTTATAGTTTTTCACAGTACAGTTCTTTTGTCTCCCTAGGTAGTTTTATTACTAGGGATTTTATTATTTTATGATGTGTTAGCAAATGGGATTATTTCCTTAATTTCTCTTCCGAATCTTTCATTGCTAGTATATAGAAATGCAATAGATTTCTGTGTGTTAATTTTGTAACGTGCAACTTCACCAAGTTCAGTGATAAGCTCTAGTAGTTTTCTGGCAACATCTTTAGGGTTTTCTATATACAGTATCATTTCAGCTACAAACAGTGACAATTTTACTTCTTCTCTTCCCATTTGGATTCTTTTTTTTCTCTGCTTGCCATGACTAGGACTTTCAAAACTATGTTGAATCAAAGAGGCAAGCATGGACATCCTTCTCATGTTCCTGATCTTAGAGGAAATGCTTTTAGTTTTTCAATATTGAGAATGATGTTACTGTGGGTTTGTCACATATGGGCTCTATTATTGTGAGGTAGGTTCCCTCTATGACCACTTTCTGGAGTTTCCAGCTCACTTATTCACTTCCACCTCATTTTTTTTCTGCTGCTGCTGCTACTAAGTCACTTCAGTCGTGGTTGACTCTGTGCAACCCCATAGATGGCAGCCCACCAGGCTCGCCCGTCCCTGGGATTCTCCAGGCAAGAACACTGAAGTGGGTTGCCATTTTCTTCTCCAACGCATGAAAGTGAAAATTGAAAGTGAAGTTGCTCAGTCGTGTCCGACTCTTAACCAACTCATGGACTGCAGCCTACCAGGCTCCTCCGTTCATGGGATTCTCCAGGCAAGAGTATTGGAGTTGGTTTTTTTTTTTTCCCTGCTATTGATTCCAAATATGACAAACCCATAACTTATACTCAACACTTAGTGGGAAGTTTAACACTTTTCCTCTTGGATGAGTAACAAGACAAGGACACCCACCCTTGCTACTTGGAATCAATAGAGTATTAGCTGTTTTAACATGAGCAATTAAGGAAGAAAAAGAAATAAAAGACATTTAAGTCAAAAAGGAAGAAGAAAAGCTGTCACCATTTGCAGATAATATATACAGAAAACCCTAAAGACTCCCCTAAAGACAAAGAACTATTAAACAAATTTAGTACACTCTCAGAATACAAAATCAATTTTCAAAAATCTGTTGCATTTTTATATACTAATATTGAACTATCAGAAAAATTAAGAGAATAATCCTATTTTCAAATGCACCAGAAAGAATAGGAATAAATTTAGCCAATAAAGTCAATGACCTGAACATTGAAAACTACAAAATTGAAACTGAAGACGACACAGTAAGTGGAAAGATAAATTGTGCTCATGGGTTGGAAGAATATTGTTCAAATTTCCATACTACCAAAAGCAACCTACAGATTAAATGCAATCCTAATCAAAATTCCAATGGCATTTTTCACAGAAATCAAACCAACAATCTTAATTTGTATGGAAATACAAAAGACCCAAAATAGCCAAACCAGTCTTGGGGAAGAACAAAGCTGTAACATCAAGCTTCCTCATTACTGTAGTAATCAGAACACAGTGTGGTACAGGCATTAGTAGACACAGAGACCCATAAAACAGAATGGAGGGTCCAGAAATAAATCCATGCAAATATAGTCAACTGATTTACAACAAAGGATCCAAGAATACTCAATGAAGATAGAACAGACTCTTTAATAAACGGCATTAGGACTGTACAACTGTACAGCCATGTGCAAAAGAATTACTGAACCACTCTCTTATATACAGCACACAAAAAATTCAAGATGGATCAAAGACTTGAATATAAGATGTGAAGTCATGAAACTCCTAGAAGAAAACATAGGAAAGCTCCTTGACATCAGTCTTGACAATGATATTTTGGATTTGACATCAAAAGTAAAAAACTAGTAAGTGGGACTAAAGCAAACTAACGGACCATCAACAAAATAAAAATGCAACCTACAGAGTGATAGAAAATATTTGCAAATCATATTTCTGATAAGGGGTGAATATCCAAAATCTATATAAAGAACTCACACAACAGAAAAAAAAATTGAACAATCCAGTTTAAAGTGGGCAGAGGATCTGAATAGACATTTTTCCAAAGAAAACATACAGTCTTGACAAAAGGTACATGAAAAGATGCTCATAATTAAGGAAATGCAAATCTAAAAACAATGAGATAGCACTTCACACCTGTGAAATAATTGTTCTTAAAAAGAAATAACGTGTTTGTGAGGATATGGGGAAAGGGACCTTTGACCTTTGGTGTGAGTGTAAACCGGTACAGCCAGTATGGAAAACAGTATGAAATTCCTCAAAAAATGAAAAATGGAACTACCATATGATCAAGTAATTCCACTTTTAGGTCATTTATTTAAAGGAAACAAAGACACTCAAAATGATATCTGCATGTTCACATTCACTGAGAAGCATTATTTGCAATAGCCAAAACATGGTAGGTATACAGGTATGCACATGCACACACCACGTAATGTTGTTAAGCCAGTAAATGAAAATGGAAATCTTGCCGTTCATGATTACATGGAAAGATTTTGAGAGCATTATGCTAAGTGAAGTAAGTCAGAGAAATACAAACACTGTATGATCTTACTATATGTGGAGTCTAAGAAAAACCCATGGATACAGAGAGCAGATCTGTAGTTACTAGAGGCAGAGGCTGGATGAAGTGAATGAAGTTGCTGAAAAGGTACCAAGTTCTGGTTGTAAGATAATGTCCTGGTGAAGTAATATACATCATGGTGACTACACTTTTAACAGTACTGTATTGCATATTCAAAAGTTGCTACAAGAGTAAATACAGAAATTCTCATCACAGGAAAAAGAACTGTAACTGTGTATGGTGATGGATGTTAATTAATCTTATTATATAATTTATACATATGTATTTATGATGTATCATAATAAAAGTCATTATATGTACACCTAAACTAGTACAGTGTCATATATCAATTATGTATCATTTTAAAAGAAAAAACAAAAAATGAAATTACATATGTAAGCCATAGCAATAATTAAATGTCAGTAGTGTAAATACATCAATTTTAAAACAAATTTGTGGGAGAGTAATAAATAGGAGGGGCTTCCCTCATAGCTCAGTTGGTAAAGAATCTGCCTGCAATGCAGGAGACCCAAGTTCAATTCTTGGGTCAGGAAAAGCCCCTAGAGAAGGAAATGGCAACCCACTGCAGTATTCTTGCCTGGAAAATCCCATGGACAGAGGAACATGGCAGGCTACAATCCACAGGGTCGCAAGAGTCAGACATGACTTAGTGACTAAACCACCAGCACCACCACCACTAAGCCACCACCATTACCAATAAATAGGAGACTGGGATTGATACATTACTATATATAAGATAGATAACTAATAAGGATCTACTGTATAGCATAGGGAACTCTTCTCAATATTCTGCAGTGATCTGTACGGGAAAAGAATCTAGAAAAAAGTAGCATGACGTTAGTCACTCAGTCATGTTCAACTCTATGGCTCCACAAGCTAGCCTGCCAGCTCCTCTGTCCATGGAATTTTCCAGGCAAGAATACTGGAGTGGGTTGCCATTCCCTTCTCCAGTAGGAAAGAGTGGATATATGTATAATTGATATACTTTGCTGTACAGCAGAAATGAATACAACACTGAAAATCAACTTTCAAAAGAAGAGATTTGCAGAATGTTAAGAAAAAAATGGCCCAGTATATATGCTATTTACCAGAAAGAAACTCATTTGAGGTACAGTGATACAGGTAGGCTGTGTGTAAAAGGATAGAAAAAAGTATACTGTCAAAACAATCAGAAGAAATCAGGACTAGCTCTATTAATGTCAGATAAAGTAGACTTCAAAGAAAATTACCATGGACATAGGACATTACATAATCATAAAGAGCAACACAGCAGGAAGACATAGTAAGCCTAAAGATGTCTGTGCTGAACAAGAGAGCTACCAAATAAGTGAAGCCAAATAAGGACAGAATTGAAAGAAGAATTAGACAAGCCCATGTTTCTCAAAGACATCAACACCCCTCGCTCAACAACTGGTAGAACAACTAGATGAATTCAGCAAAGACAGAGAAGAATTCAATAGCACCATCAAATACCCAACAACATCAGAATATATATACTTTTCCATTGCTTGTGAAATAAATACCAAGAGAGACCATATACTGAGTCAAAAAACAAATGTCAACAAATTTAAAACAACTGAGTTCTCTGGATTGTATGAAGTCAAAGTAGATATTGATA
>SJYX01020934.1:0-13091 GCA_006410675.1 Oreotragus oreotragus
ACAGAATGTTTTACATAGTTTCTGTATTATTAATTTCCTGTGGCTGCTGTAACAAATTACCACAAATTCAGTGGCTGAGAACAACACAAATTTATTCTCTTATAGATCTGACGGCCAGAACTCCAAATTCAGTATCATCTGGCCAAAACTAAGCTGTGGGCAGAGCCACACTCTCTCTGGAAGCTCTAGGGAAGAATCTGTTTCCTTGCCTTTTCTAGAGCTGCATTCAGTGGCTCATGGTCCCTTTCTCCATTACTAAAGCCAAGGTCATGACATCTTCAAATCTCTCTGCTTCCATTTTCACATGGCCTTCTGTAGGAAGGCTCCCTCTGCCTCCCTCTTAAAGTGACACTTGCGACTGCATTTAGGGCCCACTCAAGATATTCCAGCAGAGAAGGCAATGGCACCCCACTCCAGTTCTCTTGCCTGGAAAATCCCATGGACAGAGGAGCCTGGTGGGCTGCAGTCCATGGGGTCGCTGAGAGTTGGACACAACTCAGTGAATTCACTTTCACTTTTCACTTTCATGCATTGGAGAAGGAAACGGCAACCCACTCCAGTGTTCTTGCCTGGAGAATCCCAGGGACGAGGGAGCCTGGTGGGCTGCCATCTATGGGGTTGCACAAAGTCGGACATGACTGAAGCAACTTAGCAGCAGCAGTAGCAGCAGATATTCCAGATACTCTCTCCCCAGCTCAAAAACCTTCACTTAATCATATTGGCAAAGTTTCTTTAGCCATGTAACATATAACATCCACAAATCTGAGGGATTAAGATCTGGATATTTTGAGAGTCCCTTGGGCTGGCTGCAAGGAGATCAAACCAGTCAATCCTAAAGGAAATCAACCCTGAATATTCATTGGAAGGACTGATGCTGAAGGTGAAGCTCCAATACTCTGGCCACCTAATGTAAAGAGTCGACTCACTGGAAAAGATCCTGATGCTGTGAAAGATTGAGGGCAGAGAAGGGGATAACCGAGGAGATGAGAGGGTTGGATGGCATCACTGATGGACATGGGGTCGCAAAGAGTCAGACATGACTGAGCAACTGAACAACAACATCTTTAGGGGCCGTTATTTAGCCTCCCACAGCCTCAAAGTATCTCCCCAGAATATCATGTAGATACAAAGATGAAAATGATTAGTTTACAATGGAAAACCTGGCGGACACCACTTAAACCAGGTGATCAAGGTATCGTTAGCAATACATCTGGACATCATGTACCTCCGCAAAAGGATACAGCATCATTCCTGTCCTAGCCTTTCCAAAAATGCATAACCTCATCCCACTCATAAGAAAACACTAAACAAACTCAAGTTCAGAGAGATTCTAAGAAATATCTGACCAGTGCTCCTCTGAAGTGTCAAGGTCATGGAAGATAAGAGTCTGAAGATCTGTCACAGTGGAAAGACTAAGGAAATGTACAATTAAATGCAATGTGGGGTCTGCACTGCATTCTGGAACCGAAAAATGGACATCTGTCGGAAAACTGATGAAATCCAAATAAAACCTAATAGTTTAGTTAATGTTACACGGATGTTCCGTTCTTATTTTCGTTAAGTGTTGTGTGATTTCTTGGGCTTCCCTGGTAGCTCAGCTGGTAAAGAATCTGCCTAAAATGCAGGAGGCCCAAGTTCGATTCCTGGGTCAGGAAGATCCCTTGGAGAAGGAATAGGATACCTGCTCCAGAATTCTTGGGCTTCCCTGGTGGCTCAGACACTAAAGAATCCACCTGCAATGCTGGAGAACCTGGGTTTGATCCCTGGGTCAGGAAGATCCCCTGGAAAAGGAAATGGCAACCCACTCTAGTACTCTTGCCTGGAGAATCCTCATGGACGAGAATTCCGGAGGGCCACAGAGCACGGGGTCACAGAGTCAGACACAACTAAGCGGCTAAGCACAGCTGTGATTTCTTAAGAAGTTAGTCTAAGGGGAAACTGGGTGAAGTCTATACAGGAACTTTGTACTATTTCCACAACCCTTACTTAAGTCTCAAATAAACAGAAAACAAGACATTTTTAAAGAGGACAAAGAGAATGATGGAATTAGGGAGGAAGGCAGGGAAAAGGAATGAAACTAGTAAGAATGGGATCCCTTCATTTAGGATCTTTGAGTGCCCTCTGCTGGTCACTAAGCTGAACATCGATGACATTCCCCCATGCTGGACTTCTTTGTTATTACACAAAGTTAACTGTCCTCTTCTCTTTCCAACTGTTTACCTGCTCTGAAACAGTTTTCTCAAACCCAGGGTACCCTGCTCCTACTGATTTATGGTTTCTTTCTTCCTCCAAAGCCTCACTAGTTACTGATTTTTTTCTCTAAACAAAATTTTAGTTGTCCAGTGGCTCAGTCATGTCACTCTTTGCAACCCTACAGACTGCAGCATGCCAGCTTCCTTGTCCTTCACTATCTCCCAGAGTTGGCTCAAATTCATCTTCACTGAGTCAGTGATGCCATCCAATCATCTCATCCTCTGTCATCCCCCTCTCCTCCTGCCTTCAGTATTTCCTTTCCCAGTGTCAGGGTCTTTTCCAATGAGCTGGCGGCTCTTCACATCAGGTGGCCAAAAGATTGGAGCTTCAGTTTCAGCATCAGTCCTTCCAATGAATATTCAGGGTTGATTTCCTTTTGGACTGACTAGTTTGATCTCCTTGCTGTCCAAGTGATTCTTGAGTCTTCTCCAGCACCATAATTCGAAGGTATCAATTCTTCAACTTTCTTTATGGTCCAAGTTCATATCTATACATGACTACTGGAAAAACCATAGCTTTGACTATATGCATCTTTGTTGGCAAAGTGATGTCTCTACTTTTTAATATGAAATTTAAAGTGTCTTTTAATTTCATGGCTGTAGTCACCATCCGCACTGATTTCAGAGCACAAGAAAAGAAAATTTGTCACTGCTTCCACTTTTCCCCCTTCTATTTGCCATGAAGTGATGAGATCAGATGCCATGATGTTAGCTTTCTGAATGTTGAGTTTTAAGCCAGCTTGTTCACTCTCTTTTTTCACCTTCATGAAGCTCTTTAGTTCCTCTTTACTTTCTGTCATTAGGACATCTGCTTCAGCAATATGTGAACCGTGAACTTCCAGATGTTCAAGCTGGTTTTAGAAAAGGCAGAGGAACCATCAGGACTGGAAAAGGTCAGTTTTCATTCCAATTCCAAAGAAAGGCAATGCCAAAGACTGTTCAAACTACAGAGCAATAGGCAATAGTAATGGCACTAAAATAGATATATAGATCATTGGAACAAAATAAAGAGCCCAGAAATATACTCACACACTTATGATAAGTTAATCTACAAAAAAGGAAGCAAGACTAGACTATGGAGAAAAGATAGTCTCTTCAATAAGTGGTGCTGAGATAACTGGGCAACTACATGTAAAAGAGTGAAATTAGAACATTTTCTCATACCATATACAAAAGTAAACTCGAAATGGATTTAAGACCTAAATATAAGACCGGAAACCATAAAACTACTAGAAAAGAATATAGGTAAAACACTCTTTGACATAAATTATAGCAATTTTTTTTGATCTGTCTCCTAAGGCAAGGAAATAAAAGCAAAAATAAATGAATGGGGTCCAGTTAAAATTAAATGCTTTTGCATAGCAAAGGAAACCATCAACAAAATGAAAAGACACCCTATAGAATGGGAGAAACTATTTGTAAATGATATGACCAATAAGGGGTTAATATCCAAAATATATAAATAGCTCATACAACTCAATATTTAGAAACAACCTAATTAAAAAATGGAAGGGAGGCTCAAGAGAGAGCTTATATATATTTATGGCTGATGAACGTTTTTGTACAGTAGAAACCAACACAACATTCTAAAGCAGTTATCTTCCAATAAAAAAAATGGACAGAAGAACTAAATAGACAATTTTTCCAAAGAAAATATACAGAACACCAACAGGCACATGAAAAGATGCTCAACATCACTAATTATCAGGGGAATGCACATCAAGCCACTATGAGATATCACATCACACCTGTCAGAATGGTTATCATCAAAAAGACCACAAATGACAAATGTGGGCAAGGATGTGGAGAAAGTGGAACCCTAGTATACTGTTGGTGGGAAAGTAAACTGGTACAGTCACTATGGAAAACAGTATGGAGGTTCCTCAAAAAACTAAACATAGAGGTACCACATGCGTGTTCAGTCGCTTCAGTTGTGTCCAACTCTGTGACCTTATGGACTATAGCTTGTTAGGCTCCTAGGATCCAGCAATCCTACTTCTGGCTATATATCTGAAGAAAACATTAATTCAAAAATATGCATGCACCTCAATGTTCACAGCAGCATTTTTTGTAATAGTGAAGATACTGAAGCATCCTTACTTAGTGCCCATCAACAGATGAATTGATAAACAACAATTGTTACATATATAAATGTTGGAGTGGCTAAAAAGTTCTTTTTTTTCTGTTATATATAATGGAATAGTACTCTGACATTTAAAAGAATGAAAATTTGCCATTTGCACTGACATGGATGGACCTTGAGAATATTATGCTAAGTGAAATAAGTCAGACAGAGAAAGACAAATACTGTATATTATCCTTTATATATGGAATCTAAAAAATGAACTAGTGAATATAACAAAAAGAAATAGACTCACAAGTATAGAGAACAAACTTGTGTTTACTAGTGAGGAGAGGAAGAGGGGAGGTGAAGATAGGGGTAGGGGATTAAGGGGTACAAATTATTAATATTATATATGAAATAAATAAGCTATAAGGATATATAGGACAACACAGGGAATATAGGCAATATTTTATAATATGTATAAATGGAATATAAACTTAAAAAATTGTGAATCATCATTTTTTACCCCTGAAATTTATATAATATTATAAAGCAATTATACTTCAATAAATAGAAAAAATTCCATCAGAATATCATTGGATACAAAAAATTTTCCAGACATTGTCAAATGTGTCCTGGGCGTGGGAGAAAATAACCCCAGCTGAGAAGCACTGGTTTAAAGGTATGGTAATGTTATAGTTAAGAGCACAGTTTTTTGCACAATTATGTATAAATCAGGACTGTTTTGCTTACTGGTTGCATGACCTTGAGCAAATCACTTCACTTTTCTGAACCTCACTTTATCCTTCTGTAAATGGGGACAATGAGGGTTTGTTTAGGGTTGTTGTAAGATTAAATGAGGTCATATATATAAAATAACATATAGTGGCAGTAATAAGTGCTAATATTATTAACCATTCTTAATTAACAAAGATTACAATTTCCTAGGAAATGGTAAATGAGGAAAGCAGGAAGTTTCTTAAGGGTATACTGAGAACAAATTTTTTAATTAACCATAATGTCATAAAAGAGTTCAGCTCTTCCCGTTTGCTAGCAAGCTTCATCATTTAAGACCCTCAAAAAAAAAAAAAAAGACCCTCAAAGATAAGAGGGAGTATTACATATTTCTCTCAAAGATTCCATAGCCAATTTTGGAAAGGTAGGATATTGAGTTCTACACTATAGAATCTGTATAATCTATTTCTGAGTAAGGGTCACTGAGATTTCTATCTATATGTAGGCACAATCAACCTCCAACCCACCCCTTCTCTAGAAGTCAGTTCTCTAAGTCTCAAGGAGATGAGAAGAATCTTACCGTAGAATTACACCAGAGACACCGGAAATCTTGAAGTCTCTGGTAACTGCCACAGTTCTCCTGACATACTGCACACTGAGAACTGGCAGATATGTTTCCTTCTACCCACTGGTGAGGCATGGTTTTCTGAAGGATAGAAAGAGACAAGATATAGAACTTAGAGATATAAAGAGAGGAAGGCCAGATGGAATAACTGTACTACCCCCTGGAGGACACTAGATAACCCTAAGGAAGTTCTCCACCGTCCTGCTCTCCCTACTTCAATGCTAGTGACCAATGACAGGTGAGAGATGGGAGGAGGCTTTCATTCTTATAGACTTGTTTGGATCATGAGCTTAGGGAACAAGCCTACTTGGGTTGTCTGTGTGTCCTGACTGAAGGAGAGATGTAAAAGGGTGACTATGAGAAAGCATGGCTGGTACTCACTACTTCATCTGCAGGCATGAGGAGGTCATCAGTAATGGATAATGTATTCCATTTGCAATCTTTGTTTGCTCTTAAAGCACATAATCTGTGAGACTTTACTTTGCACACTATAAAAAGAAGAAAAAAGATGGATGTTAATCTGGTGACAATGAAGATTCTAATTTTTTTCCCTAAGCTGCTCTAAAAGTTAGAACCTAGATGCATCTAAGTAGTTATGACTTTACTCCAAAGGCTTATTTTCCATACATTTCAGTTTCTTTTTATCCTTTCTGGCCAAATTTTCGACTACCCAACTTGAACGGAAATTGATGATAAAAAAGAGGTGATTTTCTGGTTTTTTTTTTTCAACCATGTGACTGTATTGTCCAGTCCTCCCAGATCCAACCCTCTCTTTTGATTCATGAAAATTCTTCCTCATGCCAGTTTCCTCCCATCTTCTTTTCCCAGTCTGTTAAATATCAGGGTTAATCTTACACTAGACTCAGTGATGTGGTTTGAGTCAATGATACTAAAGCCACATGAACTTTTTCACCCCTCTCTCCACCCACTGAGCTCCACTTCCTAAAGGAATCAGAAAGTTACCTTCACAGATGATAACATTTCGAGATAAGGCAGGAATGCTCCCCCGACAAACATTGCAGTGCTGGGTCCGGGGACTGTGGCTCGAATACCAGTAGTGCATTCCAACAAGAAAAGGGTTGTTTTCTGCTGCAGGTATCTAAAATAAAACAAAGAGAACAAAGAATAGAGAGTTAATCACAGAGATGGATGAGGGAAGGCCAGAAAACCTAATGCTAAGGGTGAAATGGCCATCTATATAAGGTGTCAGAGCATGTGAAAAGTAAGAATCAAAGTTGAGCTGACACTTAATAAACCTCCCATCTCTATTTTTTCCCAGTGGTTTTGGAAAGGGAAAAAGAATGAGGGGGTGGGATTTCCTGGTAGTCCAGTGATTAAGACTACACTCCCAGTGCAGGGCGCATGGGTTCCAAATCCTCTGACCAGGCGAGAAAGGGAGGAAGTAGGGCTCTGACTCTGGGCTAAGGAACACTTGTCAGGCTTTAGCTTCCTCCTGGAGAAATATATTACCCTTCCTGGCTTACTGCTGCCAAGTGAGTAGAGAATTGCGTTGCTGGGACAACAGTTTCATTTCAGAAGCTTCTGGCCAAAGCATTCTTTTCGGAATACCATGCTCTGACTGCCTATAGAAATTTTCTGGTTAATCAATTTAATTCATTCAAAATTCTTTAAATATTTACCGAGTAACTACTTGGCACTTTTCAAGGCACTGGAGATATAGTGATGAATAAGACGAAGTCTCTGCCTTCTGGAAACAACATTCTGTTTGGTGTCCCTCTTTCATGGTACTGAATTTGATGTTTACTATTAACCTGTCTGTAAATGCTGCATTTGTTTAACACAGCCTATTTCTCATGACTATTGGGCAGGCACAGGGTATAACAGCAACTAGTTTTGGGGTTAAAAGGAGAAGGGGAGGGGTGGGCACCAAAAACCCCTCAATTTATTCTGGGTGTATATTCCACAGGACATTTCCACCTTTTCTCTTATTCCTGTGGATGCCTAATCTCGTCTTTCTCTGCCTTCCTCTGGAATGTAGACATAGGCATACACATTCAGCTCTTTATTCTTGATGTTATAATCATTTGGCCATGTAAAGGCATAAGACCTTAAAATGAAATACACATTCTTCCTGATAGTGGTCCCTGAGAGAGAGAGAGAAGGATAGGAGAGAGAGAGAAAAAGAGGGGGAGGAGAGAGGGCACTATTGAGGGACCTAGCACATTTAGTCTTCAACTTTGATTAATTTATAGGAATTAGTCATCTAAAACATAGCCTGTATATGGTACTCTTTGAACCCTGCTTCACTCTCTGGCATGCTATTTATGTGCTTAATTGCTGTTGGATTGACCAGGAAGCTTCTGGAAGGAAAAGCTACTTGGATGAGACAAAGGATCATCTAGTATGAGGTCACTTTGTGATTGTATTATTTTTTGCATATTAAGACCCTGGCAAAGTTCCAAGAAGATCAGAGTAGAGAGTGGAGAATCATGAGGAAATGAGATAGACTTGGTCTTGACATACTGAGCAACCAGCACCTTTCCATTTTCCAAGCCACTAGATTATAACTCTACAAGTACCTTCCTTCCTTCCAGCTTCTCCCTCTCCTCCAGTAATGACTAAGAGTTACTTTGTGCCATCTACGAAGTTAGGAACTAGAGATACAGAGATGCATGATCCATAGTTTTTGCCCTCAAGGAGCTCATGGTCTACTGTAGGAGACAACTTCCTAAATGGATCCTTCCAGTATAAAGTTACAAGTGAGCTCTCCTATGATGTTCAAGATTCTATGGGACAAACGGAAGAAATGAAGAACTCTGAGTAGAATACTGAATTTCATGGTACAGTTGGCTACATAATATAAACATATATAAAATGGACATTGTTTTGGTTCAGCAGTAGAGGAAATGGGATTTATATTCCTTACGTGCATCTTATTGTATAAGGAAACTTTGATGCATACAACCCTGAGTGAGTATGTGTTGGATGCTGAATTATGTCTCTTGTCAAAATATGTTCAAATACCTAGTATCTGTGAATGTGATCTTATTTGAAAATAGGATATTTATAGATGCAATCAATTTAAGATGTAGTCATAATGGATTGGGGTTCCCTGGCGGGTCAGACGGTAAAGAATCTGCCTACAATGCAGGAGACCTAGGTTTGATCTCTGGGTCAGGAAGATTCCCTGGAGAAGGGAATGGCAATCCACTCCAGTATTCTTGCCTGGAGAATTCCGTGGACAGAGGAGCCTGGCGAGCTACAGTCAATGGGGTCACAAAGAGTCAGACACGACTGAGTGACTCACTCACACACACACACACACACACACACACACACACACACACACACNCTTGTCAGGCTTTAGCTTCCTCCTGGAGAAATATATTACCCTTCCTGGCTTACTGCTGCCAAGTGAGTAGAGAATTGCGTTGCTGGGACAACAGTTTCATTTCAGAAGCTTCTGGCCAAAGCATTCTTTTCGGAATACCATGCTCTGACTGCCTATAGAAATTTTCTGGTTAATCAATTTAATTCATTCAAAATTCTTTAAATATTTACCGAGTAACTACTTGGCACTTTTCAAGGCACTGGAGATATAGTGATGAATAAGACGAAGTCTCTGCCTTCTGGAAACAACATTCTGTTTGGTGTCCCTCTTTCATGGTACTGAATTTGATGTTTACTATTAACCTGTCTGTAAATGCTGCATTTGTTTAACACAGCCTATTTCTCATGACTATTGGGCAGGCACAGGGTATAACAGCAACTAGTTTGGGGGTTAAAAGGAGAAGGGGAGGGGGGGCACCAAAAACCCCTCAATTTATTCTGGGTGTATATTCCACAGGACACTTCCACCTTTTCTCTTATTCCTGTGGATGCCTAATCTCGTCTTTCTCTGCCTTCCTCTGGAATGTAGACATAGGCATACACATTCAGCTCTTTATTCTTGATGTTATAATCATTTGGCCATGTAAAGGCATAAGACCTTAAAATGAAATACACATTCTTCCTGATAGTGGTCCCTGAGAGAGAGAGAGAAGGATAGGAGAGAGAGAGAAAAAGAGGGGGAGGAGAGAGGGCACTATTGAGGGACCTAGCACATTTAGTCTTCAACTTTGATTAATTTATAGGAATTAGTCATCTAAAACATAGCCTGTATATGGTACTCTTTGAACCCTGCTTCACTCTCTGGCATGCTATTTATGTGCTTAATTGCTGTTGGATTGACCAGGAAGCTTCTGGAAGGAAAAGCTACTTGGATGAGACAAAGGATCATCTAGTATGAGGTCACTTTGTGATTGTATTATTTTTTGCATATTAAGACCCTGGCAAAGTTCCAAGAAGATCAGAGTAGAGAGTGGAGAGTCATGAGGAAATGAGATAGACTTGGTCTTGACATACTGAGCAACCAGCACCTTTCCATTTTCCAAGCCACTAGATTATAACTCTACAAGTACCTTCCTTCCTTCCAGCTTCTCCCTCTCCTCCAGTAATGACTAAGAGTTACTTTGTGCCATCTACGAAGTTAGGAACTAGAGATACAGAGATGCATGATCCATAGTTTTTGCCCTCAAGGAGCTCATGGTCTACTGTAGGAGACAACTTCCTAAATGGATCCTTCCAGTATAAAGTTACAAGTGAGCTCTCCTATGATGTTCAAGATTCTATGGGACAAACGGAAGAAATGAAGAACTCTGAGTAGAATACTGAATTTCATGGTACAGTTGGCTACATAATATAAACATATATAAAATGGACATTGTTTTGGTTCAGCAGTAGAGGAAATGGGATTTATATTCCTTACGTGCATCTTATTGTATAAGGAAACTTTGATGCATACAACCCTGAGTGAGTATGTGTTGGATGCTGAATTATGTCTCTTGTCAAAATATGTTCAAATACCTAGTATCTGTGAATGTGATCTTATTTGAAAATAGGATATTTATAGATGCAATCAATTTAAGATGTAGTCATAATGGATTGGGGTTCCCTGGCGGGTCAGACGGTAAAGAATCTGCCTACAATGCAGGAGACCTAGGTTTGATCTCTGGGTCAGGAAGATTCCCTGGAGAAGGGAATGGCAATCCACTCCAGTATTCTTGCCTGGAGAATTCCGTGGACAGAGGAGCCTGGCGAGCTACAGTCAATGGGGTCACAAAGAGTCAGACACGACTGAGTGACTCACTCACACACACACACACACACACACACACACACACACACACACAGAGAGAGAAAATGGGTTAGAGTAGGCCCTAAACCAGTGACTACTGTCCTTACAAGAAGAGGGAAATTCAGACACAGTTACAGGAGAGAACCGCAAGTGCTGACAGAGGGTGAGATTGGAATGATGTGTCTACAAGTGAAGAAATGCCAAGGAATGCCTGTAATCATTAGAAGTTAAGAAGAGGTAAAGAAAGATTCTCTTCTAGAGGCTTCAGGAGAGCATGGCCCTGCCAATACACTGATTTTGGAATTCTAAACTCCAGAACTGTGACAGATTTTCTTAATTCACACAATTTGTGGATTTGTTGTAGCAGTCCAAGTTCTTGTAGTCCAACCCCAACAAGAAGTTTGGGGTCCAACTCTTAGTGACAAGAAGTTTGGGGTCCAACTCTTTGTGACCCCATGAACTGTAGCCCACCAGGTTACTCTGTCCATGGGATTGCCCAGGTAAGAATACTGGAGTGGATTGCTATTTCCTTCTCCTGGGGATTGAGTTTATTTTAGATGCAACATGTAAATTAGGACATACAGTGCTGTCTTTCTGTGTCTGGCTTATTTAATTTAGCATAATGTCTTCCAGGTTCATCCATTACAACTGGCAAGATTTGCTTCTTTTTAAAGACTGAACAATATTCCATTGTATTTGTATATAAAAATATTACATTTTAACCCATTAATCCACTGAGGGGCATTTAGGTTACATCCATATCTTGGTTACTATGAATAATGCTGAAAGAAACATGAGAGTGATGATACAGATTCAAGATCCTGATTTCATGTCTTATATATACCCAGAAGTGGAATTGCTGGAGCATAAGGTAGTTATATTTTTAATACTTTGAGAAACTGCAATACTACTTTCTATAAGGCCTGTACCAATAATAATTTATTATTAATCTCTTTTCTCCACATTCCTGTCAGGACTTATTACCTCTTGTGTTATCTCTCTTTTTTAATATTGAAGTATAGTTGATTTACAATATTGTGTTAGATCCAGGTACAGTAAAGTGATTTAATTATATATGCTGTTGTTGATATTCAGTTGCTAAGTCCAGTCCAACTCTTTGGGATTTCATGGACTGCAGCACACCAGGCTCATCTGTCC
Organism: Oreotragus oreotragus; assembly: GCA_006410675.1. Taxonomy (NCBI): domain Eukaryota; kingdom Metazoa; phylum Chordata; class Mammalia; order Artiodactyla; family Bovidae; genus Oreotragus; species Oreotragus oreotragus. The sequence goes on from SJYX01020934.1 coordinate 11,973, forward strand.
TCCACTATCTTCCAATTCAATGGTGATTCTATCTAACCATCTCATCCTCTGCCACCCCTATCTCCTTCTGACCTAAATCGTTTCCAGCATCAGGGTCTTTTCCAACAAGTCATTTCCTCTCATCAGGCAGCCAAAATATTGGAGCTTCAGCTTCAACAACAGTCCTTCTAGTGAATATTCAGGGTTGATTTCCTTTAGGATTGACCAGTTTGATCTCCTTGCAGTCCAAGGGACTCTAGAGAGTCTTCTCCATCACCACAATTCAAAAGCATCAGTTTTTCAGTGCTCAGCCTTCTTTATGGTCAAGTTCTCACATCTGTACATGATTACTGGAAAAATCATACCTCTATCAGACCTTTGTCAGCAAAATGATGTCTCTGTTTTTTATTTCTTATCTATTGTTTTTAATATGTTGTCTAGGTTTGTCATAGTTTTCCTTCCAAGGAGCAAGTGTCTTTTAATTTCGTGGCTGCAATCACCATCTGCAGTGATTTTGGAGCCCAGAAAAAAAAATCTGTCATTGCTTCTACTTTTTCCCCTTCTGTTTGTCATGAAGTGATGGGCCCAGATGCCATGATCTTAGTTTTTTTGAATGTTGAGTTTTAAGCCAGTTTTTTTCACTCTCCTTTCACCCTTATCAAGAGGCTCTTTAGTTCCTTTTCACTTTCTGTCATTAGAATGATATCTGCATATCTGAGGTTGTTGATATTTCTCCCAGTAATCATGATTACAGCTTGTGATTCATCCAGTCCAGTATTTCAAATGATGCACTCTGCATATAAGTTAAATAAGGAGGGTGACAGTATACAGCTTTGTCACACTCCTTTCCCAATTTTGAACCACAAAATTGTTCCATGTCCAGTTCTAACTGCTGCTTCTTGACCTACATAGAGGTTTCTCATGAGGCAGCCAAGGTGGTCTGGTATTCCCATTTCTTTAAGCATTTTCCAGTTTGTTGTGATCCACACAAAAGCTTTTGTGTAGTCAATGAAGCAAAAGTAGATGTTTTTCTGAAATTCCCTTGCTTTTTCTATGATCCAGTTCAGTTCAGTTCAGTTCAGTCACTCAGTCGTGTCTGACTCTTTGCGACCCCATGAATCACAGCACGCCAGGCCTCCC